>CM077156.1:45778777-46180343 GCA_039583875.1 Platanthera guangdongensis | reverse complement strand
TTGATCGTCTTAGCATTGGTTTGGGAGAGGACGCTCTCTTTGAACGTTCGAGTGTGTGGTGTGACCTTCTCGCTGCAACTCATGATTTGTTTCTTATTTCTAAGCAACTGATCAAGTGCTCGCGCTTGGAGAAATAGGTGCAAGTTACTCCTTTGGGTCTTAACTTCTCTCGAAATCAGATTCTGGTTTCAACAAAGATGCTCTGTGTGTACCTTATATATAGCAAGAAAAACATTTGTTTACGTTGTGGGACTAATAGGCGTGCACAACATTTAAATTTTTTTTGAAGTCCCACGATATAGGTCGTTATTGGCCGGCAGAGCCGCCACTGGACTGCCCGAGCCCACAAAAAAACGTCCGGACCCCGACGAACCCCCCAGGGGTAGTTCGGCGGCGCTCCAGCAGGTCCACCGCGGGCGGTGGCCCTGACCATGAGCTACAACTTGTTTTGGGTGCCGTCGCCGGCTCCGGCAGACTTGTCGGACCGCACCGAACTTGCCGGGGGTAGTGCTGCGGAGCTCCGGTCAGGCCACCGCGGGCGTGGCCCAGACCTAGAGCTACCTGTGATGGCCCTGTTGGAGCTCCGCAGCACTACCCCCGGCGAGTTCGTCGGGGGCCGACAAGTCCGTTGGAGCCGACGGCGGCACCCAAAGCCAGCACAAAGTCGCGCATTAGCATTTTTATATTTTTTTAATATGAATAATAATATATAATAAAATTAAATAATTGCAAAGTTTATTTTATCCAAAGGGATTCTAGATCATTATATATAGTAAAATTCAATAATTTAAAATTATATAATGAAAAATTAAAAGAAATAAATAATTAGAGGCTTGAGCGACGTGTTCTTTGTGCCTTGTCTTTGTGACTTGTCTTTTATTTCATTCAGAGTAGTCTGAAGTGGTTGACTTGTTGTCTGAGGCTTGTCTTTAACAGGAGGCCGCTATGCGCGTAAAGCGTGCTTAAATTTTCCTTGGAGGTGCTCTGTGTTCTAAAGTGGGACTCGTATTCTTTCGTTGTCACTTTAGTGGAAGGGAAGCTATCTTGAAGGCAGGGTGTGTGGAACGCACACTTGGAGTGACGGTTTTGGGAGATCGAGGCGACGCTCCTCCTGAACATGGTCTGGAAGCTCCCTTTGCGGGTGGCTTCAATTCCCACTCCCTCATGAATCACCCCGATCCCCCTGCGGGTGCCCATGTCGGCCCGATCCTCACACCTATCCTCCTCTCCTCCTAGCAGAACTTCCTTTATACACACTTGCGGCCGCTGCTAAACTTGACATCTGGATCCCCACATCTCCAGAAACTCTGGGCAAGTGGTTGTCGCGTGACCTTCCTCCTGATGGAAGTCACAAAAGGGAGACGCCACCCTGCCCCCTTCTCTCCTTCCCCTTCCATTTATTATTCTCATCCCCCTCCCATGGGCAATCACCATCGCTTGTCGTTATGGAGGGTGTTGAAGTTGGTGACCGGGCGGCCTGGCGGTTTGTCTTGGCGGGTTGAAGACCGCGCGGTCTGGCGGTTTGTCTCAGCCGGCTTGGAGACCGGGCGGTCTGGCGGTCTACCCTGGCAGTCTCGCTTCCTCTCTGGTGGTAGCCGTGCGGTTAGCCCTGCTGTCTAACCGCGCGGTTTGTGCGGTTTGTTTTGTATAGTCCGCTTAGTCCTGTAATTTTTAGTCCCACATCTCTTATTTGTATTCTCTCATCTCTCCTCCATTCTATATAAGGGAGTGCATACCTTTGTAATAGATATCTTTTTTGGATAATAAAATTTCAATTATTCAAAAGTTTATTCGCTTGTTCTCTACTTTTCGCTACTTTCTAACATGGTATCAGAGGACACGGTCATTTCCTCCTGATTCTGTGCGCTCTCTGTTGCTCGCGGCTTGCCTTCTCTTCTGTCCGCGCGGCTTGTATCTATCCGCGCGGCTTGTTTCTGTCCGCTGCCCTGTTCGCGCGGCTTGCTTCTTCTTGGTTCTCTTCTCCTACTGCTATTCGTCGCCGCGACCTGTTTCCTTGTCGCCGCACTCCTTGTTCTTTCTTGCCTCTCCGACTTCCTAGTCGTTGCGGCCTGTCTCTGTCCGCGTGACTTGTCTCTACCCGCTGCGGGTTTCTTCTCCCTGTCCGCTTCTGCTTTCCCCATATCCGCTTGTCTCTATACTCGCGGTTTGCTACTGCGATCTACCTGACCGTGCGGGTTGTTCCTTTCTCACCCGCATCTTGGTCGCGGTCACCTGCTCTTCTCTTCTCTTCTGTTTGCTCGGCATTCTCAGTCCGCGCGACCTCTTCCCCGCTGGGCCTTTGCCTGCTTTTTAGCCGCTTGATTCTCCGTCTGCCCGCGCGACCTGTCCGCGCGGCTTGCCCCTTCTTTTTCGCGGCCGTTTTCGCGATCTCCTCTATTCGCCGCGCTCTACTTCTTGTTGCCTTCTACCCGCTCCTGCTTGCTAGTCGCCCCGGCCTCATCTTTGGCCGTGCGACTTGTTCTCCTCTGTTCGCCCGACTTTTTCAGGCCGTGCGACTTCTTTCCCTCTGCTTTGCTCTGCTTCTTGGTAGCGGCCTTCCTAGCCGCCCGACCTATTTTCTGTTCGCCCGGCTTGGTGCTCTTTTCTCTTCTCGCGGCTTGTTCTTCTCGTCGTGGTTTGCTCCTTTCCTGCTTCCATGGCTTTCCTCTCCTCTAACCTGTCCGCCTCTGTGGTCACCTCTTCTGGTAGTGTTCATGTTGTTACTCGCGGATGATGGCTCATCGACTCTGGTGCAACAAATCATATGACAGGCAACCCTCAATGTTTCTCTCTTCTTGACACACAGGCTCAGTTTCCCCCGGTCATTGTTGCTGATGGATCTCCCTCCCCGGTCCATGGGATGGGCATGGTTCAAGTCACTCCATCTCTCTGCTTGGCTGATACCCTCTATGTGCCCAAGTTTCCGTACAATTTATTATCAGTTACTTCTTTATGCAAGCAACTACAGTGTTCTATCATATTCACCCATACCTCTTGTGCTTTTCAGGATCCGGCCTCCCAACGGACGATTGCTATCGGGACTGAGAGTGGTGGCCTCTACTTCCTCGACAACGTTTCTGCTCTATCCGCCTTCCCCTCCTCCTCTACAGATCTTCTCCAATGGCATCTTCGCCTTGGACATGCTCCTCCCCGAATTCTACGACAGCTCCTGCCGCACCTCCCTCCTCATCATCCTCCTCTAAACTGTGATGCCTGTCAACTTGGCAAACATCACCGCTCCTCCTTCCCACCAATGCAAATTCGGGGCTCTTCCCATCCGTTCGACCTCGTTCACTCTGACATCTGGGGTCCCGCTCCTAACCTCACCATCAGTCGGGGTAGTTCCTATTTTATCACCTTCATTGATGATTTCTCTCACTGTACGTGGTATATCTTCTCAAAGATCGCTCCGAGCTGTTCTCTGTTTGGACCTCCTTTTATTCTATAGTTAAAACTCAGTTTAATATGTCTATTAAACTCCTTCGTTCTGACAATGCTAAGGACTATCTTAGCCACGACTTCTCCTCCTTTTGTACTCACCATGGCGTTACTCGTCAAACCAGCTGTGTCTACACCTCACAACAAAATGGGGTGGCGGAACGCAAAAACCGTCACCTCCTTGATGTCGCTCGCACTATGATGACTCAAATGCATGTTCATCGCTCCCATTGGGGCTATGCTGTCCTCCTCTCCTGCTATCTCATCAATCGCCTTCCCTCCACCGTTCTCCACGGTGCTACCCCCTTCTCCATTCTTTATCCGGTCAAGGATCCCTTTCCTCTTTCTCTGCACATCTTTGGGTGCACCGCTTTTGTGCACTCTCCCGCTGCCACCCGTGATAAACTCTCACCACGTGCCACCAAATGTGTCTTTCTGGGCTACTCTCCCACTCAGAAAGGATATTGTTGCTTTGACCCTGTTACCCGCAAGCAATTTGTCTCTGCGGATGTCACCTTCTTTGCCAATGCATCTTACTTCTCTCCCGCTTCCTCTTTTACTCCTCCTGCTCCTACTTCTCATACCAACCCATCCATTCCCTCTGCTCCCACTGATGTTCCGCCTTCTCCACCCACTCCACCGTCTTCCCCATCCTCCACATCTCCACCCTCTACTCCGCTTTCTCCCTCCACTCCGGTGCCATCTCTCTCTACTCCCGGGCCAGCTCTCTCCACCACGGATACTCCAGATACTGAGGCACCTGCTGACCTGGATCTCCCGATTGCTCTTCGCAAAGGGGTTCGGGCCTGTACCAACCATCCGCTTGCTGCCGTTGTTTCCTACGATCGTCTTACCCCTGCTCGCCGAGCTTTTGCCCTGGCTATCTCGGCCACTGCCACCCCCCGCTCCTACCAGGAGGCCCTTACTATTCCTCACTTGAAAGTTGCCATGGATGAGGAGATTGCTACTCTCACTAAACGGGGTACCTGGACCCTTGTTCCGCCTCCTTTCGGCACAGATGTTGTTGGTTGTCGCTGGGTCTTCGCGGTGAAGTTTCTCCCGGATGGCAGTGTGGATCGTTATAAAGCTCGCCTAGTTGCCAAGGGTTTTACCCAAACTTATGGGGTTGATTACTTTGACACTTTCTCTCCCGTGGCTCGCCTCAGCACTATTCGGGTTCTTCTCTCTGTGGCTGTCAACAGGGATTGGCCCATCTCGCAGCTAGATGTTAAGAATGCCTTCCTCTATGGTGATCTGCAGGAAGATGTTTACATGGAGCAACCTCCTAGGTATGTTGCTCAGGGGGAGACACGGGTATGCCGGCTAAAGAAGGCTATCTATGGCCTCAAGCAGAGTCCTCGTGCCTGGTTTGACAAGTTCAGTGGCATTGTTGCGGCCATTGGTTTTACACGAAGCTCAGCAGATCACTCCTTGTTTGTTCGGAAAACCGCCTCTGGTCTTGTTGTTCTTGCGGTTTATGTTGATGACATTCTTCTTACTGGCGATGACCAGGATGGAGTATTGATGACCAAGAAACACCTTCGTCAACATCTGGTTACAAAGGATATGGGCTCCCCGAAATACTTTCTGGGGATTGAAATCTCTAGAAAGCCCAACTCCATGGTCCTTTCACAACGGAAGTATGCTCTTGATCTTTTAAAGGATGCAGGACTCACTGGTGCTAAACCTGCACGTTGTCCTATGGCTGCTGGAGAAGACAAAACTTGGACAGATGACTCACCTCTCCTCTCTGATCTTACGAGATACCGGCGTCTGGTGGGCAAGCTCATATATCTCACGGTAACCAGACCCGACATCTCTTATGCTGTTGGCAAGGTGAGCCAGTTCATGCAAGCTCCGAGGGAGTGTCATCTACAATCTGCTCTAAGGATATTAGAGTATATTAAAGCTGCTCCAGGGAAAGGACTCCTATTTCAGAAGAATGGTCACCTAAGGGTTGAAGCTTACTCTGATTCAAGCTATGCGGATGACAAAGGGGACCGCAAATCGACTTCAGGTTTCTGCACATTTGTTGGAGGCAATCTTATGAGTTAGAAGAGCAAGAAACAGTCTGTCGTTTCCAGGTCTAGTGCAGACGCAGAATATCGTAGCATGACATTGACTACATGTGAATTGAAGTGGTTGCGGGCTCTCATGCTAGACTTAGGAGAGGTTTACAACTATCCACTTCCTATGTTCTGTGACAATAAGGCCGCGATACACATTTCCAAAAATCCGGTCTTTCATGAGAGAACAAAACACATAGAAGTCGACTGTCATTTTATTCGCGAAGAAATATTGAAGAAACAGATTTGCACTCCATTTGTCACGTCCGACAATGAGTTGGCAGATGTCTTCACCAAGCCGGTGTACGCTTCCTTTTTCCACATCTGCGACAAGCTGGGCATGATCGATATATATGCTCCAGCTTGAGGGGGAGTGTTGAAGTTAGTGACCGGGCGGCCTGGCGGTTTGTCTTGGCGGGTTGAAGACCGCGCGGTCTGGCGGTTTGTCTCAGCCGGCTTGGAGACCGGGCGGTCTGGCGGTCTACCCTGGCAGTCTCGCTTCCTCTCTGGTGGTAGCCGTGCGGTTAGCCCTGCTGTCTAACCGTGCGGTTTGTCCGGTTTGTTTTGTATAGTCCGCTTAGTCCGGTAATTTTTAGTCCAACATCTCTTATTTGTATTCTCTAATCTCTCCTCCATTCTATATAAGGGAGGGCATACCTTTGTAATAGATATCTTTTTTGGATAATAAAATTTCAATTATTCAAAAGTTTATTCGCTTGTTCTCTACTTTTCGCTACTTTCTAACAGAGGGAGGGGCGGCCTGTAATCCTGTCGCCATCCTGGTTGGTTGAATCGCCCCTGACCTCTGCTGTAATTCTGTAACGCCTCCCTTGTAATGATCTTATAATATGGGTTCGGTTGGGGCCCCACAACATACAGACTCCACAGCTTTAGCTTTATAAGATGATATAAAACTACCCAACTCAAAACTCAGACTAAAAACAGCAGAAACAAGTAACAAGACTAGAAGTTATCCAGCATCACAAGAGTATGAAAATGGCCTTAAGGTCTTACAATATCCATGAGTCCAAAAACTAAAATAATAACATCAACATAACAGCGTGCATTAGCACTCCTAGGCTACCTCGGCATGCAAGCCGGATTCATAGTGCCCTAAGCATAACATTCACCTAAACAGAGCTACCAAAGAACGATATCACTTCATGAGGCTTAGGCTTTTTTCAGCAAAAGTAGTGGTAACGCGAGTCAGTAAAGGCTGACCTCAACTGTGTAACCAACACATCTCCTCCCGGCAGTCCCCAGCGGACCCCGGGGCACTCCATCACCATGGAAGTCAGCACTTCGCATGCAAATATACATGAACATAAAGAACAATAAATCAAGTTTGGATGTCGCATACAATAAACATGTTTCTATGTTGAGCATATAGTAAATATGTGCGAACAGGAAAAAGCAGACCAAAAATTTGGGGTAATGCAAACTTTATTATCCAAAAAAGGTATCAATTACAATGCTATAGCCTCCATTTTATAGAATGGAGGAGATGCGAGAGATTACAATTAAGTAATGTGGGACTAAAAATTTACAAGTATATGCTGCTTTACAAATAAACAAACTAAACAGGTCGTGCTGTTAGACAAGCTGGCTAACCGCTCGACCACCAACATGAGGAGAGAACAAGCTCCACAGAGAGTAAGCCGACATAGGAGACCGTTAGACCACCCGGTCTCCAAGTCGTCTGAGATAAGCCGCTTGACCGCTGGGATAACAAACAGCAACAGTCCGGCTTCCATACTGCAACACTCCCCCTCAAGCTGGATCATAGATATCAATCATGCCCAGCTTGTCACAGATGTGGAAAAAGGAAGCGGACACCGGCTTGGTTAAGTCATCTGCCAACTCATTGTCAGAAGTGACAAACAAATTGCAAATCTGTTTCTTCAAGATCTCTTCCCGAATAAAATGACAGTCGACTTCTATGTGTTTTGTTCTCTCATGAAAGACCAGATTTTTGGAAATGTATATCGCGGCATTGTTGTCACAGAACATAGGAAGAGGATAGTTGTAGACCTATCTTAAATCAAGTCTGAGAGACCGTAACAATTTCAACTCATATGTGGTCGACACCATACTGCGATATTCCGCATATGCACTAGACCTGGAGACCACAGACTGTTTCTTGCTCTTCCAACTCACAAGATTGCCTCCAACAAACGTGCAGAAACCTGATGTCGACTTGCGGTCCCCTTTGTCATCATTATAGCTTGAATCAGAGTATGTTTCAACCCTTAGGTGACCATTCTTCTAAAAAAGGAGTGCTTTCCTTGGTGCTGCTTTAATATACTCCAATATTCTCAGGGCAGATTATAGATGACACTCCCTAGGAGCTTGCATGAACTGACTCACCTTGCCAACAACATAGGATATGTTGGGTCTGGTTACCGTGAGGTAAATGAGCTTGACCACCAGATGTCGGTACCTCGTAAGATCGGATAGAAGAGGCGAGTCATCTGTCCAAGTTTTTTCTTCTCCAGCAGCCATGGGACAATGAGTAGGTTTAGCACCAGTCAATCCTGCCTCCTTTAGAAGATCAAGAGCATACTTCCATTGGGAAAGGACCATGGAGTTGGGCTTCCTAGAGATTTCAATCCCCAGAAAGTATTTCGGGGAGCCCATATCCTTTGTGACTAGGTGTTGACGAAGTTGTTTCTTTGTCAACGTTACCCCATCCTAGTCATCGTCAATAAGAAGAATGTCATCAACATAAACTGCAAGAACTACAAAACCAGAGACGGTTTTCTGAACGAACAAGGAGTGATCGGCTGAGCTTCTTATAAAACCAATGGCCGCAACAATGCCACTGAACTTGTAAAACCATGCACGAGGACTCTGCTTGAGGCCATAAATAGCCTTCTTTAGTCGGCATACTCGTGTCCCCCCATGAGAAACATACCCAGGAGGATGCTGCATGTAAACATCTTCCTGAAACTCACCATAGAGGAAAGCATTCTTAACATCCACCTACGAAATGGGCCAATCCCTGTTGACTGCGATAGAGAGAAGGACCCGAATGGTGTTGAGACGAGCAACGGGAGAGAAGGTGTCGAAGTAATCAACATCATAGGTCTGAGTGAATCCTTTGGCCACCAGGCGGGCCTTATAGCGATCCACACTGCCATTGAGATGGAATTTCACAACAAAGACCCAATAGAAGCCAACGACATTCGTGCCCAAAGGTGGGGGAACTAGGGTCCAGGTGCCCCGTTCAGTAAAGGTAGCAATTTCCTCATCCATGGCAGTCTTCCAATGAGGAATAGTGAGAGCCTCCAGGTAGGTGCGGGGAGTGGCAGTAGTTGAGATAGATAAATTTTAATGCCCTGCGAGAAGGAATGAGACGATCATATGAAACAACAGCAGCCAACGGTGCTGGGTATACGTGCACACCACTTTGCGAAGAGCAATGGGAAGATCTAGGTCGGCATGTTCCTCAGTAACCGGAGCCTCCATGGCGGATATAGCTGGCCTGGGAGAGGAGAGAGACGGCCGCGGAGAAGAAGGAGATGGCGGTGGTGATGCGGAAGGGAGGGAAGGAGGAGACGGTGGAGGTGATTGTGGGAAAATCTCGACGAGAGTAGACGGAGTGAAGGGGACGGTGGGAGAAGGAGGTTGAGGCGGAGGTGGAGTTGGGTAGGAGGAGAAATAAGAGACATTCTCGAAGAAGATCACATCTGCGGAGACGTTTTATTTCCGCAGAACGGGATGAAAACAACAGTAGCCTTTTTGGGTAGTTAAGAAACCCAAAAAGATACATTTGGTGGCACGTGAGTCAAGTTTGTCATGTGTTGCGGAAGGATTGTGCACAAAGGCCGTGCACCCAATGATACGCAGAGAAAGAGGAAACACATCGTTGCCAGGATAGATAAGAGAGAATGGAGTTTGTCCATGGATAACCATGGACGGAATGCGATTAATGAGGTAACAGGAGAGGAGGACAACGTATGCCCAATAGGAGTGAGGAACATGCATTTGTCTCATCAGAGTGTAGGCGACATCAAGAAGGTGACGGTTCTTGCATTCCGCCACCCGATTTTATTGCAAAGTATATACACAGGTAATTTGATGAATAATACCATTTTGCACACAAAAAGAAGTGAAGACATTGCTAAGATATTTCTTAACGTTGTCAGAATGAAAAATTTTAATAGACATATCAAATTGATTTTTGACCATATGATAGAAAGATGTCCAGACAGAAAAAAGTTCTGAGCGATCCTTTAAAAGATACACCCATGTACATTTAGACAAATCATCAATAAATGTTACAAAATATGAACTACCCCGACCAATGGTGAGGGTAGGAGCAGGACCCCAGATGTCTGAGTGGACAAGTTCAAACGGCTGGGAAGATCCACAACCTTGTTTTGGTGGGAAGGAAGAGCGGTGATGCTTGTCAAGTTGACATGCTTCACAGTTGAGCGGTGAGCCTTACAGAGGAAGATGTGGCAGAAGCTGACGAAGAAGACGGGGAGGAGCATGACCAAGATGAAGGTGCCACTGGAGAAGATCAGTAGAAGATGCGAAGAAGGCGGAGAGTGCAGAAATGTTGTCCAGGAAGTAGAGGCCGCCACTATCAGTCCCAGTAGCAATCGTCCGCTTGGTGCCCGAATCTTGAAAAGAACAAGTAGTAGATGTGAATGTGACAGAGCATTGTAGTTGTTTGCAAAGAGAAGTAACAGATAACAAGTTGCAAGGGAACTTGAGCACGTAGAGGGTATCCGCTAAGCGAAGAGACGGAGTTACTTAAACATCCCCCGTTCCATTAACCGGTGAGCGAGAGTCATCCGTAATAAGGACCAGGGGTAACCGCTCATGTTGTTGTAGGAGAGAAAAATAGTGCGGATTGCCGGTCATATGATTTGTAGCACCAGAGTCGATCAACCATTTATCTTGAGTAGCGACGTGGGCACTACCTAAAGACGTGACCACAGAGGCGGACAGCTTTGAAGAGGAAGAGGATGCATCACCAGAGGGTCAAAGATGAGGATGCTTCTTCCAACATTGATCAACTATGTGGCTGGTGCGGCCACGGTGAGAGCAAACAAAGCGGGGAGCCACCACATTCGCTGGAGGGGAGGTGTCATCCACCAGAGCCACTACGCTGAGTATGGTGAGCGTAGTTGTCCGATGGAGTAGGGGAGGATAACAGCAGACGTTGGCGCAAAGAAGTAAAAGCAGCGATGCGGGCAACTGTGGCATCCAAGGTGGGAGACTCCGCTTCACTAAGGATCTGTTGACGGATCATGTCATATTACTGTGGATGCGGTAAAAGATAACACACCACCAAAAGCTCCTAGAAGTGTTTGTGTTGCTCAGCGAGATCAGCAGAGAAGGTACGATTTTGTAGAATTTCAGCTCTGAGATCCTGAACTTGTTGGTAAGTCGCCGCTGGAGACATGGAGGGACATGCAAAGGCCTCTGCATATAAAGTATAGATGTGAGACGTCTGAGCCCCCTTTGAGTAGAGAGCAACAAGATATAGTCAAGCGGCCTTGACGGTTTCATCATGGCAGATGACAGGGAGGCATTCATCAGAGAGGCTGTTAGCCAGCCATATGCGGACAAGAGCATCATTGGCATCCCAGTCGTCAAAGAGAGGGGAATCATGCGTAGGAGGTTCATCTGTGAGATGATGACGTTTGCGTTGAGAGCGGAGGAGGAAGGTGAAGGAGACACTCCAATCCCGATAGTTTGGACCAATAAGCTTGGAAGCCATGCCAAGATTACCTAAAGCAGTGGGAGGTGTAGGAGGATGAGCGACAACGAGAGTAGTGGTGGTGGAGATATCGGAGTTGGCCATAGAAGAAGGCAACGAGAGAGACAAGCCGCGGCTAGAAGGAGAGGTCGCTAGAAGGAGAGCGGCAACAAGGTCGCGACGACTAAAAAGGAGGAGAGCGGCTAGAACAGGTTGCAGCGACTTAAGGATAGGTAGCAACGGCAAATAAGAGAGAGCGGCAAGAACAGGTCGCGACAACTTAAGGACAGGTCATGGAGACAAGGAAGATAAGCGGCTAGAAAAGGGAAGCCGACGACTAAGCAAAGAGTGCAGCAAGAGAGAGGAAGCAATAGGCCGCAAAAACTAAAGGTAGTAACAGGAAAAACAAGCCGCGCGAACAGGGCACGGTCAGAAGAGGAATCAAGCCGCAAAAATAGGTCGCGAAAAGAAGAAACAAGTTGCGAATATAGAGTGCTCATACAATCAGGAGGAAAGGACCGAGTGCTCTGATACCATGTGCGAACAGGAAAAAGCAGACCAAAAATTTGGAGTAATGCAAACTTTATTATCCAAAAAGGTATCAATTACAATGGTATAACCTTCCTTTTATAGAATGGAGGAGATGAGAGATATTATAATTAAGCAATGTGGGAGTAAAAATTTACAAGTATATGCGGCTTTACAAATAGACAAACCAGACAGGTCGTGCGGTTAGACAAGCCGGCTAACCGCCCGACAACCAACAGGAGGAGAGAATAAGCGACATAGAGAGTAAGCCGACTGTTGAAGCCAAAATTGACCTCTGTGGAGTTCGGGGTCCCTAAAAGGGGTGACCTCACACCTACTACACTCGAGAGAACGTCACGGACCGGAGACTTAGGAGACTATGAACAGACCCTCAGCTCTAGCGCGGAGGTCCCACCTCACACCCGGAAGGCTACCCGAGCTCTTCCCCTCCCTTACCAAAGGGCTAGGCTGGGCGCCTTGTAGAGCTCTCTCTACTCTACCAAGAAGAAGCTAAGGGATGAGGAAGCTAAGAAAAGGATCCTCTCCAAGGCACCCAAGGAGGTCTATTTATAGTTTTCCAAATCTCAGGGGTCGAAAATGACCAAAATACCCCCACGGCCAAAAGGCCTCGGGCCAATAAGAAACCACCACGCCGGGGGGTAGGGAAGGAAAAACGCGTCACCCAAAGCTAAAAGGGGACCCACCCTGCGGAACGCGGCGAGACCCGGCCTGGGGGCCATTCTCGCCTGGCCTACCCGTCGGGCTGGGCGAGACCCGGCATAGGGGCTGGTCTCGCCTGGCTGCCCGCGGGGCTGGTCGAGACCCGGCCTGGGGGCCGGTCTGGCCCGGCCTACCCGCCGGGCAGGGCGAGACCCGGCCTGGGGCCGGTCTCGCCTGGCTGCCCATGGGGCTGGGCGAGACCCGGCCAGGGGCCGGTCTCGCCCGGCCTACCTGTCGGGCTGGGCGAGACCCGGCCTGGGGCCGATCTCTCCTGGCTGCCCGTGGGGCTGGGCGAGACCCGGCCTGGTGGCCGGTCTCGCCCGGCCTACCTGCCGGGCTAGGCGAGACCCGGCCTGGAGTCGGTCTCGCCTGGCTGCCCGCGGGGCTGGGCGAGACCCGGCCTGGGGGCCGGTCTCGCACGGCCTACCCGCCGGGCTGGACGAGACCCTGCCTGGGGCCGGTCTCGCCTGGCTGCTCGCGGGGCTGGGCGAGGCCCGGCCCGAGGGCTGGTCTCGCCCGGCTTACCCGCCGGGCTCGGGGCCGGTCTCGCCGGCCTGAGGGGAAAAAAGGGGGAGGGGGAGGGCCTGCTGATCCCTCCTCCACACCCAAATGGCCCGGGCGGGTGTCTACCAACCTGCCGCTTTCACACTCCAACTAAGGGGCCGCTGGGGGAGGCCGATTTCTCCTCCCCATACTAGTATGTTTCCAAGCTAGAGTCAAAATTGGCCACCGAGAGTTCAAAATACTCAAAAAGATTAACAACTAAGCACGCCTCATTTAGGGTCCACTCTTCGCGAATACGGGGTTGTACACAATCCCCGCTCTTTTCGAGGTTGGCACAAGCTCGGAAAGAAACATCCAACCCAACGTATTCGCGGAGTGTAACTTCCCCACGGGGTCAACTTGCCATGCCAGCTATGGGGGCTTGGGTGGCGAGAGCTTCTCTGGGTAATAAACTTGGTTCCCACGAGAGATCAACCAGCCCTGTCAGCTAGTGAGAGCCCGACAGCGGAATCCATCTCGGAGCAAAGGACTTGACTTCCACGAGAGATCAACCTGCCCTGCCAGCTAGATGAGAGCCTGGCAGCGGAATCCATCTCGGAGCAAAGGACTTGGCTTCCACGAGAGATCAACCTGCCCTGCCAGCAAGATGAGAGCCTGGCAGCGGAATCCATCTCGGAGCAAAGGACTTGACTTCCACGAGAGATCAACCTGCCCTGCCAGCTAGATGAGAGCCTGACAGCGGAATCCATCTCGGAGCAAAGGGCTTGGCTTCTATGAGAGATCAACCTGCACTGCCAGCTAGATGAGAGCCTGACAGCGGAATCCATCTCGGAGCAAAGGACTTGGCTTCCACGAGAGATCAACCTGTCCTGCTAGGTAGATGAGAGCCTGACAGCGGAATCCATCTCGGAGCAAAGGACTTGACTTCCACGAGAGATCAACCTGCCCTGCATGCTAGATGAGAGCCTGGCAGCTGAATCTATCTCGGAGCAAAGGACTTGGCTTCCACGAGAGATCAACCTGCCCTACCAGCTAGATGAGAGCCTGGCAGCGGAATCCATCTCGGAGCAAAGGACTTGGCTTCCACGAGAGATCAACTTGCCCCGCCAGCTAGATGAGAGCCTGACAGCGGAATCCATCTCGGGGTGAAGGACTTGACTTCCACGAGAGATCAACCTGCCCTTCCAGCTAGATGAGAGCCTGGCAGCGGAATCCATCTCGGAGCAAAGGACTTGGCTTCCGCGAGAGATCAACCTGCCCTGCCAGCTAGATGAGAGCCTGACAGCGGAATCCATCTCGGAGCAAAGGACTTGGCTTCCACGAGAGATCACCCTGCCCTGCCAGCTAGATGAGAGCCTGGCAGCGGTATCCATCTCGGAGCAAAGGACTTGACTTCCATGAGAGATCAACCTGCCCTGCCAGCTAGATGAGTGCCTGGCAGCGGAATCCATCTCGGAGCAAAGGACTTGGCTTCCACGAGAGATCAACCTGCCCCGCCAGCTAGATGAGAGCCTGGCAGCGGAATCCATCTCGGGGTGATACCTTCCCACCCTCCGAGAGATCAACCTGCCCTGCCAGCTAGGTGAGAGCCTGGCAGTGGAATCCATCTCGAGGTGAGACCTACCCCACTGATGCGTGAAATACGGCAAGCGCACCGCTCGCACAAGTAATAAAGTTTTGGGAATAAATCCCCAAGTGTCGGTCTCTTGAGGAATGCAATTAGCGTAGAACGGCAACAGTACCGAGAATATCGTTATGAGAGTTAAAAATAGAACAAAAAGGAAATAACGGACTAGGGAGATTGTGGATGTTTGATCTACTGAACTAGTAAAAGCTATGCGGGTCGACGGAACCGCTTCGCAAGGTGAAGTGGGTTTGTCGGCCGCTATGCCGAACTTCAGTTGGGCGAGTGGATGGGAAGCTAATGGATTGCAGCATTCTTGTGTGGATTGCAATCGGACAAGGCACAAGAATGAAGTGGATGTGGGGTGAGCGAGGCGCATTCACAGACAGAACTCACAAGCATAAGAAGAGACTAACATTTCATTAACTAGAAAATAAACTTGATGTTCAGGGATGAAAATGTTCATTACACTGCTCAAAACATTCATAACACAGATAAAGGTGAAGAGGAGTAAACCAAAAGAGAATGAAGATCCACCGCGCGTCGTGGCCGGAGTAGCGAGTTGTCAATCCGCTTCCGGGCTCAGTCCAAGGAGGCTTCCGGTACCAACGATCTGTCCTTCGAAGGCCTTTTAAGTCCATTCTCTAGGTTATCTACTTCACCAACTCTGCAGGAAAGCTTGGAGTTGAAGTCATCAATGGCCGAGGGCTTTGCCGGAGTGTTGAAAAGCTTCGGAGTAGTTGGAAATGGCTTCCCGACAAAGGTGGAAGTGATGGAGCAGCTGGAGAAGTGAAAAGGCGATTCCCACGCACTCTCCGATCGTACCAAATGATAGACGTTGACCTAAAATGCGGAGCAGGGCCTTATATACGGAGGCAGCAGAAGCAGTGCACACGAGTATTGGCGCACGACCAGTGGTCGTGCGCACTGTAGGTCGATGATCGTGCGGCTTTTCCAAATAAACCTGCAACATGGACAAGAAGCATCAGCATAAAAGTGCACGAGCAGTGGCGCACGACCAGTGGTCGTGCGCACTATGGCCAGTGCTCGTGCGATTACTGAGACAGGGTTATGAAAACGGGGGTGTAATGTACACGAACAGTGGCGCACGACCAGTGGTCGTGCACAGTAAGTCCAGTGGTCGTGCGCAGTATTCCTGCATCGTCGGAGTCTCCCGAGCAGTTTCGGAGCACGCACACGACCACTGTACCAGCAGAAGGGGCAAAAAAGCCACCAGAACGTGCACACCACATCCCCGAGATAGGGCTAAAGAATAACAACAAAATGGAAACACAGAAAGCACACAGAAGCGGGCCTACAGTGCACTTAATCGTGAAATAAGTACAAAAGCACAAATAAGCAATAAAGGCTCTCAAGTGTAGTGCTAAGACGATAAAACTAGCCCAGATGAGTCCAAAAATCAGTGTAAAATGTTGACTCATCACACCCCTAGACTTAACCATTTGCACGTCCCGAGCAAATCATTACTCCATGGACTCGAAGATAGCTAACTGGCTCAGAAACTTCAAAAAGAAGTAAGACGAGAAATCAAATATAGCATGAGTATAGAAGTTATAATATAAAAATTTTTTAATTATACAACATAGTTTAAACTATTCGACAGACGTAAATAAATATTGTAATTGCTCAAAATTAGAATTCTGGAGAATCGTGCGATCATGTGCAGGAATAAAGTAGGCAGGCCACTAAGGTGAGCATTGCCAAAGTTCGGGACTCAGAATCACCTCCAAAGGAATCCACCAATGTCGGGGACCATACGCTTGCACGTTGACACTTTCTCCACGGTGCGGGTTAGACTCAAGCGTGAATCAGTAGGACTTGTAGGAGGAAATGGGGCTTAGGCGACGGCTTGGTGGTCAAAGATAAACATGAAGGCTCTATGCAACCAAAGCGAGCGAAAATAACCCAAACCAAAACAGCCACTTAGAAAAGAATGGGGCACACGCCCCCAGACTTAGCTTGAAGTCCGGGTGTGAACACGGCGGAACCCGACCAAATTCAATAAAGAGGATGGGGATCGAAATCTCAAAGCAATTCTTTCATATATATATATATATATATATATATATATATATTTCTATTGCGCGAATCAACTTTTTATTTTCGTAAACTGTTGTTTTCTTTTCTACGCTAGCAATCCCCAAACGAAGTAATCCAAACGGGAATAAAATCAGTGAAAGTCCACCAAGTGTCAACTACCTTCACCTATGGGGGGGGGGGGATAGGTGACGTGCAGCATTTTTGCGGAATTAAAATTGTACCTGGACACGAAAATAAAACAGCACAGCAAACAGAGTACACAAGCTATTTATAGTGGTTCCCCGATTTGGGTACATCCACTTTCCCCCTTCGACCTATCTCCAAACAAGGTACGACTCGGTATCTTCACCAACAGGATTGAAATCCAATCCTTGCACTATTGAAAGGATCCCTTCCATACGTAGGAGTCAACACTCCCACAACACGGGTTGCACCCAACCTTACAACTAGGAATCAACGTTCCTTTACAACAAAAATGAAACTAGAATGTACAAGAAATACAAACAACTTTTGGAGACTAAGGTGTCCCTCTTCGTTCGATGACGTGTTCTTGAAGTAATCGAAGAGTCCACAACCCTAGATCTCACTTGGAGAGAATCTCCCCGGAACCGGCGGCGGCAAGAAGGGCGGCGACTAGATTCTCGGGATCGACGGCGACACGGAGTGCGGCTGCTGTACTTAGGAGATTCAAACTTTGTAGCAAAGCAAGCAAGGTCTTCCAACGGTCACACTAGGATCGATCATCTCGATCGATTCAGACGGGAAATATTTTCCCGATCAACAAATCAAGAGACAAAGGATCTTTGGTTAGACGCGTGAGACGCAATGCTTGGCTAAGCTTCTATCGCCGGGAGATCTGGTAGAAACCACGATCAAACGGCCGGCGATCGACTAGCATGAGCGGCGACGGCGGCGGCGGAGGTATCGCGATCTAGGTCACGTCGGCGGCTCGGCTTTTTCAAATCTTCTTCCCGTCTTTACTGTACAAAAATACGCGTGTATTTATACAGTAGAATGCTCTTTTATGACTTTTATGGGTCCCACCTGAAGAAACCCTAAAAGCGGTTCAAAATAGAGCCTTAACATTTGATCCGGTCTAGTGGGATCCAAGAATTTGCCCAAGTCAAATTCAGTGAGAATCGAAGGTGATTCTCGACGAGTCGGCGAGAATCAGCCGGTGATTCTCGACGATTCGGCGAGAATCAGTAGTGATTCTCGCCGAATCACTTTGATGATACTCGACGATTATGACTTAGAGCCAGATTTGCACGCCTTGATGTAGCCGGATAGAGACGGCAAGAATCAGCCAGTGATTCTCGACGATTCGGCGAGAATCACTAGTGTTTCTCGCCGAATCGGCGAGAATCACATGGTGATTCTCGTCGAATAATACTTGGATGATTTTTTTTTCGTCTTTCCTCCTCTGAGATGCTCTTTGACTCATCCTTGCTCCTTGTCTGCTCTTGCAATATCACAGCCCTATACTTGAAAATAAGTACACTCCAATAGAGAGAGTACACGTAGGCCAACACACTGATCTGCTCAACAAGGGATCACGTCATGCAGACCCGTATATATTAACCTACTGCACCCTGACATTGGAGTGCACTTAGCGTGGAATAACTGCAAGCACAACTTAAAAGGTTTCATCAAATACATTGTGAATTCATCTTAGCTTGACAGGAGGCTTCCTCAAATCCGGGTAATTGTGGATACATTACCCAACAATCTCCCCCTATTTGACGAAGCCAAAATCCTACTAGCTAAGATGAATGCCACCATCCAGATAATATATACATGATATAGAATTTAAAAATGCGGCACAAGGAAATAGAGGCAAACAGATCAAAGCTTGAGGCAATCATAAATTCATATACATGTATATATATATAGATTCCCAAGATTGTTCATATAACAATAAGAAAAGATAAAAGTGTTCATGAGACGATGACAAGCTATAAATTTCTGTCTATTGATTTTTGGCTGGGTCATCCTTATGTTTCTGAGCCAAAAACTTCTTTCTTTGCCTCTCAACGTACTCCTTGGGCTTTGGATAGTATCTGGGAGGAGGAGCTTTATCTGCCGCAGTGTTGGTCCTGAAGAAGATGTTCCGTTTAGCTTCATATGTCTTGTGCAGCTCCCACTCATGCTGGCTGTATACATCGTTCCGATTGATTTCCCCTTTTTCTTGTAGCCAGAATGTGTCCAAGATGATACTCTTTGATATCGGACTCCACTTTTCGTTTCTTACTTCCTCCTCCTTCAATCTGATTCTCTTTTCAGCTTGTGTTTCCTTAGATGTCCCTTCTTGTGATTTTCTCTTGTCCCTGGCTTTTGCTAGGGCTCCTTGGTCAAACATTGCCATCAATTTTGCCTTGGAGGTGGCCCTAGCAGCCCTATGAGCATCAGCTTCACTTAAAGGAGCTTCTTCAGCACTGGCTCCCTCATTAGCTGCAGGGTTAATTTCAGGGGCAGGAGTACCCTCGGGATTTTCAGGGATGTTAGCGTCTAACGCTTGTTTGAGCATCCACCAGCAACTGTCATAAACATATATGTTTGACTGCTCAAAGATTTTGATTATGATTTCTTGAAGCTCGGCCATCTTAGCTGTATATTCTTTCTCCCCCTTTTTGGCTTCGACTGCAATGGAGTTTGCATAAGAATGCAGTGACTCGTCAATATGCTTTGTAGTCCTGGAGAACTCGGTAACCAAGGCTTGTTGATTGCTGTTAAGAGTCACCATATTGCAATCAAACTTTAGAATGTTATTTGCTACGACCTGAGCATTCTGATTTACTATTACGAGAGTATCAGTGTTCCTTTTTAATCCATCCATAAGAAGAGTTACAGCTTGGCCGGCCGCTGTATACTTGTCTTCAAACTTCTTTTCCATCACGTCTAGTTTGTGATTGATCTCCACCACGTTCTTGAGCATGAGATTCTCAAATTTCTTAATTATTTTTAACATTTTAGTTTGAGCTTTCTCAAAAGATGCTTTGAGCTCATCCACGATACCTTGAATAACATTCACGGTGTGATTGGCTAGATCAGCTCGTAGTGGATGATCCTGAGGCATTCCTTGGCCTTGCTCTTCAGCAGATGCACATGTAGAGCTGGACACGAGCACAGTCTCTAAGAAGGGAATACTTACAGCCTCAGGAGATTTCTCGGAAGTACTAAGCAATCTCTGCTGAGAGGACTCCCCCTCCACTATTGCACCAATATTCTCAGGAATGATCTCAACAGCATGCTTGTCAGATGGAACTTCAGTGATGTCCTGAGGCTCCAATGCTTCCTGTCCCACTTTTCCTTCTTCCTCATCCTCATCATCCATGAAATCATTCTCAGCTGCATTGTCTTCCAAACCTTCCTCAGCAGTCTCCTCTACACCACCTCCGGCTCCTAGATCATTCAGGTTCAGGGCCGCCTCATTTTCCATCACAGCTTCACTTTCTTCTTGTAGATCTGCAACTGCATTTCTAGCTATCTGAGAGATGCCAGATATGATGTTAGCAGAAGCGGGTAGAGGCTCCCCCTCAATTCCTGCAGTCAGTGCATCAGGAATTTCACTGGGGATTACTAAGGAATCAGCCACAGTTCCGTACTCGGCTGGAGATACTTCTTGTTGTTCTACCACGGCAGCCTGCCCAATGCGTCTCTCCCATCTATCAAATACACTCGAGTCCATTTTCTTCAAGTAATGCAGTGGAACTCCTTTACTCATGTCATACCTATCTCCGTTTAACTGATTGAGATATAGACTGATGATTCGGCCAAAGCTAGGAGATCTGAGAGTGTCCTTTATCTTCTCAAAAAGCAATGCCACCCAGTTGAATCTTTTTCTGCAGACAATTGCCACAAGGATCTTGAACATGTCCGCAGAGATGTGGTCATGAGAGCCCGGCTTGTATATGAGTACTTTCCCAATGATGTCTGATAGAAGTTTCCCCTCCTCATTCATATCCTTTCGCTTTATCGATCTAGTTTCTCGAGCGAGTCCACAGAATAATAATGTCCTGGTTTTATCCTGTTCCTCCAGATAATCCTCGTGCGCTGAGCTAGTGAGCTGCAAGTATTGGGTCAGCTTGCTTGCAGACATCTTGATCTTTGCCCCTGCAACCTTACTCTTGATGAGAGAGTCTTCATTCCGAAGTTTGGCAGTTGCGAAGAACTCCATCACTTCCTTGTCCAAGATTTTACAGGGGTGCTCCAGTATGAATGAGAGTCCAGCCTCTTCAAGCATGATGATGATGTTTCTGAATTCATCAGAAGCATGTGAGAACCCTGTTCGAACCAACTCACAACCAGTGACCAGACCGGCGGTTGTCCTTGGAGACATTGCAAGACTGAAATCCCAAGATTAAGCCTAATCAGGAATCAAGAGGGAAGCTACACTAATAGTAAGTCACTGTAAGGGTGAGAAAGTGGTTACCCAAGAGCGTAGAAGGTGAGAATCGACGGAAACGACGGGAAACCGGAAGACGATTGCGACTTTGGTTAATCGACTTTGGACGGACGCCCTGGACACGAGAGGAACGAAACGCCCTGGATAGAATCGACTTTGAACGAACGCCCTGGACGCGAGAGGAGTGATCTACGAAGGGAAGAATCGGCGAGTTGCCTGCTTGATATCAACGGAAGAAATGGCGGGATTCCTGCGGATGTCGACGGAAGGGGAAGAATTGGCGAGTTTCCTTCGGCGGGTTTCCTTCGGTGAGTTTCCTGCGGAATATGAAGGGTCGTCGGGATTCCTGTGCGATATCGACCAGTTTAACAGGGTTTTAACTGGGTTTTCGTGCGAGACGCAAAATACACGGAATCGGCGGGAGTTTGTCTAAGTCGAAATCGACGGGATTCTTCAGTAGGAATCAACGGGTTAAGAGGCATGCTGGATTCTCGAGAGTCACTTGCAAGTCCACCTAGTGATTCTCGAAATCTTCTGATATTAAGGCGGTTTAAAAGATCTTCTATATATATATATATATATATATATATATATATATATATATATATATATTTCTTAATGTCAATTTATTGAGCGGGGTTTTTCGATACATTTCTTGATGTCAATTGTAACATTTAGTGATTTACAAGGACGCATCTTCTTTGAATTTCAGTGAACTGATTTATGCCTGTAGATGGTTGTTATCGAATCTTCCAGTGAATTTACAGATTAAATCTTTATTAATGTATCTAAGGTTCATTTTTTTCAGTGTTAACCTTTTCTTAGGTGAACACATAAAAACATATATATACATGTAAATGTTGATATAATATGACTCAAGAATTTGAGCCGATCAAAAATACCTGGGATTATGAGATTTATAATCTAGCCCCTCTGGTTAAAGCATACCAGGTGTTCAATGAGAGTATCCCATTGTAACTAGTCCTTCTGTTTTTCCATATATTTGTTCCAATTCAGTCTTGAAACATCTTCTGTCTAGTTTCCATCATATTTACGGGAACCTAGACTACCCTGCAAAAGAGAGTTACCTTACCTTAGGAACCGAATACATATTGGGTCCTAGGTTCTTGTTAGCATAAACACTCGAATGCCTTCCCTTGGAAATCATGTCAGGAAGACTACCTCTGCCCAGAAGATGTGGATAGGCCCTTGCCCTTGACACAGAGGGGTTGTGCCAACAGTCTATGACAAAGTGTCCCAACTTGCCACAGCACCAACATGTGTGAATGTTGTATCTCCGTTTCTGACCTGATCCAGTGACTGAGGTAGTCATGAGCCTAGGTCCAAACGGTATAGATCTGGATCTGCTCCCAAAATTGCCTCTTCCACCGTGACACGTGGAAGGGTGGAAGGAATGCATGTAGTGAGCGTCACGAGGCCTGGGAGGTTGTGCCTTCCTTTCAGTCAGCCCCCTTCCTGAGGACCCATGAGAACTTACAGCATGACTTCTAACCTCCCTTTCCTGTGTCCTTGGGTGGAGAGAAGCTTTCTGAGAGCTGATACCAGCAGATTCATGCCGAGTAGGGGCAGTGGCCGAGAATACAAAGGGCTCAGAATGAGCCTTAGGTATTCTCTCATGGCTGGCCATGACGGCCCTTGCACTATGGGTGTCTCCACATGAGGACAGATCACCCTAGCAGTGACCACGATTGTTCCTGTGATCATACCTGAAGGCATGATGAGTACCCTTCCTACCTGGAGTGGGGGGGAATACCGTTTCCCCATTTCTCCATGAATTGATAATTCGGGAGATCCACCCATTTTCTTCCTTTCTCTTCATAGCATCAACCTTAGAAAAGTTAGATACTATCCTTTTCTCATTCTCTAGACTACTCTCTAGATCTGAGATTTTAGAGTCTTTGACCTTGTTGAATGCCAATTGGAGAACCAACAAGATCTTCAGCCGAGAAATCTCCTGAACTTGCTCCTCAACAAGTAGGTTGCTTTTCTGAAGAGCTCTCTTCAGGGAATCAGGATTTTTTGAAGGGAAACAATTCCTGTCTTCAGGAACTTCAAGAGAGAAGGGGCAAGATGAAGAAGTTACCTGCTCTTCAGTGTTATTGTCACTAGCGCCAGTGACCGTTGTGTCAGCCTCATCAGAACTGCTTTCCTCAATTTCTTCTTCAGTCTCTGACAAGGACACTGAAGCTCTGATGCTGTCCGATTGATCCTTGCCTTCATCTTCAGAGGTGTGGACCCCCACATAGGCTTCATCCTGTAGCTGACAGCAGATCCGAGCTTTCTTTGACCCCCCCCCCCCTCAGCTCTGAGATCATTACCCACATAGATTTGGCCATCCCACATTTTTCCAATCTAGAGCGAGAAGGTCCATGTACAAACCCCATATCCGGCCGAGCGGGATCCTCCCCAAGTGGCGCGTTCGGGACGTGCCATGAGCGATGTTTTGGTGCGGCCCCGTTCGAGCTCGTGCGGGTCCTCGTGCGGGCGTGCAGAGGTTTTATTTGTATAGGTGTAAAATCTTATAGTTAACACATTCATCAGACCTTTACTCTCAGATTATTGTCATCGGTTTCAAATTTAGTTCAACCTAAACTTGCATATTAATGTCCTTGATGATCTGATAGTATAAACCTTACATTTAATATTATAATATATATATATATATAAAATCTTATATATATATTATATAATATATATATTAAATATATATGCATAAAGGGGAGGGGGTAGGGCATGGGAGGAAAGACAAAAAAGGAAGAAGAAGATGGCATCGGGGCCATTTGGCTCCCAGCTAGGGCTCCGCCGCCTCAGCAAGAACCACCCCGCCTCCGGCCTTCTTTTCCGGCAAGCTTGTGCCAGGCACAGGTGTTGCAGTGTAGGTTTCTTCCTTTTATTAGGCAGGCGGTGTTCTCGAGAACCGCTCGCCCCGTAGGGGCCCCGAGGTATAGTTGCCGGGAAGCCCCTCTTGGCCTGTTGACCGCCAGTCAGAGTAGCGGAATTACGCTGTTAGTGGCCCAGTTTGGGCAGCGTGTCGTGACATTGCTCGGCGAGTTTGCGCCATCATTAGAGCGGGTGAGCAGCATTTTGTGTAGACCCAAGGAGACACATCTGGATAGGAGAGAGTTGTTCTTGAGATCCTCCTTAGATGTTCCGGTCGGCCAAGAGCGCCCTCCGAAGGTGTCTTAGCTCAGCCTTTGGCTTGGGAGGGGAAGAGTTTGTTAATCTTCCGGGTATGCGGTGGGTCCTCCACGCTGAGACCTTGGGTCTGTCCCTTGTGTTCCTAATCTTGTGCCTAGATCGTTCGCTTGAGGGTAGTAGGTGCGCGGTCACCCCTCTTTTGGGACCCCGAACTCCACAGAAGTCAATTTTGGCTTCAACAGTTATGGTGCGGTGAGCGTGGAGAGTGACCAGTACAGAAAAACTCGGGCGAACGTCATGGCTATGGAAGAGGAACCAAGTGACGAACAGGGTCATGTGATGAAAGAAGTCCCCTCCCATTTCCCTATTGTCGCTAGGATATTCGATCATGGAGACCAAGACGTACCTTAGAGAGAATATTATATGATCGACCCTCATTCTCAGGAGGGTGGATATAGCGGGTAGATGTGCCCCATAGTGGGTAGAGATTGACCGGGTAGAGCTACCCCGAGCGCGGCTCGGCCCCAGGTAGACCCGCTGCCTGGCTCCTACTAGCTGGCAGGTCCGTAGGCTCGCCTGTGGGGAGAGGTCCTGGTTCTTGGTTCTGCACTACCCCGAGCGCGGCTCGGCCCAGGTAGACCCGCTGCCTGGCTCCTACTAGCTGGCAGGTCCGTAGGCTCGCCTGTGGGGGAGAGGTCCTGGTTCTTGGTTCTGCACTACCCCGAGCGCGGCTCGGCCCCAGGTAGACCCGCTGCCTGGCTCCTACTAGCTGGCAGGTCCGTAGGCTCGCCTGTGGGGGGAGAGGTCCTGGTTCTTGGTTCTGCACTACCCCGAGCACGGCTCGGCCCCAGGTAGACCCGCTGCCTGGCTCCTACTAGCTGGCAGGGTCCGTAGGCTCGCCTGTGGGGGAGAGGTCCTGGTTCTTGGTTCTGCACTACCCCGAGCGCAGCTCGGCCCCAGGTAGACCCGCTGCCTGGCTCCTACTAGCTGGCAGGTCCGTAGGCTCGCATGTGGGGGAGAGGTACTGGTTCTTGGTTCTGCACTACCCCGAGCGCGGCTCGGCCCCAGGTAGACCCGCTGCCTGGCTCCTACTAGCTGGCAGGTCCGTAGGCTCGCCTGTGGGGGAGAGGTACTGGTTCTTGGTTCTGCACTACCCCGAGCGCGGCTCGGCCCCAGTTAGACCCGCTGCCTGGCTCCTACTAGCTGGCAGGTCCGTAGGCTCGCCTATGGGGGAGAGGTCCTGGTTCTTGGCTCTACACTACCCCGAGCGCGGCTCGGCCCCAGGTAGACCCGCTGCCTGGCTCCTACTAGCTGGCAGGTCCGTAGGCTTGCCTGTGGGGGAGAGGTCCTGGTTCTTGGTTCTGCACTACCCCGAGCGCGGCTCGGCCCCAGGTAGACCCGCTGCCTGGCTCCTACTAGCTGGCAGGTCCGTAGGCTCGCCTGTGGGGGATAGGTTTGGTTTGTGGGTGATAGGTTAGGATAGGTTAGGATAGGTTAGGTTAGGTTTGTGGAATCGTCATCGGCACCCCGAGCTCGGCTCGGCCCCATGTAGACCCGCTGCGCAGGCTCTCATCTAGCTGGCAGGTCCGTAGGCTCGCCTGTGGGGGATAGGTTTTGGTTTGTGGAATCGTCATCGGCACCCCGAGCTCGGCTCGGCCCCAGGTAGACCCGCTGCGCAGGCTCTCATCTAGCTGGCAGGTCCGTAGGCTCGCCTGTGGGGGATAGGCTTGTTTGGTTTGAGATCTTCATCGGCACCCCGAGCTCGACTCGGCCCCAGGTAGACCCGCTGCGCAGGCTCTCATCTAGCTTGCAGGTCCGTAGGCTCACCTGTGGGGGATAGGTTTGTTTGGTTTGAGATCTTCATCGGCACCCCGAGCTCGGCTCGGCCCCAGGTAGACCCGCTGCGCAGGCTCTCATCTAGCTGGCAGGTCCGTAGGCTCGCCTGTGGGGGATAGGTTTTGGTTGTGGAGTCGTCATCGGCACCCCGAGCTCGGCTCGGCCCCAGGTAGACCCGCTGCGCAGGCTCTCATCTAGCTGGCAGGTCCGTAGGCTCGCCTGTGGGGGATAGGTTCTGGTTTGTGGAATCGTCATCGGCACCCCGAGCTCGGCTCGGCCCCAGGTAGACCCGCTGCGCAGGCTCTCATCTAGCTGGCAGGTCCGTAGGCTCGCCTATGGGGGATAGGTTTGGTTTGAGATCGTCATCGGCACCCCGAGCTCGGCTCGGCCCCAGGTAGACCCGCTGCGCAGGCTCTCATCTAGCTGGCAGGTCCGTAGGCTCGCCTGTGGGGGATAGGTTTTGGTTGTGGAATCGTCATCGGCACCCCGAGCTCGGCTCGGACCCAGGTAGACCCGCTGCGCAGGCTCTCATCTAGCTGGCAGGTCCGTAGGCTCGCCTGTGGGGGATAGGTTTTGGTTTGGAATCGTCATCGGCACCCCGAGCTCGGCTCGGCCCCAGGTAGACCCGCTGCGCAGGCTCTCATCTAGCTGGCAGGTCCGTAGGCTCGCCTGTGGGGGAGAGGTCCTGGTTCTTGGTTCTGCACTACCCCGAGCGCGGCTCGGCCCCAGGTAGACCCGCTGCCTGGCTCCTACTAGCTGGCAGGTCCGTAGGCTCGCCTGTGGGGGAGAGGTCCTGGTTCTTGGTTCTGCACTACCCCGAGCGCGGCTCGGCCCCAGGTAGACCCGCTGCCTGGCTTCTACTAGCTGGCAGGTCCGTAGGCTCGCCTGTGGGGGATAGGTTTGGTTTGTGGGTGATAGGTTAGGATAGGTTAGTATAGGCTAGGATAGGTTAGGTTTTGGTTTGTGGAATCGTCATCGGCATCCCGAGCTCGGCTCGGCCCCAGGTAGACCCGCTGCGCAGGCTCTCATCTAGCTGGCAGGTCCGTAGGCTCGCCTGTGGGGGATAGGTTTGGTTTGAGATCTTCATCGGCACCCCGAGCTCGGCTCGGCCCCAGGTAGACCCGCTGCGCAGGCTCTCATCTAGCTGGCAGGTCCGTAGGCTTGCCTGTGGGGGATAGGTTTGGTTTGAGATCGTCATCGGCACCTCGAGCTCGGCTCGGCCCCAGGTAGACCCGCTGCGCAGGCTCTCATCTAGCTGGCAGGTCCGTAGGCTCGCCTGTGGGGGATAGGTTTTTGGTTTGAGATCGTCATCGGCACCCCGAGCTCGGCTCGGCCCCAGGTAGACCCGCTGCGCAGGCTCTCATCTAGCTGGCAGGTCCGAAGGTTCGCCTGTGGGGGATAGGTTTTTGGTTTGAGATCGTCATCGGCACCCCGAGCTCGGCTCGGCCCCAGGTAGACCCGCTGCGCAGGCTCTCATCTAGCTGACAGGTCCGTAGGCTCGCCTGTGGGGGATAGGTTTTGGTTTGAGATCTTCATCGGCACCCCGAGCTCAGCTCGGCCCCAGGTAGACCCGCTGCGCAGGCTCTCATCTAGCTGGCAGGTCTGTAGGCTCGCCTGTGGGGGTAAGGGACCCCGAGTACTTCTCGGCCCCGGGTAGACTCGCTGCTCAGGCTCTCATTAGCTGGGCAGGGCGGTAGGCACACCTGGGGGGAAAGGATTAGCTCCGCGTACTCAAGAGATTGCAAAATATTTGGCTTTATTATTGCATAATATCTTAAAAAATTATGTACTCATGGTAAGTAAAGGTATAAGGGCAATCCAATAACAGTGAAAAAAAAAATGTATCGAGTGGTTCAACAAGATCAGAAGGGGCATTAAAAGATTAGTGGGCATATCTGCATAAGTGCAATTTTCAGTTTCTCTCAAAATTTTTCTTTGGGTCGGCTCCCACTCGCCGGATACTTGGGGTTGGACATTTCTTTCCGAGCTTGTACCAACCTCGAAAAGAGCGGGGATTGTGTACAACCCCATATCCGGCCGAGCGGGATCCTCCCCAAGTGGCGCGTTCGGGACGTGCCATGAGCGATGTTTTGGTGCGGCCCCGTTCGAGCTCGTGCGGGTCCTCGTGCGGGCGTGCAGAGGTTTTATTTGTATAGGTGTAAAATCTTATAGTTAACACATTCATCAGACCTTTACTCTCAGATTATTGTCATCGGTTTCAAATTTAGTTCAACCTAAACTTGCACATTAATGTCCTTGATGATCTGATAGTATAAACCTTACATTTAATATTATAATATATATATATATATATATAAAATCTTATATATATATTATATAATATATATATTAAATATATATGCATAAAGGGGAGGGGGTAGGGCACGGGAGGAAAGACAAAAAAGGAAGAAGAAGATGGCATCGGGGCCATTTGGCTCCCAGCTAGGGCTCCGCCGCCTCAGCAAGAACCACCCCGCCTTCGGCCTTCTTTTCCTCCGGCCACCTGGAGCAGCGGCCAGATCCCGCCGCCCCTCTCTCACGTCGACAGGAGCAGTCACCCCGAGCCCCGCCCCGTCTCCGCCTCTTTCTCCGGCCGCGAGGAGCAGCAACACCGAGCCCCGCCCCGTCTCCGCCTCTTTCTCCGGCCGCGAGGAGCAGCAACACCCTCCTCCGGCCCTATTTTCCTCCGGCCTCCTGCAGCAACACCCCTCCTCCGGCCCTATTTTCCTCCGGCCGCCTACAGCAACACCCCTCCTCCGGCCCTATTTTCCTCCGGCCGCCTGCAGCAACACCCCGCCTCCAGCCCTATCTTCCTCCGGCCGCCTACAGCAACACCCCGCCTCTAGCCCTATTTTCCTCCGGCCGCCTGCAGCAACACCCCGCCTCCAGCCCTATTTTCCTCCGGCCGCCTGCAGCAACACCCCACCCCGCCACGGCCGCCTCTTTCTCCGGCCGCCTGGAGCAGCACCCCACCTCGGCTCTCTCTCTCTCTCTCTGTTCTCTCTTCGTCGCCACCGCCTAGGGCAAAGCAAGGCCGGCCGGGAGCTCCTCTCCCGGCGCCGCCTACAGCGAGGCCGGCCGGGAGCTCCTCTCCCGGCGCTGCCTACAGCGAGACCGACCAGGAGCTCCTCTCCCGGCGCTGCCTACAGCGAGACCGACCGGGAGCTCCTCTCCCGGCGCCGCCTACAGCTAGGTCGACCGGGAGCTCCTCTCCCGGCGCCGTTTGGAGCTAGGCTAGTCGGGATCAGCTTCCCCGACGCCGCCTGAAATTGTGGAGGCCGGGATCGACTTCCTCGGTGTTACTTGGGGCCGGGATCGGCCTCGTACAGCAGCGACCGGCCACTTGTAGCACGGTCGGCCATGGAGAGGCTCGGCCACTTGGAGCACGGTCTCCCACGGTGGTCGGATCCGGGCACGGACAACCACTACGGATGCTAGACGTGGAGCCTCGGGCCATGAGCGCGGTTGCGGCCCCGCCAAACACGCGTCAAGGGTAACGAAATTTCTACTTGGGCAGGTGAAGCCCTCAGTTTTCATATTTGCATGGAAGCCCCTCTCCACCGACGGGTGGAGGAAGGGAGCTCTCCGGCGGGTTGACGCGTGCGTCCCCGCAATTAACTGTGTTAGCACCCGTCAGTGTGAGTACGGGTTTAGGCATGCTGTGTGAAGCCCATCCGGACGTGTGAGCCGGATTGGTGATGTTCTGGGGATCCCGGAGAAGACTCCGAGGATGTTGTATATTTTCCATTTGCAGGGAATGCGCACCATAGCCCCGAAAAAGGGGTATGTGCAATGTGTTCGGCTAGCTTATGTTAACCAACTAGCGTTTAGCTGACCGCCGCTTGTCGAAACGTTGACGTACAGGTGTTGCAGTACCAGGCGGGGAGTAGCGGGCTTAAGCCCAAGCTTGTGCCGGCCCTCGAAGGCCTTTTTTATTTATATGCGGCCTGCGTGCCGAAGTATGGAATTCATATTCCTGTAATATTCTTTTAATTTCTGTGATGCTCTGAGGATTTGTAGGTTTCTTCCTTTTATTAGGCAGGCGGTGTTCTCGAGAACCGCTCGCCCCGTAGGGGCCCCGAGGTATAGTTGCCGGGAAGCCCCTCTTGGCCTGTTGACCGCCAGTCAGAGTAGCGGAATTACGCTGTTAGTGGCCCAGTTTGGGCAGCGTGTCGTGACATTGCTCGGCGAGTTTGCGCCATCATTAGAGCGGGTGAGCAGCATTTTGTGTAGACCCAAGGAGACACATCTGGATAGGAGAGAGTTGTTCTTGAGATCCTCCTTAGATGTTCCGGTCGGCCAAGAGCGCCCTCCGAAGGTGTCTTAGCTCAGCCTTTGGCTTGGGAGGGGAAGAGTTTGTTAATCTTCCGGGTATGCGGTGGGTCCTCCACGCTGAGACCTTGGGTCTGTCCCTTGTGTTCCTAATCTTGTGCCTAGATCGTTCGCTTGAGGGTAGTAGGTGCGCGGTCACCCCTCTTTTGGGACCCCGAACTCCATAGAAGTCAATTTTGGCTTCAACAGTCCAGACCAGACATCTATGATAATCTGACGAATCATCTTGTCCATATTAAATAATGAGAGTTCCGTCTCTGATATCTCAGCAATACACTTGGGCACTTGGATATTCTTTCCAGAGCCGGAGGTCTTCATAGGAATAAAAGGACCCTCTTCCAGGATTAGAGATGCTCGAGGATCGATAGCCTCCAAGTGATACGACACTCTCATCTTCCAGATGGGATAATACTCCTTTGTGCATGTGGGAAGTCTTAGTGGAGAGATCTCATGATCCTGCTACATGCTTTTGACACTGGTGGCAGGATTCTACTCAAGGTGTAAATCTTTTTGATGAGTAACCTCGCTTTGATACCACTTGAAAGTCCACCAAGTGTCAACTACCTTCACCTATGGGGGGGGGGATAGGGACGTGCAGCGCTTTTGCGGAATTAAAATTGTACCTACACACGAAAATAAAGCAGCACAGCAAACAGAGTACACAAGCTATTTATAGTGGTTCCCCGATTTGGGTACATCCACTTTCCCCCTTCGACCTATCTCCCAACAAGGGATGACTCGGTCTCTTCACGAACAGGATTGAAATCCAATCCTTGCACTATCGGAAGGATCTCTTCCACACGTAGGAGTGAACACTCCCACAATACGGGTTGCACCCAACCCTTACAACTAGGAACCAACGTTCCTTCACAATAAAAATGAAACTAGAATGTACAAGAAATACACACAACTTTTGGAGACTAAGGTGTCCCTCTTCGTTCGATGACGTGTTCTTGAAGTAATCGAAGAGTCCACAACCCTAGATCTCACTTGGAGAGAATCTCCCCGGAACCGGCGGCGGCAAGAAGGGCGGCGGCTAGATTCTCGGGATTGACGGCGACACGGAGTGCGGCTGCTGTACTTAGGAGATTCAAACTTCGTAGCAAAGCAAGCAAGGTCTTCCAACGGTCACACTAGGATCGATCGTCTCGATCGATTTGGACGGGAAAAAGTTTCTCGATCAACAAATCAAGAGACAAAGGATCTCTGGTTAGATGCGTGAGACGCTATGCTTGGCTAAGCTTCTATCGCTGGGAGATCTGGTAGAAACCACGATCAAACGGCCGGCGATCGACTAGCACGAGAGACGACGGCGGCGGAGGAGGTATCGCGATCTAGGTCACGTCGGCGGCTCGGCTTTTTCAAATCTTCTTCCCATCTTTACTGTACAAAAATACGCGTGTATTTATACAATAGAATGCTCTTTTATGACCGTTATGGGTCCCACCTGAAGAAACCCTAAAAGCGGTTCAAAATAGAGCCTTAACATTTGATCCGGTCCAGTGGGATCCAGAAATTTGCCCAAGTCAAATTCGGTGAGAATCGAAGGTGATTCTCGACGAGTCGGCGAGAATCAGCCGGTGTTCTCGACGATTCGGCGAGAATCACTAGTGATTCTCGCCGAATCACTTTGATGATACTCGACGATTATGACTTAGCGCCAGATTTGCACGCCTTGATGTAGCCGGATAGAGACGGCGAGAATCAGCCTGTGATTCTCGACGATTCGGCGAGAATCACTAGTGATTCTCGCCGAATCGGCGAGAATCACTAGTGATTCTCGCCGAATCGGCGAGAATCACATGGTGATTCTCGTCGAATAATACTTGGATGATTTTTTTCGTCTTTCCTCCTCTGAGCTGCTCTTTGACTCATCCTTGCTCCTTGTCTGCTCTTGCAATATCACAGCCCGATACTTGAAAATAAGTACACTCCAATAGAGAGAGTACACGTGGGCCAACACACTGATCTGCTCAATGAGGGATTACGTCGTGCAGACCCGTGTATATTGACCTACTGCACCCTGACATTGGAGTGCACTTAGCGTGGAATAACTGCAAGCACAACTTAAAAGGTTTCATCAAATACATTGTGAATTCATCTTAGCTTGACAGGAGGCTTCCTCAAATCCGGGTAATTGTGGATACATTACCCAACAATCAGCACCCCCAAAAACAATGTCCACTAATCACAACCTCGGCAAAACAGTAAATACAAATAAGCTCAAGCATTTGATTGCGAAGGTGGGTTTAGCTTCAGACCTTGGTGAAAGTGAGTGGAGATGGATCAAAGGAAGGGTAGGCACAAATTTGGCATGCAATGGTTAACAGGTAGGAATGGCTAAACAAGGCTCAAACTAGCCAAAAAGAAGGCCTACGTCATGCTCACGCTCAACTAACCGTGCACCAATTCTTCGAGAGTAGCTTAGGGCAAGTTCTTAGCCACCGAGAAAGATGATCTTCCTCCCGACTCGAGCAATATGAGTCTAGTGGCGGCTACACACATTCTTACACTATCGTTCGATTATCCCAGATTCAGATTTTGAGCAGTACAAATAATATTTACGTGAGCAGAAAAGAATAAATCTACGAGCATAAAGAAAAATTAGTTCTATCCTAACTCTACACAAACCATGAGTATTCAATTAGGAGCACTGTATGAGTTTCAAACTACTAAATCCTGAAATCCTAAGCCAATACCACTATTTTAAAGTTGACACAAAAGCAATAAATTTAACTCGGGTTGTGCGCGTGGGTAAGGGCGCACTCGTGTGGGTGATTTAGTGTGTGCAACAAAAAAGCAAGAAATAAGTAAATAAGAAACTAGAATGCAACAAAAAGTGCGGTGTAGTGACCACAAGCATACTCCCCCCCCCCCAGACTTAAAGTTGACAACGAGTAAATATAAGCATTCCAAATAGGATAAATAGCTAGGGTAGGAAGTACCTATGCTCAAAATTGAGCATACCAGTCGTGCAATGAGATGTCCAAGTGCGGCCAAGTCGCCGCGCCTCAAATAGTCCTGCACCTGCGATTAAAGGATGCAAGCCAAACAAAATCTGGACACATATATATATATATATATATATATATATATATATATATATATATATATATATATATATGAAGAAATAAACCGAACTCAAAACACAGCATAGGACCGAACGGTCCAACTTGGGTTGTCTCCCGAAAGCCCTTTTGTTTACCGTCCTTAAGGTGGACCAAATACCTGTATTAGCAGTTCAAATAGAGAATTCTTGGCAGTAGAAAAAGGAAACAAAAATAAAAATAGAGCAACCAGCATTCAACAAGTAGCGAGAAAGAGGATGGAAAGAGGAAAGAGTATGGCACAATCAGCTATACGCAGATTTATGGTAAGTCTCTCCGGTGGGATGCGAGAGAACAGCAGAGTGTCTTTTTGCATTCAGGGTAGGCATTGTCCAATTACTGCGAGTGCACTCTTTCGTGCGCTGGAAGGCAGCGTAGTGCTCTTCGCGTAAACGCTTGGCCTCTTTCAGTTTCTCCACCGTGGGAGACTTCCAATAAAGGTAGGTTGTGGGGTTTGCTTGTGTCGTGGTTAGTGGCGGCCTATCCGGCACCGTGACGGCAACCGTATCTGCCCAAGTTACAGATCGTTTAACAGAAATATACAAATTATTGTCCAGGGATTTCTCCCGAATAAAACTTAGTTCGCCATGCTCAACAACAGAGTTGGCTGGCAATAGAAAGGTAGTCGTGGCTTTGGTGCAATTAATCCCTTCGTGGACCAGTAGCTCTTGCTTCTCATCGACTTCCTGACGGAGTCCGTTATTTGGCGTCTCCTCCAGATGTGCTTCCAATTCGGGGAGACCTGAATCCAGCTTGACATCTGTGACACTCAGAGAAATGTTATTTGGGATGGAAGAAAAATGTATGGATGTTTTATCCAGGGTGAACTCTTCATTTGGCCAAGTGACACGGCCTTTGGAAAAGTAGAGGGATGCGCCACTGGCTGTTAGGAATGGGACTCCTAATATAGGAATGGAGTTATTGTCCTGTGGTCCCAAAACCTGAAAGTCAGTGGTGATACTGGTACCGTTAACCTCGATTTCAACATCCCGCACACTGCCCTCCGTGTCAACCAGATTGCCATTAGCTAAGATAAGCGATTTCCGATCGTCAATGTCAACTTGTAACTGCATCTTGGCAGCATCTTGCAAAGTGAGTATGTTGCTGGATGCCCCGGAATCACATAATGCTGGAGTGTCGATGTTATTGATTTTACATTTAATGACAAGTTCGTTGCGGTTTCCTGAAGTGTCCTCCCCAAGGCGCTTTCCCTGTTCATGGGTGTTCTTTTTAGTGTTGCTCGGTAAGGTGCCTTGGGTGCGCACGAAAACCACTTGAGCCAATTGGCCCAATTGTGCCTCCAGTTTGCGCATCGAGGCGGCCTGATTTGTCATGTTGGTCTGGGAAATCTCAACAAACTTCTCGAACATCTCTTCCAAAGAATTTTTCTTAACGATGGGGGGCCCTTGGGAATAATTCGGTTGAGGCGGCCGCGGTTGGCTACCGGAAGCATACGCATCGTTTTGATGCTGCCCCAGTTTCCATCTTTGGCCAGATGTGTTAGGATTCCAAGAAAAGTTGGGGTGATTTCTCACCCTCGGGTTGTAAGTATTCCCGTAAGGCACTCCCCTGTTTTGATTGGCAACAAAATTAACGGATTAATTCAAAAACAAAGATTCGTCTTGTACCTCAACTCCTGAGCATTCGAAGCTGTGATGATCAGTGCTTCCGCACCCTTGACATGAGATTGCCATCACTGGGGCGGCAGGAGCAGACTTGGGGATATCCAAGGTAAACACTCCACTAGTACTCCGTGTGATGTTTCTTCCAGCGGTCCAGTACACACTGTGGGTTGCGGTGTCTTGTAAGACTTTCAGAGCATCATCCGGAGCAAGATTCATGATGGTTCCTCCGGAGGCAGCATCGATCATGGCTCGGTGGTGGGGATCAATAGCAAAGTAGAAACTTTCAACGAGATTCCACGTTTGGAATTCATGATTAGGGCACTTCCTTAGCAGGTCATTAAAACGCTCCCAAACATCGGCTAAACTTTCTTGATCGGCTTGCCGGAAGTTGGCTATCGCGCGCCTCATGCTCACGATCCGATCCACCGGATGGAACTTAGCTAGAAATTTGGTAGTCAAAGCCTCCCAGGTGGGGGCTGTTCCAGGTGGAAGGGAGTGAGCCATGTCTTGGCTTTGTCCCTTAATGAAAAAGGGAAGAGGCGGAGCTTGACTATTTTATCTGGGATTCCAGCGTAGCGGAACGTGGCGCAGATTTCTGAGAATTCTGTAAGGTGAAGATGGGCGTCTTCAGTGGCCATTCCGGAGAACTGAGCGTTGTTCCGAATAATATTCAGAATAGCTGGTTTAATCTCGAACTGAGGATTGGTGATAGCAGGTCCAAAATCGGGGTATATACTCCCGACAGTGGGTGTAGTAGAATCCCTCATGGTGCGGACCTGGGGAGGATTCACTTCATTTTCATCGTCATTTCTGTCAACATGAGGTATCCCTCCAACTCGGTTGCCTGCATCAATATTCAGCTGGTCTCCCATTGGGGCAAAAATGATGGCTGCGGCGCGTCTTCGTGCTAAGAAAGTACGTTCGATCTCTGGGTCGTATGCGACAAAATCTCTTGTAGCTCGGCCTTGCATTCACTGTGGCAAACACTACACAACTAGAAGAAAACAGCAGTCAAAACAAAACAATACTAACTCTTATAACAATATTGGAAGTCATCCGAAGTCGCTCTATAGTTGCATTCCCCGGCAACGACGCCAAAAACTTGATGCGTGAAATACGGCAAACGCACCAGTCGCACAAGTAACAAAGTTTTGGGAATAAATCCCCATGTGTCGGTCTCTTGAGGAATGCAATTAGCGTAGAACGGCAACAGTACCGAGAATATCGTTATGAGAGTTAAAAATAGAACAAAAAGGAAATAGCGGACTCGGGAGATTGTGGATGTTTGATCTACTGAACTAGTAAAAGCTATACGGGTCGACGGCACCGCTTCGCAAGGTGAAGTGGGTTTGTCGGCCGCTATGCCGAACTTCAGTTGGGCGAGTGGAAGGGAAGCTAATGGATTGCAGCGTTCTTGTGTGGATTACAATCGGACAAGGCACAGGAATGAAGTGGATGTAGGGTGAGCGAGGCGCATTCACAGACAGAACTCACAAGCATAAGAAGAGACTAACATTTCATTAACTAGAAAATAAACTTGATGTTCAGGGATGAAAATGTTCGTTACACTGCTCAAAACATTCATAAGACAGAAGAAGGGGAAGAGGAGTAAACCAAAAGAGAATGAAGATCCACCGCGGGTCGTGGCCGGAGTAGCGAGATGTCAATTCGCTTCCGGGCTCAGTCCAAGGAGGCTTCCGGTACCAATGATCTGTCCTTCGAAGACCTTTAAGTCCGTTCTCTAGGTTATCTACTTCACCAACTCTGCAGGAAAGCTTGGAGTTGAAGTCATCAATGGCCGAGGGCTTCGCCGTAGTGTAGAAAAGCTTCAGAGTAGTTGGAAATGACTTCCCGACGAAGGTGGAAGTGATGGAGCAGCTGGAGAAGTGAAAAGGCGATTCCCACGCACTCTCCGATCGTAGCAAATGATAGGCGTTGACCTAAAACGCGGAGTAGGGACTTATATATGGAGGCAGCAGAAGCAGATCGCACGAGCAGTGGCGCACGACCAGTGGTCGTGCACACTGTAGGTCGATGATCGTGCGGCTTTTCCAAATAAACCTGCAACCTGGACAAGAAGCATCGGCATAAAAGCGCACGAGCAGTGGCGCACGACCAGTGGTCGTGCGCACTATAGCCAGTGCTCGTGCGATTACCAAGACAGGGTTATGAAAATGGGGGTGTAATGCGCACGAACAGTGGCACACGACCAGTGGTCGTGCGCAGTAAGTCCAGTGGTCGTGCACAGTATTCCTGCATCGTCAGAGTCTCCCGAGCAGTTCCGGAGCACGCACACGACCACTGTACCAGCAGAAGGGGCAGAAAAGCCACCAGAACGTGCACACCACATCCCCGAGATAGGGCTAAAGAATAACAACAAAATGGAAACAAAGAAAGTACACAGAAGCGGGTCTACAGTGCACTTAATCGTGAAATAAGTACAAAAGCACAAATAAGCAATAAAGGCTCTCAAGTGTAGTGCTAAGACGATAAAACTAGCCCAGATGAGTCCAAAAATCAGTGTAAAATGTGGACTCATCACCCACCCTCCGAGAGATCAACCTGCCATGCCAGCTAGGTGAGAGCCTGGTAGCGGAATCCATCTCGAGGTGATAGCTTCCCACCCTCCGAGAGATCAACCTACTCTGCCAGCTAGGTGAGAGCCTGTGATGTAGGGTTATCCGGAAACGGAGATCTCCGCGAAGCTAACGCTCTCCCTACACACAACACGTCATAGATCTACCGCACCTACACAGCACCTATCGCCCACAATATTTCCTCGTCACAAAACGCAACACAAACAACAAAGGAGGAATGGTCGACTCGAAAACAACGATCGGAAATTTGAGTCGGATTATTCCCCAAGAAAACACAAAGGTTGCCACTCCTTTTTGAGAGCAAGACCAAGGCTATAGGCCAAGATCCGCTCAAGCAAATAGGATCCACCCGATCCGGAAATAAAAGCCTTGCAACGGCGATTTCGATTCAAAACTTGCAGCGATTAAATTAAAGATCCAGAGAAAACGATGAGCGAAATCCACCACAACTAAAGAGAAGAAATCACACAAGGGAAGGGAAAGAGATTACCCAACCGGAAAACTTTCACACGAGATAACTGTGGGAGAATCACTCTCTCCACGGATCCATCGGCGTCACACCGAATGGTTTGCAACCTTCTTCCAAGGAGTCGCACCGAAGGAAGCCACGCCGGAGTCGCACCGAACGGGGATGGAGGAGGCAAGGCTTGGCTTCACACCAAAGGGGACGGGGCGGCTATGGACTTCTCCATGGTGGCCGAAATTTCCACAAGGGGGGTTTTTTTAGGTTTCTTTTCCAATTGCGTTAACTCTTCATGATAGCCTCCTTTAAATAGGAGTTACAAATAAACCTTAGCCCTTCATGATGGAGATTTAATCTCATCCATCCGAATGGCTAATATGAGTTACAAATAAGCCTTAGCCCTTCATGATGGAGATTTAATCCATCCATCCGAATGGCTAATTGCACACCAAAACTAAAATAGTTCAAATTGAAAATACAACAACACATGCAATGAATATAAAATTATCACATAAGCATAGGATAATTTTATATTCCAATTATAAAATAGAGTGTACGAAAAGGAAATAAATAAAACTAAGGCGTTGCCGTGGCGGTAGCACAGCGCGGGCGGAGGTTGTAGCGTAGCCGTCCGTTAGCATCATCGTGCCGCCTCACGTCCTTGAGTCGTATGGCCTTAGCAACCGGATCATCAACAACATCATCAGCATCGTCTTCAACTGGTGGAGGAGGGGCCGCGCCATCAATCCTCCCCCGCTCAAATACACGCATCTCCATTGCGTGGTCCAAGCGATAGCGGTGAAGGAGAGCGGCATCCAAACTCTGCAGCTCCATCTCGAGTACCCAAGAGTCATCCGAAGGGGGCCGATCATGCCAACGGATGAGAAAGCGGTGGGTGTCGCCATCAGTAGTGGTAACAGGCTCAGCATCAAGTATCATCTCTGGAGTGGAGAACGTCCGTGGAAACCTGGGGAACATATTAGCAGTAGGCAGGAAAGAAGGCAACTTACCATCCGATGATATATCTGTGGGGACCGAAAGAGAGAGATCATCCGTACTAACACTCCCCAACCCATGAGAATTTTTAGTGGGAGAAGAAGACGACAAAGAAATCAACTCTTGTGGTGGCGACACAAACATCGTTAAATCCGAAACATTAAAATGGGGGAGATACCCCAATCAGCAGGCAAGTCCAAAACGAAAGCGTTGTCACCTAGCTTTTTAATAATCCGAAAAGGGCCGACGCGCTTTGGTGCTAACTTTTTAACGGTGCCAGTTGGCAAGCGTTCGGGAACCAAACGGACTAAAACTAGATCGCCAATTTTGAAGTCTGATACTCTCCTATGTAAATTAGCGTGCGCTTGATAAGAGTCGTATTGCGTAGTCAAGGTGTCCCGTATACGTGCGTGTAAATCATGGATGTGCTGGGCGAAGGATTGTGCAAACTGACTTGCCTTGTACGTTGGGGGCAACGACACCAAGTCAAGCGGCACAGGAGCCTTATACCCGTGGACAATCTCATTTGGGGACAGACCCGTAGACCGATTCTTGGAATTATTGTAGGCTAATTGGGCATGGGGAAGGAGAAGATCCCAAGTGCTCTTGTGATCACTCACGAGGCATCGTAACAAATTTCCTAAGCCCCGATTAACCACTTCCGTCTGCCCATAAGTTTGGGGATGATAGGCAGAGGAAAACAATAATTTCGTTCCCATTAATATCCAAAGAGTCTTCCAAAAATAACTAGTGAATTTTACGTCCCTATCCGACACTATGGTCTTGGGCACTCCACGGTGACTAACGACTTCTTTAAAATAAAGCTTAGCGACGTGAGACGCATCATTTGTCCTACTGCACGGGATGAAATAAGCCATCAAGGACATACGTGTAATGACATTCTCAGAGATGACGTTTACACAACTGCCATTATCAATGATCAATTTGCACAACTTCTCGCCACTCTTAAAGATCAGGGAAAATATACTAGTCCTTTTCCAGTCATCTAACGGACGAGGGGTGGTCAAGATACAACGCATCACCATAACGGGGTGTTCGTCCTCTAAATCGCTTGGGACCCCTTCTGGGTCACTCTCCTCAGCAGCCTCATAAACGAAATAAGGAAGGTCGGTAGTCGACTCTAGAAGGGCTATGGCTTTAGTCTTTGTTGGGCATTCAAAGGCATAGTGGCCTTGAATGCCGCAAGAGTAACAAGTAGTGTTAGCCTTGCTAACCTTCCCTATAGGGACACGCTCACTCGCAGGATTCTTGTCGTTCCTAGCAGTAATCACGACAGACTTTGACTCGGCAGACCGAAACTTCCCTTTATCCTGATATGTGGAGGAAGAGGCTCCAGCTGTGGACTTTCCCTTCGCATGGGAATACCGGGAGTGAGCCTTAGAGTCTAAGTGCTTTTCGATGTCGAGGGCGACATTAAATGTCGTGTTCAGATCCGTATGACCATATCATAAGAGCTTCCGCTGAATATCGGGATGAAGCCCCTTATGAAATCTGGATAGGGTGACCTCGGGGATCTCCCTCAAATCACAACGCACCATACGGTCCTTCAGTTCTCCCATATACTCAGCTACCGAATTGGAGCCCTGCCGTAGAGTGGCAAGCTCGTCGAACATCTGTGTCTGATGGTATGTGGAAACGTACTGATCGGTCAACAAGTTCTTCATCACGACCCATCCAATAAGTGGGACCCCGTTCCCGGTTCCTAGCCTACGCTCTTAATTCAGCCAATAAGTTTTGGCACGTCCCGTTAGCTTCATCCTGGCAACTTGGACCTTTTGATGGTCCGTAAGGGTGTGCCAATCGAAATTGCACTCCATATCCACCACCCAAGTAAGGAAGATCTGGGGATCTCCCATGCCATCATAAGTGGGGGCGTCGATCTTAAAGGCCCTAGTGATATCGTAAGCACGATCGTGGCGGTGTTCTCGAGGGGGCACTCGGGGAGAGTCCTCATCGGAATCCGACTCAGGAGTTTGTTGGCGCAGGTTGGGCTGCTCAACATTAATGGGTGGCGGGGGTGGCCTTGCTTGATTTTGCAGGATCTGTGCCAACATGTTTCTAAGCTCCGTCATTTTGTTACGTAGCCCTGTTATGGCCTCGTTGTTGGGATCCCCATGCTCGTTCGCAGCCATTCTAGACGTAGACGGTGTCGCGTACTCGGATCCGTGCCTAGTGCGCATTAAGGTCTAGGAAATTTTGGAAAGGTGATTTTTCCTAGGGCTGTAGCTATACTGAAAATAAGATATTTTTATATTTTCCCGATGTGAGGAACACGTGGATCGTTAAAATTTTTTTTTTTTGAAAGTTTACTGAAAAATAAAGATTTCAGCCCGCTATTGGCAGACCACAGAAAATAATTTTTTTGATTTTTTTTTTAGATCCGATCGGACAACAAGAAACGTAGAGAGGATGTTTGCAACGTGGGAGTTGAAACGACCGCCTCTGATACCAAATTGATGTAGGGTTATCCGGAAACGGAGATCTCCGCGAAGCTAACGATCTCCCGACGCACAACACGTCGTAGATCTACCGCACCTACACAGCACCTATCGCCCACAATATTTCCTCGTCACAAAATGCAGCACAAACAACAAAGGAGGAATGATCGACTCGAAAACAACGATCGGAAATTTGAGTCGGATTATTCCCCAAGAAAACACAAAGGTTGTCACTCCTTTTTGAGAGCAAGACCAAGGCTATAGGCCAAGATCCACTCAAGCAAATAGGATCCACCCGATCCGGAAATAAAAGCCTTGCAACGGCGATTTCGATTCAAAACTTGCAGCGATTAAATTAAAGATCCGGAGAAAACGATGAGCGAAATCCACCACAACTAAAGAGAAGAAATCACATAAGGGAAGGGAAAGAGATTACCCAACCGGAAAACTTTCACACGAGATAACTGTGGGAGAATCACTCTCTCCACGGATCCACCGGCGTCGCACCGAATGGTTTGCAACCTTCTTCCAAGGAGTCGCACCGAAGGAAGCCACGCCGGAGTCGCACCGAACGGGGATGGAGGAGGCAAGGCTTGGCTTCACACCAAAGGGGAGGGGGCGGCTATGGACTTCTCCATGGTGGCCGAAATTTCCACAAGGGGGTTTTTTTAGTTTTCTTTTCCAATTGCTTTAACTCTTCATGATAGCCTTGTTTAAATAAGAGTTACAAATAAACCTTAGCCTTTCATGATGAAGATTTAATCTCATCCATCCGAATGGCTAATAGAAGTTACAAATAAGCCTTAGCCCTTCATGATGGAGATTTAATCTCATCCATCCGAATGGCTAATAGAAGTTACAAATAAGCCTTAGCCCTTCATGATGGAGATTTAATCTCATCCATCCGAATGGCTAATTGCACACCAAAACTAAAATAGTTCAAATTGAAAATACAACAACACATGCAATGAATATAAAATTATCACATAAGCATAGGATAATTTTATATTCCAATTATAAAATAGAGTGTACGAAAAGGAAATAAATAAAACTAATGCGTTGCCGTGGCAGTAGCACAGCGCGGGCGGAGGTTGTAGCGTAGCCGTCCGTTAGCGTCATCGTGCCGCCTCACGACCTTGAGTCGTATGGCCTTAGCAATCGGATCATCAACAGTATCATCAGCATCGTCTTCAACTGGTGGAGGAGGGGCCGCGCCATCAGCCTGGTAGCGGAATCCATCTCGAGGTGAGACCTACCCCACCCTCTGAGAGATCAACCTGCCCTGCCAGCTAGGTGAGAGCCTGACAGCGGAATCCATCTCGAGGTGATACCTTCCCACCCTCCGAGAGATCAACCTGCCGTGCCAGCTAGGTGAGAGTCTGGCAGCGGAATCCATCTCGAGGTGAGACCTACCCCACCCTCCGAGAGATCAACCTGCCCTGCCCAGCTAGTGAGAGCCTGGGCAGCGGGACCATCTCGGAGCAAAAGAACTAAGCATCTCAATCAGTCCCTTACCAAATCCTACATCCTCAAACGGGGAGAAATAGATGGGTTACATAGTCCCCCTGACTCAGCTGGTCAGGGGTAGCACTTGTTACAAAACAAGAAAAACGAAAAAACTATCGCAAGGCGAGGCACCCTCATGGGGCCTGGGCATGAAGGCCGTCTTCCGCTTCCTTTTCCTCGGGCACTTCCATCTTGCTCAAGCTCTCCATGAGCTTCTCCATCTCCTCTGTCTGGGCCAACCAAGAGATGGTGTTGACAGCCGTGACGTAGCACTGCCTTGCCATCCTGGAGTCCCCCTTGACTCTGACCTGGATCCCTCCAGAGCTGAGCTTGATGCATTGGTGGAAGGAAGATGGCACACAACGAAAGGCGCTGATGAGGGGCCTTACGAAGATGGCGTTGTAGCTGCTTGGAGCGTCAACAAAGACTAACCGGCAGTTCCTTGAGGCCCCTCCCAACTTTACTTGGAGTCCTACTCCACCTTCGACCTCCTTTCTTTCTCCTGAGAATCCGAACAGGGGTCTGTCCGATGCCAACACCCTCCTTGGCTCTACCTTCATTTCCTCAAACACCTTCCTGAAAACGACGTTGACGGAGCTCCCGTTGTCAACCAAGATTCGGGAGACGTTGTAGCCCTCGATGGCCGTCTGGATGACCAGCGCATCACAGAACGGATCCTCATGATCTGGTAGGTCCTTCACCGAGAAGGTGATCTTCTCCTCCTGGGGCGGGGTATGGGAGGTTGAGGTGATGCTCCTTCGGTACATGACATGGAGGCTTGCCTTCCGAGTAGCCTCGATCCCCACTCCACCATGGATCACTGCTATACCGCCTCGGGGTCCAACATCGACCCAGTCCTCACAAACATCATCCCCTCCTCTGGGCAGAACCTCTTCAACCCGCACTGGTGGCTGTGGCTGGGTAGGGTCTCTCGCCCCCTCACTTCTAGGAACTCGGGGCAGGTAGCTGTGGCGTGCCCCTCCACCTGGTGGAAGTCACAGTATGGCAACTCTACCCTGACCCTTCTCCTTCCCTGGCGGTTCCTCCTCTCCCTTCGACCAATCTCCATTGCTTGCTGTGGTGGGGGTAGGAGTTGCCTAGGGGCTTGCCTCTGGAAGTTGAACCTTCCTTGGCCCCCATGGAAGTTTCCCCCATCATGGGCGTAACCTCTTCCCGGGCCCTGAGCGGGTCCTCCCTGCTGCATCCAACCTGGTTCCGGACCCTCCTGAGCTCTCCGCTCCTCTCTCCTTCTTCCCTCCTGAGGCCTCGAGCCACCTTGCTCCTTTGCCTCTGTCTTTGTCAGCTTTACCAACTTCTTGACAAATGCCGGGTTGGCCGCCTCCATGGCTATCTCCTCTGCCGCCCTTTCCATCAGCTCCTCGAAGGAAAGGGGGGCCTTCCGGGTCAAGCTCATCTTGAAGAAGCCCTCCTCCAGCCCAACGTTGAAGGCCATCTGGAGAGCATACCGTGGCATTTCCTGGACCTCCAGGATCTCCTCTTGGAACCGGTCAACGTAGCGGGCCAACGACTCCTCTGCCCCCTGCCTTATCAAGAAGATGGACTCAGGACTTCTCTTCCGCTTCTTGGAGGTGGAGAAGCGAAGCTGGAAGCTTCGGCTCAAGTCCTCGAACCCATAGATCGACCTCAGAGGGAGTTGATGGAACCAGTCCCTTGCCTTCTCCTTCAGTGTGATCGCAAAGAGGCGACACTTGAAGGCATCCGTCATCGGCCTGATGGAGACGACATCCTCGAACCACTACAAATACTGGACGGGGTCATCCTTCCCCGTATAGTAAGCCATGTATGGCTCTCTGAACCCCTCGGGAACGGGAGCTGAGATGATCAGCTCACTGAAGGGTGACCCCCTAAGGAGTGGTCTCGCCACCTCCACTCGCGCGACCTGCTGGCCTGGGAGGTTGGCACTGGCCGGGCTAGAGAACAACTCCCGGCCAGTGAGGTCTCGCTCGACCCCATATCCCATCCTCTCCTTCCCTGGCCTTCTTCCTGTTGCACTTCCTTCTCCCCCCGCTGGGGTCATCTCGCCTAGACCCCTGGGAGTCGACTCATCGAGGGGGGGAGCTAGCTCCTGGGGGGTCGGGGTGCAGCTGCCACCCCGAGGAGCAATGCTTCTCAGCATCTCCATGATGCCCTGGATGGAGGCCATGAACTCTTGCCTCCTCACAAAGGGTCCTGAGCTAGGGAGCTTGCCGAGATCATCACTACCTCCCTGACCAACCATCATGACACTCTCTCGAGATCTTCTGTGCTGGTCACTCTCCACGCTTGTACAACCTCGGGCTCGCAAAGAGCCCTCAAGAAGTAAAAAGAGCGAGACAGGCAAAGGGTACCAAGAAGGCCCACTCGCAAGCGGCGAAGTGATGGGCTCTCTAAAGGGCGAGAGGGTCCCCCCTAGAGGCGAGAGGGCCCCCATAGGCGAGAGGACCCCCAAGGGCGAGAGGCTCCGGCGAGACAGGCGGTGGGTCCTTCTCGCCGGCAGGTAACTTTCCTCTCGCCAGGAGGAGAAAAGGCTTTCTTATTTTCCCTATCAAAGCAGGGGTTTTTACTCTTCTACCCCGGGTATTTTTTACCCTCTTACCCTTGGTGGACTGCGTATAGCTCCTCAGAACAGCGGAGTTTGGCTGTTGGCAGGCCCAGCCAAGGGTATCCCGGTAATTTCAGACCGGAGCAGTTTTGTTATTGGCAGTTCAGATTCTGAAATCTATAAATAAGCCCATAGGGGTTCTTCAGAAGGGACCTTTTTTCAGACTCCTGAGAGGATTCTTTGGCACGACCTTCTGAGGAACTCCAAGCCCAGCTTTTGGCTTTGGAGGGGAAGCTCTCTGTGACCTTCCAGGTAAGCGGTGGGACCTCCCTGCTGCGGCTTTGGGCCAGTTTCCTAATCCTTCACGACCGGTCGGAGGTCGGAGCTTGGGCCAAGTAGGAGTCGGCTACGCCCCTATTTTGTGAACATTCGTTGAAGTCAAATTTTGGCTTCAACAGTTCTGGTGCGGTGAGCGTGGACGTAGCCGGTTCAAGAAAAGTTTGATTTTGGTCCTATGACAGGAGGTGAAGGAGAGGGGTCTGGTTCTGGAGGTTCCCCCTCCCAGGTAGAAGAGGCGACGAGGAAAATGCTGGAGAATTTCAGGCGAGAGGTCATGCAAACCATAAGCTTGGCCTTCTCGGCAAGGAGCGAGTGGGCGACACCTCAGGTCCCGATCGAGGTAGTCCCGCTTTTGGGCGAGAACGCCCGTGGGCAGCGCCTGGGAAAGGAGGTCCCCACAGAGGCTGGCGAAAGGGACGTAGCGGCGCGAGAGCTCTTCCCAGGCCAGCGCCCCGGGAAAGAGATCCCAGCAGAAGACGGCGAGAAGGAGGCAGCTGTGCGGGAGCTCTTCCCCGGGCACGGTCTCGCAGATCGGGCCAGTCAGCCGAGGCCGCGAGACGTGCCCTCTCGGCAAGCAGTCGGCGAGAGCCCGTTCAGTGAACTTGTCATCTCGGCTCCGGTACCGGAGGGGTTCCGGGAGCCCGACATGTCCTACTACTCAGGAAAGGATGATCCGGTACAGCATGTACAGTGGTTTGAGGATGTGGTTTCGATCAGACAGATGACGGATGCGTTTATGTGTCGGCTGTTTGCCATCACCTTGAAGGAGAAGGCGCGAGATTGGTTCCACCAGTTACCGGCAAGATCGATCTATTGCTTCGAGGATCTGCGGAGGGGTTTCTTATTGAGGTTTTCAACATCAAAGAAGCGTAAGAAAGAGGTGGAGTGCTTGTTTTCAGTAAGGCAGAGACAGGATGAGACATTGGGTCACTACGTGGATTGGTTTCAGGAAGAGATCCTCCAGGTCCAGGAGGTCCATCGGTATACGCTGATGCTCGCGTTCACCCTGGGACTGAGGCCAGGCTTCTTCAGCATGGAATTGAAAAGGGTGCCCCCCCTCTCTTTTGAGGAGCTCATGGAGAGGGCGGCGAAGGAGACGGATTTCCAGAGGGCCAATCCGGCGTTTGCAAGGAGGTTAGCCAGGTTGGCGGAGGATGACACAAAGGAACCAGGAGCAGTGAAGCAGAGGGAGAAGAGGGAGCAGAGGGAGCATAGAGAAGAAAGAAGGAAGGAGGAACCCCGAGGCCAGGGGCACCAGGGACAGAATCATCGGGGGGCCCGAGAGCCGAACAATCAGATAGGTTGGAGGCCTCATGAGGGTCGCCCCCAGGAGTTGGGAGGAGGCTTCCAGGGAAGAGATAATTTCCGAGAACCAAGGAGGTTCGATCAACCAGCATGGATACAGGGAGCGAGGGATCGTTTTCAGCATCAGCAGGAGACAATGGGGATCGGTCGAGGAAGGGGAGCCCGAGGAGGAAGGAGAGGAAGAGGAGATGGAAGAAGGGTGGGGTGGCGTTGCCTTTCTGTGACTTCCATCAGGAGAGAGGTCACGCTACAGCCACGTGCCCAGAGGTTTTGGAGAAGAGAGAGGCCAGAGGTTTGAGGAGGCAGGATCCGCCGGTGAGGATTGAGGAAATGCAGCAGGGGGAGACAGAAGATAGGTGCGAGGACCGGGTGGATGTGGGAACCCGGGGGGGAATCGGGGCCATCCATGGGGGGATTGGGATCGAGGCCACCCGGAAGGGGAGCTTCCAGACTATGTTCCGAAAGGGGGTAGCCTCAACCTCCCAGACCCCACCCCCGCTAGAAAAAATTACCTTCTCTTCAGAGGATATGCCGGAGTACGAGGACCCGTTCTGCGACGCCTTGGTGATCCAGACAGCGGTGGAAAACTTTACGGTCTCGAAGATCCTAGTGGATAACGGGAGCTCCGTGAATGTAATTTTTAAGAAGGCCTTCGATGAGATGCAGGTGGAAGCCAAGAGGGTTTTGGCCTCGGATGGACCGTTGTTCGGATTCTCCGGGGAGAGAAAAGAAGTGGAAGGGGGAGTAGGGCTGCACGTGAGGTTGGGGGGCGTATCACGGAACTGCCAGTTCGTGATTGTGGATGCCCCGAGCAGCTACAGCGCCATCTTTGGGCGTCCCCTCATCAGCGCCTTTCGCTGCGTCCCCTCCTCTTTCCATCAATGTCTCAAGTTTAACAATGGAGGGGTGCAGGTCAGGGTCAGGGGAGATCCAAAAGTGGCGAGGCAGTGTTACGTCACGGCGGTTAACACCGTATCCTGGATGGCAGAGGCGGAGGAGTTGGAAAAGGGGATGGCGGCGCAAGAAGAAGCTATGAGAGAAGAAGAGGCGAGCCCGGAAGAAAGGGGAGGAGGAACCGAAAAGGAAGGAGGGGGAGAGGAGACCGGGAAACAACAAGGAGGTGTGCAGGAGGCTCAGGAGGGAGGTGAGGTCGAGCAGCAACAGGAGAGCCCAGAGGGGGCGATGGTGATAGAAGTTGAGGAAGCAGGAGGGGAGGAAGAACGAGAGCAGGTAGAAGAAGCGGGGGACGGCTGGGAGCAGTCGCGGCTAGAGGTGGCCGAGGAAGTGGTGGAGGTAGAGGTCCGCACCAGCCAGGGGCAGGTACAAAGGGTGCGGATCAGCGGGGGCTTGAGTCCCGAAGACCAGGAGCGAATGCGGGTCTGCATCCAGAGCAACGTCGACATCTTCGCATGGAGCGCGGCGGACATGCCGGGCATTGATGCGGATGTGGCCTGCCACTGCCTAAATCTGGACCCTCGGACGCGCCCCATACGTCAGAAGATGAGAGCCATCGCTACCAAGCTGGAGGAGCCCATTCGCGAGGAGGTCAAGAAGCTTCTAGAGGCGGGCTTCATCTCAGAGATCCAGTACCCAGGCTGGATCTCCAATGTTGTAATGGTGAAGAAGGAGGGAGGAAAATGGAGGATGTGTATCGACTTTTCATTATTAAATAAATCGTGCCCCAAGGATTGCTACCCCCTGCCTCGAATCGACGCGCTGGTTGATTCAGCCGTTGCTTTTTCTGTTATGAGTTTTTTGGATGCTTTTTCAGGTTACCATCAGATCCGGATGCACCCTCCTGACATCAAGGACGTCTCCTTCATCACCAGGGAAGGGTGCTTTAGTTATAACATGATGCCCTTCGGGTTAAAAAATGCAGGGGCAACATACCAACGGATGATGGATCGAGTTTTCCAGGGCCAGAGGGGTCGGAACCTAGAAGTCTACGTTGATGATCTCATGGTAAAGAGCAAAGGAGTGAGCCTGCATCTCCAGGATCTGGAGGAGACGTTCGCCACCTTGAGGAAGTTCAAAATGAGGTTGAACCCCTTAAAATGTGTTTTCGGGGCAAGTCGTGGGAAATTCCTTGGGCACCTTCTGACCCCGGCAGGGGTAGAACCTAATCCTGATAAAGTAAAGGCCATTCTGGAACTAGAATCACCGCGAAACGCTAAAGAGGTGCAACGCTTGACAGGAAAGCTAGCCGGCCTTAGCAGATTCCTCTCCAGATCAGGGGAGAAGTGCTCACCTTTCTTTAAAGTACTACGAGGGAACCAGAGGTTCGAGTGGACCACGGAGTGTGAAGAAGCTTTTCAAAAGCTGAAGGAGCAACTCTCCCTGGCTCCTCTGCTTCAAAGCCCGAAGGAGGGGGAGGATCTAACCTTGTACCTAGGGGTGGGAGCAGAAGCGGTGAGCTCCGTCCTAGTCAGAGAAGAGGGAAAGAAGCAGCTGCCCATTTATTATGTTAGCAGGATCCTAAGGAAGGCGGAGCTTCGCTACCCTATCCTAGAAAAACTGGCATACGCCTTGGTTATTTCGGCCAGAAAGCTCCGGCCATATTTCCAGGCCCATTCGATTAGGGTGGTCACAGACCATCCTCTCCGAAAGATTTTTGAAGGGGTAGAGCACTCGGGTAGGCTGGCCAAGTGGTCCATCGAGTTGAGTGAGTTCAACATTTTGTTCGTACTAAGGCTCTCCATTAAGGCACAGGTGGTGGCCGACTTCTTGGCAGACTACATCGCAGAAGACGGGGCCGAGGAGCCGCAGCAACCAGAGGCATGGAAGATCATGGTCGACGGGGCCTCAGGAAAGCACTCCCTTGGAGCAGGGGTGGTACTGACGAGTCCTCAGGGGGTGACCATAAGACAAGCGGTCGCCTTGCATTTCCCCACAACCAATAACCAAGCAGAGTACGAGGCAGTGATAGCCGGCCTTCGCCTGGCCAAGGAGCTCGAGATCAAGGACGTTGAGGTTTTCACAGACTCATTGGTAGTGGCGTCGCAGATACGTGGAGAGTTCGATGCGCGGGAGCCCACCCTTGTGAAATATTTATCCAAGGTAAGGGCAATCATCGGGGGGTTCCGGACGTTCTCCCTCCAGCACGTCCCCAGGGAAGAAAACACTGCTGCCGATCAATTGGCCAAATTCGGACCTTGGGAAGGGGGTGCCCTGACTGATTTATTCTATCCAGCGATTGAGGAGGGGGAGCTAATGGAGGTGGATCGGCGGCTCTTGTGGGTAGATCCTTTCGTTACTTTCTTTCTGACAGGAACCCTCCCTGAGGGAGTCAAGGAGGCAAGAAGCTTCCGCCACAAGGCGGCTCATTATCTCATGCATGAAGGAGGATTTCACTGGAGGATGCTCTCGGGTCTCCTAGCTCGATGCGTAACGGAGGAGGAGACCAGACACATTCTGGAAGAGGTGCACTACGGGGAATGTGGTAGTCATTCCGGAGGAAGGACGTTGGAAGCAAGGGTGGTCAGGCAGGGGTACTTCTGGCCCACCCTGAGGAAGGACGCGACAGAGTTTGCAATGAAATGCCGGAAGTGCCAGCTCTACGCCCCCCTCCAGCTCTTGCCGGCTCAAAGGCTCCGAAGCATCACAACACCATGGCCTTTCGCCATTTGGGGAATGGATCTAGTGGGGCCTTTTCCTCTGGCTAGTGGGCAAAGAAGGTTCCTCCTGGTTATGATAGATTACTTCTCCAAGTGGCTGGAGGTTAAGGCACTAGCAAAGGTGACCTCCCAAGTCATTAGGAACTTCGTCTGGGGGGAGATCATCTGCAGGCACGGGCTGCCTCAGGCCATCGTCACGGATAATGGCCCCCAGTTCGCTAGTGAAGAGTTCATCAGCTTCTGCACTCAGCAGGGGATCGACCTCAGGTTTGCCTCTGTCCACCACCCCAGGAGCAACGGTCAGGTGGAGGTGGCGAACAAGGTTATCGTTAACTTGCTAAAGAAGAAGGTAGAAAATCTGAAAGGGAACTGGGTAGAGCAGCTCCCCTCGGTCCTGTGGGCTCTAAGAACAACCCCGAACACGGCCACTGGTGAGACCCCTTTCAAACTTTCCCATGGATGTGAGGCGGTACTACCAGTGGAATTCGAGGTCCGATCCCCACGAGTTGCGGCCGCAGGTGATGGAGACGAGGCATGGAGAATGGAAAATGAGGAAGGTCTGCGCCTCTCGCTAGACCTGGCAGAGGAGCTGCGAGACGTGGCAGCCATCAGACAGGAGGAAATCAAGCGACGAATGGCAAAGCACTTCAACAAGCATATCAGGATAAAACAGTTCGCGGAAGGAGACCTAGTACTAAAGAAGGTTGATGCGGCAGGGAGGTCCGCCCCGGTGGGAAAGCTCAATCCAAATTGGGAAGGGCCTTATATTGTAGAGAGAGTGTTGAAAGCGGGGGGGGGGGGGGGGGGGGGTACTACCTCCAAGATGTGGAGGGTAGGGCCTTGAACCACTCCTGGAGCGGGGATGATTTAAAACGCTTCTACCCATAAAAAGGGAGAGCGGTAGATGTGTATTTAAAGCATGATCAATATAATATGCTTCTCAAAACATCTCTTGTTTTTGTTTATCATGAAGTCCTAAAGGCAGGTTTGAGGTCTTCATCGGCACCCCGAGCTCGGCTCGGCCCCAGGTAGACCCGCTGCGCAGGCTCCCATCTAGCTGGCAGGTCCGAAGGCTCGCCTGTGGGGGATAGGTTTTGAGTTAAGGTCTTCATCGGCACCCCGAGCTCGGCTCGGCCCCAGGTAGACCCGCTGCGCAGGCTCCCATCTAGCTGGCAGGTCCGAAGGCTCGCCTGTGGGGGATAGGTTTTGAGTTAAGGTCTTCATCGGCACCCCGAGCTCGGCTCGGCCCCAGGTAGACCCGCTGCGCAGGCTCCCATCTAGCTGGCAGGTCCGAAGGCTCGCCTGTGGGGGATAGGTTTTGAGTTAAGTTCTTCATCGGCACCCCGAGCTCGGCTCGGCCCCAGGTAGACCCGCTGCGCAGGCTCCCATCTAGCTGGCAGGTCCGAAGGCTCGCCTGTGGGGGATAGGTTTTGAGTTAAGGTCTTCATCGGCACCCCGAGCTCGGCTCGGCCCCGGGTAGACCCGCTGCGCAGGCTCCCATCTAGCTGGCAGGACCGAGGGCTCTCCTGTGGGGGATAGGGTTGGGTCGGGCAATCTCCATCAACATCAAACCGACAAAGCAGAATTCCTTTTGGCTGAATAGGGTGAAAAAGTCCCCCGAAGCGGCACTACACCTTAGTATCCCCACCTAGTCCTAAAGTACAAAAATAAACTAAGGAAAAAGGGGTGTGGAGTAGGGCAGGGGGGAGCACTCGCAGCGGATGGCTGTTAGAGATCGTCTCGCCAGTAGCGAAAGGGCACTCACGAGACAAGGCATTGCGCCAAACTCGCGGATGTTAAGTGCGTCGAGAGCCCGTCTCGCATAAGACATAAGACAAAAAAATAAAAATACAGAAAGGTTACGCGGCGAGACGAAGTAGTAGCACCATCCCGCAGGCAAAAAGCAAACCAGAGATTAACTTCACAAAAGATAAGAAATAAAATAGAAGACAGCAAAATTGAGCACTCGCTCGTTACTTGGCAGATGCCACAAAAAATAGTTTAAGGTCTTTACATTAGGAGGAGGAGAGAGTGATTCTAAATCTTGGAGGCGGTGCATCGTCCTCCTCGCCGGATGAAGAATCATCGCCCTCCTCGCTATAGATCTCGGGGACCAAGTCGCGCGCGGTTACTGCCTCAGAGTCGTCCTTCACGACCCCCAAGTCTTTCATCATCTGCAGCACCAGCTCAGCCCCGCGGACACCAGCGTCTCGGCATTGTTCCTCGACTTCCTCATAAGAATAATGGGGCGGGGGAGTCTGGAAGGGCTCGCGGCGAGATGACGACGCGGCAGCCGCCTGGAGACGCGCGTTCTCGGCCGTCAGCGCCTGGACCTCCTCCTCCAAGGCCGCCACGCGCGAGCGAAGTTGTCCCGCCGTCTCGGCATCCTGCGGGATGACCTAGCAATTAGCCAAGAATCACGGAAGAGAAAAGACCCAAGGGAAAAAGGGGAGTTGTGGCTTACCACACCGCCTTGGGCCTTCGCGAGAAGTGACTCGGCATCTGACAGCCTTCTCGCTAGACCAGCAGATTTCTCCCGCTCCGCCTCCAGGTTTTCCTCGCTGGCCTTCCATTTTGAATTGGTGTAAATAAGGCGGCGAGAGGAGCGGTGCGAGAACTCCAAGGCCCGCATCTGGTGGTGGCAGGTTTTCAGCACAAGGTCCTTAGTGGACTCGCTTTCAGGCGAAGTGGCATCAAGGGCACCATAGAGGCCGTATCCGATGGCGAAGGCGTGGATGGAAGGGACCTCTTGCTCTTTCCATGAAGGAAGGAGGGTAGAGATGGACACGCGGTTGGCGTCCCACCCCCACAACAGAACCGGGTCGCCGACGGCATCGTGAACCACGGGACCCAGATTGTAATTTATGTGAGAGGCGGGGGCGGGACGGCCAGAGGAATCGCCCTCGCGAGAAGAGGTAGCAGCCACCGTCTCAGGAGCAGCAGCTCGCGGGTTGGAAGAAGCGGCGGGCAGGCTGGAAGCAGCAGCAGGTTGGCCAGAAAGCACCGTCTCGCGAATAGGCGAGACGGCCTGGTGATTAGGCCAGGGAGGCGGTGGAGTTTCCCCTACAGAGATAGGGCTCCCTTGGGGAGCCTTCCCCCTTTCCTTGGAGATAGCTACAGCTTTCTTCATTTTCTTTTTTGGAGGGCTGGAGCGAGAAGGGACGGTGTCATCTCCGGGACGCTTCGGCGGGATAACCGCAAGGGACTCTCTCGCCGCCTCTGTCGCTGCATTGGCGAGATCAAGACCCTTGGCAGGGTGAATATTGCTCTTATAAGGAGGGGATGTTGGGATAATTCGCTCACCTAAAAGCGAGCGGGCGGGGGTTAGGAAAAAGCGAGACGACAAATAGCCAAGAGAGAGGAATAGAAGAATACCCTCGCCCGGGAGCACTGGGAGAAGCGAGTCGAGGCCTCGCCGCAAGAAGTTGACCTAGAAATTCTTGCCAGCAAGGTACTCGCACAGCAGCTTCTCTGGCCCGCTGACTTGGGGGGTGGCGTAGAAGCTCTCTGGCGGAGAGACCGGCGCGAGAGGGACGCCGCCGAAGTCAGCCCGGTCTCCCCGGATGAAGACAAATCGGGTGAGCCAGTGATGATTCTTGTTAGGCGTCTCGCATACCTTGAGCCCCTGCCCAGTGAAATACGAGACGCCATCAGCATTGGCGTGGTAGATGAAAAGCTTGCGGAAGGCCGTCAAGCTGAACTCAATGCGCTCTCGGCGCATGTAGCAGGCAAACGCAATCAACACCGAGATGGCGTTGGGATTGAACTGTGCCGGGACAACGCCAAAATACCTGAAGACCCGCTTCACCTCAGGCCAGAGGGGCAGTCGCAACCCCGCCTCGAAATGCGAGACGGGGAAGGCGAGTTCCCCAGGGTAGTATGTGTTGATGCACTTGATGACTAGTTTTAGTCATCATTTTTGGGTTATTCTAGTAGCTTATTCTCCTAAGTTTTTGTTACAATTATGTGTTTTTTTATGCTTGTTATGATCTTCTTTTTAATTTAATGTTTATGTTATGTTTTGTGGCTATTTTATATTTTTATGTTTAGCTTTATCTATAAATATTTTTATAGCTTGTATGTTATGTTTAATTTAGTGTTTTATGTTTAATTTTATATTATATGTTTAACGTGTGTTTTATTTTATGTGTTATGTTATTTATATGTTGTATGATTTATTTATATTATGCATTGTATAATCATTAACTAATGTTTGTATTGTTTTGTTTTATTTATAGGTCCAAAGTCTAAGCATGGTGCAGCCCACATTGATAAAGCCTATAAGCTTGTGCAGCCCTCTTGTTCAAATTCCAAGCATGTGCAGCCCACTACTTCCAAAATGCAAGCAGCCCACTTCAAGCATGGTGCAACCCGAGCCCATGCAGCCCTCAAGCTCAAACCCGAGCCTATGCAGCCCAAACAGCCCCTACCCAAACCCAAAGCAGCCCACCTAGCCTCTACCCGAGCCCATGTAGCCCCCCTCTTTCATATTTTACCATGCATGAACATTTTCATCCTACATGACCGGCCACCCCCCCCCCCCCCTCTCTTTCCTTTATTCTCTTGCCGCCTTTCAATCCATGCATGCATCATAATATTTTTTCTCCCTTTCATTTATTGCATGCATGCATCCACTTTTTCTTACTTGACCGGCCCCTCCACATTCCTCCCTCCTCTTTTATTTCTTGTTTTTATTATTCTCCATCCATCCCTCCTCTCTCTCCTTTTTATTATTTTTTTCTCCACTCTTTATTATCATCCATTCCCCCTTATTTACTCTCTTTATTTTATTTGTTTTCTTTTAAATTTATATGCATGAATGTATCTTCTCCCTCTTCCTTCATTTAATATCATGCATGAATTCTCTCCACCTAATTAAATGCCATGTATGCATCCACTTTTTCTCACATGGCCGGCCACCCCCTTTGCCCCTCTTCTTCTTTCCATTCTAGAATCTTCCCTCCTCATCTATAAAAGGCACCATGGTCTCATGCTTTGGAGAGTTGGATTTTGGGGAGAGCAAGTACTAGTTCAAGAGAGTGCTTTCTTACATGTTGTTAAGTTCTTATTAGTGTAATTTTGCTTTTGATAGTGTAATCTTCTCTTAGGTAGCATAATCTTGCCTCCTTATTATTTTGTACTTCTCCGTTTTTATTTATCAATGGAAATGAATTTCTCTTATTTTTCCGTGCTTTCTTTCTTAACTATGCGTAGCTAATCTTCTTTTAGCATTTGATCATGAGGATCCATGATTTGAAATGAGAATTATTTTTATTTCATAGTTTTATTTTTGCGTAATTCTACTCGGTCCTTCTTTGATTTATTTTGTGTCGACTCCGTATTTCCGGTATACGGTAGTAGGCTTATGATCTCATATTCGAGTAGCCGAGAGGCTCGTGGATGTGAAAGATCACTTAAAGAAGGAAGGAGTTGAACGCAACCCTAGAGATAGGACGACGTAAATCCTCCGGATTGGAGTCAAATCCAATAGTGCGGATCATCTCGATAATGCAACTTTAGGCTTCTTTGGTTTGTAAAGAGATTTCGATCAAAGAGTCTATAAGTTAGGAGACTTAATGCTCTAGCGAGATTTTGTCTTATTTTCGGATCCGTCACGGCCGAGTTGGATTTGCAAATTTAAAACTATGCCCTTTTATTTTCTCGTTTCATTTCATGGTGAATCAATGATCGAATGCAAGCCTTTTTTTATATAAGTTTTGGTCTCGCAATTTATCGTTCATTTTACTTTAAAAAATTCTCAAAATCCCAATAGTCTTCCGGTAGGATAATAGTTAGAGCGTGAGTAGAAGTACTTGACAACCCCGTGTTTAAATACGACCTTGGTACTACAATTCGACAGGTACGCTTGCCTGTTCGGGTTTTGGCCCACCAAGTTTTTGGCGCCGTTGCCGGGGAATTTTCTTCGTCAATATTTTGAAAACGCTTGCGCTATTACTTCTACAAAAATCAAGAAAAAAAATTATTATTATATTTATATATTTAAATATTTATAATCAACCCACCTCATTTTAATTTCTACGCCACATAAATCTCTCGAAAAGGGTAAGGGGCTTTAAGCGCCACCATTTTACCTAGTACCGGGCGAACCCTTCACCGGGTAGTCCTCGGGAAGTTCGAGAGCCAAGCCGTCTAAAAAAAAAAATCTTTTTTTCAAAAAACAAAACAAAAAAAAAATTTCTTTTCTTTTCCTCTTTTTCTTTCTTTTCCAAGCTCGAAAAAATAAACAAATAAAAAATTAATTTTTCGCTTTCTTTTTGGTAACAGTTTTTCTTTATGGAATCGTCTTATTTTGGCGCATTTTGTAATTTTTGCGGGTCGCTTGACCACTTTTATTCTGAATGTCTTTCGGGAATCCCTCCATCTTTTGATTTCAATTTTTCTGGAGCAAGTCAAAGTGGCCAATTTGACCCTTACTCCAATTTTTATCCTACTTGGGAGATGGGGAACCAGTCTTATTTTTCTTATGATTTTGTCCTGCAAAGCGACGCGCCTCTAAATTTTAATTCAATCGATAATGGGTATTTTGAATTGCAATCTTCTATTGATAATATTAATGCGCATTTAAAGACCATTATCGATTATTTTTCTCGTGAGGCCGCTTCGTTTTCTTCGTCTTCTTCTCCTTCTCCTCTAATTTATTCATGTAATGAGTCACCGGATATCCCGGTGTGTTTTTTTCCTCTCGAGGAGGATAATTATTTGGATATTCCAGATTGTTTCCTTCCTCCTTTGGATGACACCTCTATGGATATTCCGACATGCTTCTTACCCGTAGAGGATGACGAGACGTCTCTTATTTCTTCTTCTGAAGACGTTTGTGATTCCATTTTAATTTCAACTTCAACTGTTCCGAATCTTTCTATTTTTAGCGAATCTTCTTCTGTTATTTTAGATACTTCTTCTTTAGTTCTTTCTACCCCCCCTCCTCCCAAAATTTCTCAAGATTCTCCTTCTCCTTGTGAAATTTTCGTTAATGAAACCTCTTTTTCACCTTCTTTTATTCCTCTTTCTATTTCTTCTTCTATTTTCCCTTCTCCTGTTGACGACCCCTTCTTATTTACAGCGGAGTTCTTCTATAACTCCATCTATTCCTTTTTGGGCGTCCTTCCCTTGAAGATTCCACCGCATGTCGGTGCGATTCTCCACTTTTTCTTTTTTTTAATTTACTCTCCTAAGCGCATACTTAGGGAGTTACCACTGCACTTCACTTTTTATTTTCCATTTAGCTAACCAATAACGTCGGGCTCAACCGACGTTAAACAAAGAGCGCTCTTGGGAGGCACCCCTTGCTTATCCTTTTGCTATTTCTTTTTCTTTTTGTTTGCTTATTTTGTTTTGCAGGAATAAAACATCCGGCGGTTCGTTTGGCTCCATCTTTTTTTTTTCTCTTCCTTAGGCCTGAGCCGGTGTCCAGCTTAAGCATGGGGGAACGAAATCAGCATTCGGCCTTACGAATCCGGGGAAGTCATTTTCTTTTTCAGTATTTACTTTATTGCACCCTCCTCCCTTTTCTTCTCCCCTTTTTTTTTGTTTTTTTTGTTTTTGGTTTTCTTTTGCATTGAGGGCAATGCAAAATTTAAGCATGGGGGAGGGTTTAGATACTTTCTTTTTTTTTCTTCTTTCCTTTAGAAAAAAATATTTTAAAACAAAATTCAAAAAATTAGTATAGTTATATTAAGCCATTTTATTGTTTTTATTTCAAAAATCAAAAAATTGTGCTAAAATCTATTTGAAAAACAAAACCTAAAATTATTTCTATCTTTATTTTTATATTTCTTCTAGTGAAGTGTAGGCCCGTGCGGTTTTTGTAGTTCTATGTAGACTCCTTTGAAAATGTTTTCTAAACTTATCATTTTAACATAGCTTAGTTTACTAGTTTCTTTTTCTTAAATATAGGCATCCGATTTTTACGTTATAAGTAGCAATTTGTAGTTATGTCTTTTTATTCGGTTAGTTGCTTACGAATGGTTGCTAGGTATCATCAGCTCTTTTTCATTTGCGAGGTAGTCTTTCTTGGTGTCTAGAACTTGTACCAAGCTACTCTCGAAGCATTTGTGCCATTTTTTACGTTCTTTAGAAATGATTTAGGCCACCATTTGAATAGTTTGAGCTTTTCTTGCCCACCAAAAACAAAACCCTTGCAAAACAATTTTGGGCCTTTTTCCTTATTTTCTTTGTTTTTAGCTCCACCTTTCATTTCATTATGTTCACCAAAGCCAAATATCTTTCCTATTTTTGCACTATAAATTTGAGCTTAAAAATTATTTTTGTGGGAAGGGTATTATTTTTGAAATGAATAGGAAATTCTCAAGCTTATTTTTGGAGTTTTCTTATCAAATGCTATTCAAAAGAAAAAAATTGAGAAAAAAATATATCATTACAAAATCAAAAAAAAAATGAATGCAAAAAGTTTATGTTTGGCCAAGTTTATAAAAGAAAAATTTTCATGGCCTTGTTTTTGTAGTCTCATATTGGAAAAATGACATACTCGTTATTTCTCACTTTTTTTATGCTGTGTATTTTTGAGCTCACCTTGGTTTAGTGCCTAAAACTTTCATGTTTATCTTTGATTCCACTTCCTAATCATTTACCTAAGCCAAGTTTTAATGCCTAGTAGAAGTCCTAATGATCTTAGAACTTAATTTCGCGTAGTGGAGAAAGTGTGAACGTACAAGCCTATGGCCACCATCATTGATGGATTTCTTTGGAGGTTATCTTGGAGTGTCTTAGGGTTAATGTTTATATAGCAACCGAGTAGTTTGTTAATGCGCCGTTTATTTAGAACCTCTACTTTTTATTGTCCTTATTTTCATTTATTTTGGATGCCTTGTTTTTAAGATTTAGAAATGTGTAGACTTTTCTTATGTTCTAATGATATTTTTAGGTCTCCACTTTCAAGTTTTCTACTGTGCACTTCTCACCCCACTAGTTATTAACATAGGAATTAGGATAGTTTAATTTTTCATGTTTTGTTTTTCTTAATTATGAAACCTTAATTAGCTTTGTTTATTTTCTATTTCCTTCCCTAGTTTTCATCTTTATTTGCTTGAGGGCAAGCAAATGTCTAAGCATGGGGGAGTTTGATGACTAGTTTTAGTCATCATTTTTGGGTTATTCTAGTAGCTTATTCTCCTAAGTTTTTGTTACAATTATGTGTTTTTTTATGCTTGTTATGATCTTCTTTTTAATTTAATGTTTATGTTATGTTTTGTGGCTATTTTATATTTTTATGTTTAGCTTTATCTATAAATATTTTTATAGCTTGTATGTTATGTTTAATTTAGTGTTTTATGTTTAATTTTATATTATATGTTTAACGTGTGTTTTATTTTATGTGTTATGTTATTTATATGTTGTATGATTTATTTATATTATGCATTGTATAATCATTAACTAATGTTTGTATTATTTTGTTTTATTTATAGGTCCAAAGTCTAAGCATGGTGCAGCCCACATTGATAAAGCCTATAAGCTTGTGCAGCCCTCTTGTTCAAATTCCAAGCATGTGCAGCCCACTACTTCCAAAATGCAAGCAGCCCACTTCAAGCATGGTGCAACCCGAGCCCATGCAGCCCTCAAGCTCAAACCCGAGCCTATGCAGCCCAAACAGCCCCTACCCAAACCCAAAGCAGCCCACCTAGCCTCTACCCGAGCCCATGTAGCCCCCCTCTTTCATATTTTACCATGCATGAACATTTTCATCCTACATGACCGGCCACCCCCCTCTCTTTCCTTTATTCTCTTGCCACCTTTCAATCCATGCATGCATCATAATATTTTTTCTCCCTTTCATTTATTGCATGCATGCATCCACTTTTTCTTACTTGACCGGCCCCTCCACATTCCTCCCTCCTCTTTTATTTCTTGTTTTTATTATTCTCCATCCATCCCTCCTCTCTCTCCTTTTTATTATTTTTTTCTCCACTCTTTATTATCATCCATTCCCCCTTATTTACTCTCTTTATTTTATTTGTTTTCTTTTAAATTTATATGCATGAATGTATCTTCTCCCTCTTCCTTCATTTAATATCATGCATGAATTCTCTCCACCTAATTAAATGCCATGCATGCATCCACTTTTTCTCACATGGCCGGCCACCCCCTTTGCCCCCTCTTCTTCTTTCCATTCTAGAATCTTCCCTCCTCATCTATAAAAGACACCATGGTCTCATGCTTTGGAGAGTTGGATTTTGGGGAGAGCAAGTGAAGTACTAGTTCAAGAGAGTGCTTTCTTACATGTTGTTAAGTTCTTATTAGTGTAATTTTGCTTTTGATAGTGTAATCTTCTCTTAGGTAGCATAATCTTGCCTCCTTATTATTTTGTACTTCTCCGTTTTTATTTATCAATGGAAATGAATTTCTCTTATTTTTCCGTGCTTTCTTTCTTAACTATGCGTAGCTAATCTTCTTTTAGCATTTGATCATGAGGATCCATGATTTGAAATGAGAATTATTTTTATTTCATAGTTTTATTTTTGCGTAATTCTACTCGGTCCTTCTTTGATTTATTTTGTGTCGACTCCGTATTTCCGGTATACGGTAGTAGGCTTATGATCTCATATTCGAGTAGCCGAGAGGCTCGTGGATGTGAAAGATCACTCAAAGAAGGAAGGAGTTGAACGCAACCCTAGAGATAGGACGACGTAAATCCTCCGGATTGGAGTCAAATCCAATAGTGCGGATCATCTCGATAATGCAACTTTAGGCTTCTTTGGTTTGTAAAGAGATTTCGATCAAAGAGTCTATAAGTTAGGAGACTTAATGCTCTAGCGAGATTTTGTCTTATTTTCGGATCCGTCACGGCCGAGTTGGATTTGCAAATTTAAAACTATGCCCTTTTATTTTCTCGTTTCATTTCATGGTGAATCAATGATCGAATGCTAGCCTTTTTTTTATATAAGTTTTCGTCTCGCAATTTATCGTTCATTTTACTTTAAAAAATTCTCAAAATCCCAATAGTCTTCCGGTAGGATAATAGTTAGAGCGTGAGTAGAAGTACTTGACAACCCCGTGTTTAAATACGACCTTGGTACTACAATTCGACAGGTACGCTTGCCTGTTCGGGTTTTGGCCCACCAGCACTCGCCGACCTTAGGGGGACGCGACTCGATGCCCTCCCTCAGATACTCGCAGGCAAATTTATCATGGTCTTCCCGAGGGAGCCTGCCGAGCGGGAAGTCGTGGTCAGTAAACCTCTTCCCGCAGCGGCTGCGCCCCTCGCCCTCCTCCACTTTCTTCTTACCCATCTTCTTTGGCGAACTGGTCCTAAGCGAGACGAAGGAGTTAAGAGGCGAGAATGGGCCGGCGAGACGGAGAGGTCAGAGGGCCAAGACTTGATTAACGGCGAAGGCGGAAAGTGTGGTATCTAGTCCAGGACTAGGCATATTTATAACTGATGCAAGGCCAATGATTAAAAGGGCAGGAAAATAAGGGGGAGAGGAAGAGTCGGCGTTTTTCTCTCTCCTATACCTCGAACGGCGCGACCCGTCACAGTCAGCAAAAATTATAAATAAATATCTAGCATAAATTAAAAAGGAGGATTAAAAAAAGAGAGAAAATCAAGCCTTAAGAAATATATATATGCGATCAGACATCATCCCGCATGAGGCAAAACTCCCGGCATACTTTGGCGAGACTGCCATTATTACAAATCTTGCGAGAAGAAGAAAAAGATCAATAGTAGGATGGACACTCGTCAGTATGGGCGGCACTCCCAGCGGCCGCCGCGAGCTCCCCCGCGAGGAGGCCTACTCCGCGAGTGGAAGGAGCGGATGGTTTGGAGGCCACGCCGCGCGAGACGGAGCTGCATATCGGTCTCATTAATGATGGCCTCGAGGTCGGTGCCGTCGACATCCAGCTCGGCATTGGCTCCAGAAGATAGACGGGCGCACTCGCCCTCCAGCGACTCGATGCGCTTCTCTGCAGCCTGTTTATCTAAAGTCAAGGAGTGAATGAGGCGCGCGTGCTTCCGGAAGAGCTCAGCCGTCTTCCGCTTCATCTCCACTGGATCCGAGGGATCGCCCAGATAGTCTTCAATCCCGTCCGCAAGAGGAGGCGAGACGGAGAGTTTATTTGGCTGCTCCTCAATAGGAGAGTTGGCTCGACAATCTGCGCAAGGAGTGCAGGGGCAAGGTGGAAGAGGCACTCGCAGGAGAGAGTGAGAGTAGCGAAGGGGATTCAAAAGGGCGAGGGAGGGTCCCTTACCAGGATGGCGAGAGGTATCGGCAGCCGGGGAGGGGTCGTCCCTCCTCTCGCTGGGAGTAGTTGGAGGAGTAGATGAGGGTAGCGAATCAAGTTCCTCACAATGGACAGAAGAACCATCTCGCGGACTCTTCGGGGACGGCGGAACCACAAGAGCCCCCTGAAAAAGCGTTAGTCAGCAAAAAAGCACCCGGTCACGGAAATAACAGTAGTAATCGCGAGTGTCCACCTCTTTTTCTGTAGAGAGCGCACGGGGAGTGGGGACAGGTTTCAAAGAGGCGCGAGACGAATCTACTACTGCAAGAGAAGGGCCCCCAGCCTTCGTCTTTTTCGAGCGAGACGACGGGGCGAGGGGACGAACCAGGGAAGAGGTGAAAGTAGCCACGTTGGCCTTATGTTGCTCTCGCACCAGGGCGAGACGTTCACGAAAACTTTGACTGTGCGTCATTCTGTAAGAACTCGAGGACAGGGAAGAAGAAGAATATGCAGAGCGGGGCATCAGGAGCGCAGGGCAGGAGTCATATATTTATAGACCCCGGTGGGGGCCTCAGAAGATTCCTCATAAATACGTTTTTTAATGCACCTTGAATCACGAGCCTCGGTTGAACATTCTTTTTGAGCTTAGAGTAATCTCAAAAAGAGCGGGGATGGTGTACAACCTCAGGCTCGCAAAGAGCCCTCAAGAAGTAAAAAGAGCGAGACAGGCAAAGGGTACCAAGAAGGCCCACTCGCAAGCGGCGAAGTGATGGGCTCTCTAAAGGGCGAGAGGGTCCCCCCTAGAGGAGAGAGGGACCCCATAGGCGAGAGGACCCCCAAGGGCGAGAGGCTCCGGCGAGACGGGCGATGGGTCCTTCTCGCCGGCAGGTAACTTTCCTCTCGCCAGGAGGAGAAAAGGCTTTCTTATTTTCCCTATCAAAGCAGGGGTTTTTACTCTTCTACCCCGGGTATTTTTTACCCTCTTACCCATGGTGGACTGCGTATAGCTCCTCAGAACAGCGGAGTTTGGCTGTTGCCAGACCCAGCCAAGGGTATCCCGGTAATTTCAGACCGGAGCAGTTTTGTTATTGGCAGTTCAGATTCTGAAATCTATAAATAAGCCCATAGGGGTTCTTCAGAAGGGACCTTTTTTCAGACTCCTGAGAGGATTCTTTGGCACGGCCTTTTGAGGAACTCCAAGCCCAGCTTTTGGCTTTGGAGGGGAAGCTCTCTGTGACCTTCCGGGTAAGCAGTGGGACCTCCCTGCTGCGGCTTTGGGCCAGTTTCCTAATCCTTCACGACCGGTCGGAGGTCGGAGCTTGGGCCAAGTAGGAGTCGGCTACGCCCCTATTTTGTGAACATTCGTCGAAGTCAAATTTTGGCTTCAACAACGCTCACCGCACCAAAAGTGTTGAAGCCAAAATTGACGTCTGTGGAGTTCGGGGTCCCTGAAAGGGGTGACCTCACACCTACTACACTCGAGAGAACGTCACGGACCGGAGACTTAGGAGACTATGAATAGACCCTCAGCTCTAGCGCGGAGGTCCCACCTCACACCCGGAAGGCTACCTGAGCTCTTCCCCTCCCTTACCAAAGGGCTAGGATGGGCGCCTTGGAGAGCTCTCTTTACTCTACCAAGAAGAAGCTAAGGGAGGAGGAAGCTAAGAAAAGGATCCTCTCCAAGGCACCCAAGGAGGTCTATTTATAGTTTTCCAAATCTCAGGGGCCAAAAATGACCAAAATACCCCCACGGCCAAAAGGCCTCGGGCCAATAGGAAACCGCCACGCCGTAGGGTAGAGAAGGAAAAACGCGTCACCCAAAGCTAAAAGGGGAGCCACCCTGCGGGACGGGGCGAGACCCGGCCTGAGGGCCGGTCTCGCCTGGCCTACCCGCCGGGCTGGGCGAGACCCGGCCTGGGGGCTGGTCTCGCCTAGCTGCCCGCGGGGCTGGCCGAGACCCGGCCTAGGGGCCGGTCTGGCCCGGCCTACCCGCCGGGCTGGGCGAGACCCGGCCTGGGGCCGGTCTTGCCTGGCTGCCCGGGGGGCTGGGCGAGACCCGGCCTGGGGGCCGGTCTCGCCCGGCCTACCTGCCGGGCTGGGCGAGACCCGGCCTGGGGCCGGTCTCGCCTGGCTGCCCGTGGGGCTCGGCGAGACCCAGCCTAGGGGCCGGTCTCGCCCGGCCTACCTGCCGGGCTGGGCGAGACCCGGCCTGGGGCCGGTCTCGCCTGGCTGCCCACGGGGCTGGGCGAGACCCGGTATGGGGGGCGGTCTCGCCCGGCCTACCCGCCGGGTGGGGCGAGACCCGGCCTGGGGCCGGTCTCGCCTGGCTGCCCGCGGGGCTGGGCGAGGCCCGGCCCGAGGGCTGGTCTCGCCCGGCCTACCCGCCGGGCTCGGGGCCGGTCTCGCCGGCCTGAGGGGAAAAAAAGGGGGAGGGGGAGGGCCTGCTGATCCCGTCTCCACACCCAAATGGCCCGGGCGGGTGTCTACCAACCTGCCGCTTTCACACTCCAACTAAGGTGCTGCTTGGGGAGGCCGATTTCTCCTCCCCCTACTAGTATGTTTCCAAGCTAGAGCCAAAATTGGCCACCGAGAGTTCAAAATACTCAAAAAGCTTAAAAACTAAGCACGCCTCATTTAGGGTCCACTCTTCGCGAATACGGGGTTGTACACCGACATAGGAGACCGCTAGACAGCCCGGTCTCCAAGTTGTATGAGACAAGCTGCCTGACCATTGGGATACCAAATAGTAACAACCCGGCTTCCATACTACAACAGAAAGGGACCTACAATGCAGCATGTATGGAAACCTGGGCTTCACCCAAGGCACCCTATAGCGTATGAATCTAACACATCATCCCGCATCAACAATTGGGTACTTCCAATTTTCCCTTCGGCGTTCAAGCCACAAACACATGAGTACTTCCAATTTCCCCTAATAACACATAAGACATCACACGGAACTCTTGCCTATGCCCCACCTACTCGTGGGCCTCAAAATCCGGGCTTGCATGCAAGCGATGACTTCTCACGTCAGGATTCTATCGCACAAATAAATCGATGCTAAGAACTCTCGCTATACCCCACCCGCTCGTGGGCTTCATCGCCTGAGCTTGTCCAAAGCTTGGCGTTCTCGTCAGTTTCACAGTAGGGGACTTGTCTCGTCGGGACCTAGGGCCCCAACGTCATGCCCTACCCGGGCGTGTACCTAGGGCGTGTAACCCAGAGGAATGAAGCAATTGGTCTGAAACTGCATTCCATGGAAACTTAGTGTACACGCCCTCGGTCACGCCCGTGTCACACCCGACACGGGCGTGTACTAGAGGCGTGTCCCCAGGTTCCGAGGAATCGCCGCAACGCGCTTGTTTTTTCCCGCTCCACCGTCGCACCGAAAGTGTCACGCCCCAGGGTCACGCATGACCCGGGCGTGACATATGGGCGTGTACTTCAGCAATTCCGCATGTCACCTCCAGCATTCAATTTCCGCTCAACAAAGTCACGCCGCAAACAATACGCCCCAGGTACACGCCCTACCAGGGCGTGACATTTGGGCGTGTACGCCAGCTACTTTGCCAGAATTAAATTCCAGCCCGAAAAAGTCGCGCCGAATGTGTCACGCCTCAGGGTCACGCCCGACCCGGGCGTGACAGGGGGGCGTGACCCGACCCAAAAAATTCTATAAATAGAGCCCAACTCTAAGGGTTCAGGGACACTTTTCGGATTGAGAGGGGAGGTTCTGTTCTTTGTATTTTGAACTTTTTAAGCATGTCTCTTCATTTTTAGTTTGTAGCTCTAGCTTTATGCTTTCCCTGTATTAGCTCCTAGCTTCTTTCTGTAGTATGATGCTAATAATAGTGTAGTTTACTTTCCATGCACTTGTAATCTCTAGCTTTCAAGCTGTAAGATCCCTGTTTCCATTAATAAAAAGTGTTGTTTTCTTTTACGTTTCTGCTCTGTTTTCATTATTCTTCTTCTACTCATCCCCCCTCTTCCACCTCACCATGATTAACTAATCCTCCATTTCTCGATCTTGATGATCCAAGGTTCGAGTGATTAGGTTATGATGCTTTGAATCTTACCATTTCTTTTTAGGGTTTAGCCTTGAATTACTCTTGATTTATCACGGGTTGGAGCTATATCATCGATATATACTCTCCACCTTTGCTTTTATTCTAGGCTAGCCGAGAGGCCGAAAGTTTGAAATGAGCACTCAAGAGTAAAGGGAGTTGTTCGCACCCCTCGAGAGAGGCAGACGTTCAAATCTCCCGGATTAGAGTAAAATCCAATAGAGGGGTTCACCGCGTAAAGCGAGTTTTAGGCCTCCGATTTAGGCGAAAGTCGGTCGGACCTTCCTAAACTCAGTTAGGCACGGCCTTCGAGAGAAGCGTGTCAATATTCATGGAACCTCCACGGTCAAGGACCTTTACCCTAATTAGCTTAGGTTTATTTATCGTATTTTTCTAACCACTCTTGCCGAGGTGATTTCTGATCGAGTGCATTTCCCCCTCATCGTTACTAAGCTTTAGTTTAACCGCTCTTTTAGCTCTCTTTATCTTTTCATGCAAGTAGCTCTCTTTCATTGCAAGTAGTTCTCTTTCTTTAGTACGTTTATCTTTCTTCTAAAACCTAATTTTTCCGTCGATAAAATAATAGATTTCGTGTGAGTAAGCTTACTTAACGGTTCCCGGATTTTAATACGACACTTGTGTCCCCTAGCTGCATTTTGATAGGTATACTTGCCTTGTTGAATTGTTAGTTTGGTTATTTTCTCATTACAGATATCTAAGAGACAATCATGGGCTACAATCACCCAGGGAGCTTGGAACTCACCGCTCGGAGCTGCACTCGCACAGGGAGACTAGAACTTGTCTCTGGGGGGTTGCACTTGCCCAGAGAGCCTGTAACTTGCCCCTAGGAGGCTGCATTAGTCTACGGAGCCTGGAACTAACCCCTATGGGGCTACACTCGCCCAGGGAGCCTGGAGCGCGCCCCTAGGAGGCTGCACTTGCCCAGGGAGCCTAGAACCCTCCCTGGGGTGTTGCACTCACCTAGGGAGCCTAGAAATCATTGTCGGAGGGCTGCACTCGCCCTGGGAGCCTGGAACATGCCCTCTAGGAGGCTGCACTGACCCTTAAGAGGTGACTTCTTCTGCACTCGCCCTAGGTGGGCGAGATCTTCTAGGGCATCATAGGTCCCTTCTGATCTCGATGAATTGCGGGTTATACAGTTTACATCAACGTTTCCTAATATTCTATAACAAAACTAAATAGATCTTAGTTATTTTCACAGTCGTATGCTTTTTGAATTATTATAGCAGTACGTTCAAAGGTAACCAATCGCTTGATATTGAGAATGCAAGACACACTGGCTTTTTTTTCAATCGCCAATAGACTAAAAGAAAATAAAATTTGTAGTGAACATAGATATTTAAGGTGGTTGATCAATAACTACGTGTAGGTAGATATGATCGAGGAAAAAATAAGAATTGCGATGAATGATCTTACAATGATGCACTCGGAGCAAGAAAAGGCGTTTCTTGTGCAACTGTTGATTGCGTTGCCTGAAGAAACCCTAATCTCACCACCTGCAAAGTTTCTAGCTATCCTCCGTTGTAGTTTTTTATCGGAGATCAATAGGCTCACGAAGTTAAAAAAGCACCCTCTCTCTAGTTAAAATAATTTTTTAAGCTTTATGAGATAAAATAAAATTAAAAAATAGCGATTTATACTAGCACATCTCAAATGAATGAAATGATTATTCGCAAATCACTAAAATTTTGTTTGCGCTTGCTTTGGCGATTGGGGTCCGACGTGTTTTGTGAAAAATGAGGTCTCCCAATCTTCTAGAGCATCTCCAACCGATTGGAATTCTCCAAGAATGTCGATCGATTTTACTTTTACTCCAACCGTCTGCCATTTTTATCTGCATAAATACAGATGCTCTCTCTTTCCTCCTGTAAATTTAGAGGAGGAGGAGAGGAGAGCATCTGCATTTATGCAATTGTAAAGGACGTACGATTGGAGCAAAATCGATCGGCATTCTTGAAGAATGCCGACCGGTTGGAGGTGCTCTAATAGATTGGGAAACCTCATTTTTCACAAAATACACCGAAGCCCAATCACCAAAACAAACGCACGTAGTTTTAGTGGTTTTCGAATAATCATTTGAGATATGCCAGTATAAATCACTATTTTTAATTTAATTTTATCTCATACAACTTAAAAAAGAAAAAAAAACAATTACTAGAGGAGGGTACTTTCGTAACTTAATGAGCCTATTGATCTCCTATAAAAAACTACAACGGGCTAGAAAAATTGTAGGTGGCTAGATTTGGGTTTCTTCAGGCGGCGGACGCACCAAAACCCCTCTTCTTCTTCCTCCGAGTGCATCATGGTAAGATCATTCGTCGCATTCGTTCACTGTTTTTTTCCTCGACCAGATCTCCATCCATCATGTTTCCTCTATTTTTCTTTCCCTACGTACAGTTACTGATCAACCTCCTCAAATATCTACGCTACATATTTTATTTTCTTTTAGTCTATTGGTGATAGAAAAATGACAGTTTGGCTTGCATTTTCCGTATCTAGCGATTGGTTCCTTCTGAACATATTGTTATACTAATTCAAACAGCTTATGAGTGCGAGAATAACCAAGATCTATTTAGTATGATGGATTTAAAAGAGAGGAAATCATAGTGGAGATATAATTGGTAAATAAATTGAATTGGATATAAATTGGATGAAGAAATGTTTGATTAACCAAAAAAAATAAGCTTTTTTATGAGATATGGATGAAAGTCACACTTCTAGTGCGATAAACTTCTCTCCCCATTTTTCGTGGATCTGAGCAAGGAATTGTTAACAAAATGGAGCTTTTGTAGGTAAATCCATTTACAATATATTAATCACGATAAATCAATTCCTTTGCATTATAAATTCTAACCCAATGGAGCCTTAATGTAATTGATGCTCCCTGTTTAAGGATGCTCTAAACCTTCATTTTTTAGTTATTGAATATGTACTATGTTTAGACATGTTGTAGTCAGGAAGAAAGAAGACCAAGGAGCCCAACGAGTAAACTGTGACTTTGGGACCAAAAACTTGTGATGGAGAAATTAGGTTTGGTGTTGCCCACATCTTTGCATCTTTCAATGACACTTTAATTGTGAGTACTACTGAACACAGTTTATCCATTTTAATATTTGAGTAATCTCATACTATTCTTTGTTTTGCAACACATTACTGACTTATCTGACAGGGAAACACTTGTGCACATCACAGGTTAGAAATTTTTCATCCGATGGGGATATTTTATAAATCTTCTTTAATTATCTATTTGTTAATAATCTTTTTGACAATATCAAAACTATTGAAGTAATATTCTTTTAAGATAAGCTAATTGAAAATGGATTTATGTACTCTGGACTTGTAGAACAACAACAACACTTAAGCCATTATCCCACTATAGTGGGGTTGGCTATATGGATTCTTTGTCACCATTGTGCCATATCTTTTGTCATAATCTCACTAATGCCTAAGTACATCATGTCTTTCCTTATAGTTTCATTCCAGGTCTTTATTGGTCTACCCTCCCTCATTTAACATGCCTAGTGACTAGACTCTCACAACGCCTAACCGGTACCTCTAATGGTCTCCTTTGTATGGGTCCAAACCATCTTAGACGAGCTTCTCGCATCTTCTCTGTAATTGGTGCTACTCCTGTCTTATCCCTGATACATTCATTCCTAATTTTATCCAATCTTGTGTGTCCACACATCCACCTAAGCATTCTCATCTCGGCAACTCCCATTTTTTTCTCATGTAAGTTGCAGAGATGAGAATGATTAGGTGGATGTGTGGACACACGAGATTGGATAAAAAAATTAGGAATGATTGTATCAGAGATAACACAGGAGTAGCACAAATTGCGAAGAAGATGCAAGAAGCTCGTTTAAGATGGTTTGGACATGTACAAAGGAAACCATTGGAATAAAAAGATAAAATTACACTCGTTTGACAAATAGATAAAATTTGCATGGAAGTACTATGCAGGAGAATGACATGGATAAATGTTGTTCAAAATGATTTATGAAGAATAATTTTATTATTTTATTCCCTCAAAAATTAGTGCAACACTAGCTGGAACAAATGGAAAATAATAATTCATTCCAAGTTATGATAAGGCCATTGTTGATGATGATAACATTTATTTGCTTGTGGTTAAACCATTTTTCATATATAGCAAGGGATTAATGATATGCTATGTTGAACAATGATTTATTTTTGCTTGGAAAATGTTGTAACATGTTCTTTTTGTTTGAATATGTGATTTTACTTGTTGATTACAGGGCATCAAAGTCTACATATTTTAAATCGTCTAGAGTAAGAAGGTCTGTAACTTCCATTTTAGACAAGCTCATTTGAATATTAGGGCCCGGTTTAAGCACAGTTGCTATCTAATCTTCAACTTGTTACACATTTTAAGTTCTATTGATATACTGGGATGTACAAAAATATGTGATTGGTTAGAACATAGAAGATTGGAAAATGATTAAAAAAACAAAAGACTTAGAAATGGAGATTAGAGATAAAGTAAATGATATGCAGCCTACTACGCGCAATTATTAATAAGTACTACTAGAAGATAGAGCGACAACCTGTGGTTAGTAAATTTAGGAACAATTATATTCGGGTCTGTTTGGTTTGACGGAATTGGAATTGGGGAATTAGAATTAAGTAAATTCCAAACCTCACAAAATTGGAATTGAGCTGAATTCTAGTTAGTAGTTCAACTGCAGGATGTAATTGGCCAAAACTTGATGGAATTGGAATTTTTATTCTTCATCATAATGCAAAATAACTAAATCATTACAAGAAGAGTTGTTTTATCCATTGGAATCAAGCTGCAACAGGAAGGCCAAGTGTTGCTTTCTCCACTAGAATCAATAGAGCAGGACCGATTACTCACAAAAGTTAATGGGTTAAATTATTATTCTAACTTTCAGTAAACTGCAATATAAAGAAATACTAAGCTCATTGAAGTCCAAATGATGCGATTAACGTATGATTAAATAAATAAAATTATAGAAATGATTTTAAGATAGAGCAATTAAGGATACTCCGATGCTTAATAGCAAAGACCCTTGATTAGACAACAAACAGATTGCTAAAAGCAATCATTGGAACACTCAAATTCCTCCAAAACAAGTGTATTTTTCATTCCTAAGTGGACATTCATGGGTTCTTTTTGATGTTATAACGATGACACACACATGTGATCACCACCCCTTAAAAAGAATTCAACCACGAATTCATTTTAGTTGATCGAAACCAGAAGTCTGATACCAAATTGTAACACCCCCATCTGTCGTATGACATATAACAGAAGGTCCAGCAGGAACCCGACGTCATGTACCACGAACACTCGGAAAGGTTACATAAGAATATCAAAATAATCCAACTACAACTACTCGCCCTAACACGGAGCATTCTAGCGGTAGCTTTTAAATAGTTATAAAGAACCCATAATTGAATAACAACTATCATGAATGTCCACATACTACCATAAAAATAAAATAACACATACACTGAAAGTACTTGGCCTTATGGCCTTATAAGAGTTCACTTAACAAAATAGTGTTTTACATACATCGGCTCGCAGGCCGGCCACACATGACAAAATAAAACAACGATTCGCTTTGGCCTTCGAGAGCCAGCTCAGCAACATGGGCTTCAACCCGCTATTTGATATATGGCTCCGCAGCACCTGCAAGCAACATTCCACCGCATGGTGGAAAACAAAGTAATTTCCAGTCAAAGCCAACCAAATTATAACGACCCCGCCCCTTAATCGGGATGGCGGTGCTCCTTCCCTGCATTTCATTAGCACAACTAAACAACAAGGTACAAACATACTTCTCCACAGGTGTAGGATCGCACGGCCAAACACCCAGTGCACTCAGGTCACATTATCGATGAATCCGGTCAATTTCGTGGCTTCACCACCACCCCAGGGATGGCAACATCGTGAGCATTTTAGCCTTTCTGACCATCGTCTAAGGCTCCCGACTATGCCAACAGCCAGTCCCTCTATGGGTCTCTAGCACCGAACCACATAGCCCAGGTCCAACTCCACTTGACTGTTGCTCAATCCGCCTAGTCACTTTAAGACATATGCGCGGGCCAAGGTTCTCTAGGATCCCAAAACATTTCCAAACATCACATAACCCACTTATGTTCAAGGCTGGCTCCCCGACCACCAAGTTTGCAGAACTACGTTTCTGCTCAGGTTTCCGGGTGCGCCTTGGAGTTAATCCCCAAGGATCTCTACTGCAATCTACCGTGTAGAAACCCGAAAACAAAAAGTATGGAGTCTTCTCCAGGAAACTATACAACATGAAACATCACCGATCTAGACCATCATGTCAGGGTAGGCTTCACACACAATGCCTATGTCCGTACTTCGATTCCAGACTCTATATGCAACACAAGGGGGACTATTCACGTCTACCCCTAGGAACACCGTACACTCACCGCACACTCGGAAGAGCGGGTTTCCTTATGCAAAAGAAAGAGAGCTTCACATGCTCAAGTAGAGAATCGTTACCCTTGTAGTTCGCTTTTGCTCCATGGGAATCTATCCAGATGGAAAGCTTCGCAAGGGAATTTCCTCCGCGGATCTGGTCTTGGTTCTCAAATCTGTGCTCCGATTCTTCACAGGTGGCCGGAATACTCCTCTTCCTTCCTCCTTGCTCTATCCTCTCTCTAACTCCTTAAAAAGAGAAAGATTAAGATAAAATGACGAATTAATCCTCAATTCCAGGCCTTAACAAAGCAGGAACACACCTTGGCCGTCAGATCTTATTTAAAGAAAACGAATGGCTCAGATCCGCCCAAAATTCCTCAATCCTGGGCCGAACACGGCCTTGCACACGGCCGTGTCCCCGGCCGTGTGCCCCAATCCAGCCACGATCGTCGAGAATAGAAAAAGACACGGGTCGAGACACGCCCGTGTCTCAACCTGACACGCCCGTGTCGGGTCCCGACACTCCCGTAACCTAGGGGCGTGTTACCAGTAACCGCCACGCCAACTGTCACGTCCCTTGGTGGACACAGATGGGGATACGGGTATGAACACGCCCGTATCACGCCTGACACGCCCGTGTCACAACTGTTCACAGCCGTGTTTCCTGCTTTGTCCTTTTCTAGACACAGCCGGCCAACACAGAGAAAGATACGGCCTTGGACACGCCTGTGTCTTAGGCCGTGTACCCCTATACATGCACCAAAAACTCCTTAAGACGCGATCGGTCCGATTATGATTTTCGGGCATTACACAAGGCTACTCCAAAACCAAATCCTACAGCTGATACTTCCTATATCATTCTGCACAATATCACTCTCACTCCAGACACTCCTCACTCGATGAGATACTCTAAGAATGAAATGAAAGCCAGGAAGAAGAGCAAGAGATACTCTCCACCTCCACAGTCTAGGAGAGGTCCTCCTCCTCCTCCTGCAGCTGGATGAGCAGGTCATATTTCTCAAGGTCAAAAGTCTACTTCATATTCTCATTCTTCCATACCTTATTACAGCAGCAGCAAGCATCAACACAACTCTCAAGGAAGACAACAACAATACAAGAAGCAAAGCAAAGAACAGAAATTTGAAGAGAAATAGAAAGAAGAATCAAGTCCAAAGAGACCTCCCTCTCCAACATATGATCCAAAATTGCATCCTAACTATAGAATGGCCAGATTTAATGAGTTGATTGCTCTATCTCAGATAAGGAAGTCCAAAGAGGAAGGAAAAGATGCCTCTCAATTTTCAACTATGTCATCCTACAGGAAAAAGGAATTGGACAAATATCAGGTACAAAATCTTTTCAATGTTGATACTATATGAGTTTTCATCCAGAAGCTGTAGTGCCCAGAACAACATCTGTAAAAATTCTTGGTGCCCAATACTTGAAGATGACTCAACAGCAGGCTTCAGATCCAAAGAGGAAGATGATATTTACAAAACCAGCTCGTCCTCCAGATGATTCAAAGAAACAATCTTAATCTTTTTGATTATGTATTTTGATTTTCATTTTTTGCTAATGTAAACTCGCAAGCACTGTTATTCATATCTGTTGAATGTTTTATGATTCTGTTAGATATTTTTATTGCTTTTTGATTTTGCTATGTTTATTTTTGCATAGTGACCTCACCCAAATATGGGGAGATTATTAGAACCCTACTTGTGATTTGGGCTAGGTTCACTATTAGGATTGTTGACCCACCATGTATAGTCTCGGGTCATTTGTTAGTTCTAGAGTTTTTAAGTCAATCACTTAGGTCAGAATACTGAGACCACCTTCAGAAGACTTCAGAGAACTCAAGACTTAAGAGACAAGGAAGTTTTGAAGATAGCAGAAAAAGGAGTTGGACGATAGCTGAACTCAGCTCGACGATCGTCGATCTCAGATCGACGAACTCGAAATTTCTTCTCTGAGTTGAGCTCGATAAAAGTCTAGCTCAAGTCAACAAACTGTGAGCTTATATCAGATTCTCAGCTCGACGAAGTGCCTTCTTAGCTCGATGAACTTGAAGCTCAGTTTGACAAGTAAATTTTTAGCTCGGCGATCTTGGAGCTTAGCTTAACAAAGGAGAATTCTCAGCTCGATGAACTAGGAACGCAGGTCGACGAATTATTTGTTGAGTTCGACTAACTCCATCCAGATTCTGTTCGACTATCTTCTATGCAGTTTCTCTGATCGACTAAGGCAATTTGATTTCAAGTATTAAGACATTAATACTCTGATAATTAATGCTCAATATTCTTAAGAATATAGCCGTTCCTGACATCATTAATTAGGATTTCACGGAGTTATTACTTAATATATTTACTGGGACAACTGAGGAAACATATTGAAGAAAAAATTAACCATTTTCATTTCCCAGAGAATATGTAGAGGAATTTGAATTTCAAATTAGTAATCAAGATATAAAAGAAATCTTTCAGAAGATTGCAACATAGAATGATTTACTAAGATGATAAGAAGAAGAAAGAAAATGTCTGCACTCTGAGAACAAAAAACAGAGAAAGAACATCTTGTTCATCATATTCTTCTTCCTCAAGCCTTTTGTAGCGCCCCAAATATCAGTGATGACTGGGCTGAGGAGAGTGGGCAACAAGGCCTACGACATGAGTGTGTCCCCAAGCCGTGTCCTACCCTGTGTGAGGTATACGGCCGGGGACACGGGAGTGTCCATGGCCGTGTCCGGCACACGAGTGCTGCAAGGTGGTCTCGAGTGAGCTTGATGATATGCGGTCGACGATGCTCGAGTGGGGAACATGGCCTGTGACACAGGCATGTCCAGGGCCGTGTCCTGCTATGCACTCGATGAGTTCTCGAGCGCGTTCGACGAAATGCACTCGACGATCCTCGAGTGGTGCACATAGACTCTGACACGGGCATGTCAAGGGTTGTGTCTTTCTCTATGCTTGGGCAGACTGATGTACACGAGCAGGACACAGGCATGTCTGAAGCCGTGTCTAGCATACGACCCGTGATACGAGCGTGTCACACGGCCGTGTCCTGGTCTGGTTAAGGCAGTTCCTTTGCCGCTTAAGGTACACGGCCTGTGACACGGGCGTGTTACAGGCCGTGTCTTGCTCAGGAAAATAATTTTCATGGCTTTTCATGGCCGTCCATTGCTTTCAACTAGGATCCAATGGCCCAATATTCTCACTACTGTTGATAAGGCTATGAGATGAGGATAAATCTCTCATGTTCTCAATGCCTTTCTATTTCTTCAAGTGTTAGAGAGTAGGGAGATTAAGGGAGAAGGAGGAGAAATACAGTTGACGGTGCAGCTGCAGACCCCCGAATCGCGTGCCGAGTCCAGATTTGTAAAGGCAACGACGTTGTGGTGTTTTCCATCCAACTAGTTTTTCATGGCTCCAAAGCGATCGTCAAGGGTACCGATCTTTCTTCCTTGGACATGTGAAGTCCTTATTTTGGCATATGCATGGGTTTCCCCGACCAAAAGGTGGATAATTGAGGGATTCCCCTTGGATTAATTCTGGAGATACCCAAGATGTCTTGCATGTAGATACGGAAACGTGAAGTACGGAATATGCATACTGTGTGAAGCCCATCTGGACAGGTTGGTCTGGATTGGTGATTTTTTATTTTGCACACCGAAGAAGACTCCACGTATAAATGAATATGCTTGTGACTTTAGTGGGTTGTGCCTGTGAAGGATAGTAGCAGGAAGTACTGGAGTGAAAGTTCAGGAAAATACTCGCAAGTGTTTGTGTTGTATGCAACGCCCCACGCATCACATGGCATATAATGGTGGGTCCGGCTGGGGCCCCACGCCATATGTTACAGACAAGCGGCGGAATTACTTATGGAAATCAAATTCTATTCGCATCCTTAACTCAATACATTCTAGCGCAGCATTTTCAGTTACCATGAACTCACTCAGAGAATGTCCACTCCTATACAAATTCCACATTCATATAGCAACACCAGGAATGTATACAACTCGCACACACTGGCCTTAAGGCCTTATAAGTTTCTCTTTACACAAATACATTTTTGTACATCGGCATGCCGGCCGACCACACATGAAATCCAACCACGATTCGCACGTCCTTCAAGGGCCTTTAGCAACAGTCCTTCCATTCCGTTCATTTCAATGCAAGGAGCACCACATGTAATTGGCCCCAAACCAAACAGAAAACAAAGTAACGGTCAGTATTCGCTGACCACTTATAATGACCCCACCCCTTACCCGGGGCAGTGGTTCCTTCCCTGTATGCATGACCATCATCATATCATCAAACACCATATCTATCATTCTCTTGCTCAATCTAACAATCACAATCACATCACAAACGCCGGTATCCACCAGACGTTCCGTGCACTCAGGGTGTAACACCTCCCCTGTAATAGACGTATAATATGGGTCCGGCCGGGGCCCCAAAACATACGAACACCACAGCTTTAGTATTAAAAGTTGATATAGCTACCCAAACTCAAAACACTTGCACAACACAGCGGAAAACCAAGCACAACTAGAAGTTATCCACTAATCCAAAAGAGTAAACAAATGGCCTTAAGGCCTTACATCAAATGTCCAAAAGGGGTATACAGTACAATCAAACATGAATGTGCTCAGCACTCCTAGTCTACCTCGGCATGCAAGCCGGACAAAAATAGTCTCAAACATACATCATCAAAGTAGTGCTACAAAAGAGAAAACACTTCATGGGCTTAGGCCTTTTTGGCCGGCGTGCTAGCTCCTGCGTGCGATCCTTGCCCTGTAAAAATTATTAGTAACGTGGGTCAGCAAAGGCTGACTTCAAACTGTGTAACAACACATCTCCTCCCGGCCGCCCCTAACGGACCCCGGGGAACCCTCCAACCTGCAGGTCAGCACTTCATATGCAATATAAATTTCTATAAATAGAAAAACATTAAAACAGGCTTGGATGTCTCAATCAACAAACATGTTCTCTACTGGTTGAGCATATAAAGAAAGGGCCTATTATGCAACATGAATGCAACACCCGGGCTTCACCCAAGGTACCCTAAACCGTATGCATCTAGCACAACATCACAACATTTGGGTACTCACATTTCCCCAATTGGCATAAAGCCACAAACATTGAGGGAGACACAACTCCCTCACACGGCACACAGGCCGCCACATGGAAATCTTGCCAAGGCCCCACCCGCTCGTGGGCTTAGCCCCGGGCTTGCCTGCAAGCTCTGACGTCTCATGTCAGGATTCCAACAACCACAGACTGACCGATTCTAAGAAGCCTTGCTGGACCCCACCCGCTCATGGCCTCTTTGCCCGGGCTTGCCCCAAGCTTGGCATTCTCGTCAGTCTCACAGAAGGGGACTAGTCTCGCCGGGACACTCTCCACACATGACGCACGTGTCACGGGATAGCCAGCCGACCACGGAGACATAGCCACGCCTTGGCACAACACAACCAAGACTAAACACATCGCACTCCCTCTTTGTACCGCAGCGTTCCCGCGCACCAAGTAAAACATCTCCAACTCGTGCGGAGCTAACCTTGTCCACCAAGGAAACCATCTCCATTCTCATTTGGAGCTAACCTTGTCAAGGAAACCATCTACCACCACGAGGAGCTAACCTTGTCCGGGTTCGACTACATGTACTCTTTTCAAGCAAACGGGACAATCACCACCACAACACAAACGGCATCTTGCCGCATCGGAAACCTCTACGAATCCCTAAGTTCGTATGCAACATCACCGTGTCGGACTAACGGTCGCGACTACGGCTTCACCCACCATGCCTAATCCACTAGCGAAGCGGATCTCTAATGCAAAATATGCCGGGGACGGACTCAATCGACCCGGAAGTTCCTCTTGAAACTTGGCAAGCCAAAACCCCTCTCATTTGAGAGTTTGGTGCCCAAAAATTAGAGAAAAGAAACTAGATGATGCTAAAACGTGCATCCTAAAGACCGAGAGGAGAGATGTCGTTACCTTCCGACTCCTCTTCCTTGCCATGGCAAAAAATAGCCGGATGGAACACTTCGCAATGCTCCAAGCTTCACGGATCCGGACTCGGCTCGCGATTCGGAGCTCCGACACCCTTCCTACAGCCCAAGAGTTCTTCTTCTTCCTCCTTGCTCTAGGTTTTCTCAAGATCTTAGAAAGAGAGAACTTGGAAACGAATGAGGGTTTCCAACCCTGAATTCGGTCTTAACTCCCCAGGAGATGGCCTGAACCGTTAGATCCCAAAACCAGAAAAAGACTGGCTGCGATTCGCCTGGAAAATAAAAGATCTGGGCCGAACACGGCCTGGCACACGCCCGTGTCCAGGGCCGTGTGCCTCATTCGCCGTCTCAAATCGACGCGCCTGGAATCAGACACGGGCATCCGACACGCCCGTGTTCAATCCGACACGCCCGTGTCCCCAGTGACACGGCCGTGTGGCCTGCCGTGTAGCTCCAACGACACGGCCCCAACACCAACCCGAGAGGTGACACGGCCTGGGACACGCCCGTGTCCCAAGCCGTGTGCCCCAGTCTCGACACACTGTCGAGCAAAAGTGTCGACACTTGGGCCGAGTGTCGACACGGCCTCGACACGCCCTGCGACACGCCCGTGTCGCAGGCCGTGTGCCCCACTCTCGACACTCTGTCGAGCACAAAGTGTCGACAACTTGGGCCGAGTGTCGACACGGCCTCGACACGCCCTGCGACACGCCCGTGTCGCAGGCCGTGTGCCTCACTCTCGACACTTTGTCGAGCACAAAGTGTCGACACTTGGGCCGAGTGTCGACACGGCCTCGACACGCCCTGCGACACGCCCGTGTCGCAGGCCGTGTGCCTCACTCTCGACACTTTGTCGAGCACAAAGTGTCGACACTTGGGCCGAGTGTCGACACGGCCTCGACACGCCCTGCGACACGCCCGTGCCGCAGGCCGTGTGCCTCCTGCCAGAACCCAAAAATTTTCCAGAACAGCAGACTGAACCTCTTGCAAAAACTGGGGTGTTACAACTCTCCCCCACTTAACTGAATTTCGTCCCGAAATTACAAAACAAAAGGGTACAAAACTTAAATTGTACCTGACAACAATAGTTCTGGATAGTCCTCTAGCATGGCCTTTTCTCGCTCCCACGAGAACTCCTCACGACCGCAGTTGTCCCAACGAACTTTCACAAGTTTAACTTCTTTATTCCGCAACTGCCGAATCTCCGAATCTTCTATAGCGATTGGAAGGACTCGCGTCCTCAAGTCTTCCTCAATCGGCACCGATGCCGGCTCAATCACCACGCTAGACTCCACCAAGGCTTTCCTCAACACGGAGACGTGGAAGACGTCATGTAATCCACTCAAATCTGCGGACAATGCCAACCGATAGGCTGCTTCTCCTATCCGCTCAACAATTTCAAAAGGCCCCAAAAACCTTGGACTCAACTTCTTGAGTCGGCGAATCCGCGAGACGCCTTTGAACGGCTTGACCTTCAGATAAACCCAATCACCAACTGCAAATTCTAACTTCCGGTGACGAGCATTAAAATATTTCGCTTGCCTGTCTTGTGCCACCTTCATACGCTCTTGGATGGTCCGTACCATCTCACAAGCGTCAACTACCGCATCCTTTCCCAGAAGTTTGGTGTCTCCCGCCTCTGCCCAAGACATTGGCGTTCGACACCGCCTCCCATACAAAGCTTCGTATGGCGCCATCTTTATACTAGCTTGAAAACTGTTGTTGTACGCAAATTCTACCATGAAGAGGTGATCCTCCCACCTCTTGCCAAAATCAAGAACGCACATCCTCAATATATCCTCCATAGTACGGTTCGTTCTCTCCGTGTGCCCATCAGTTTGAGGATGGAACGCCGTACTAAACTTCAGCTTCGTGCCCAAGTTCTTCTGAACCAGTCTCCAGTCCTTGGACGTAAACCGTCCATCGCGATCACTGACTATGCTCTTAGGAATTCCGTGCAGTCGCACAATGTTGCGAACATACAACTCCACCAGCTTCTCCACGCTGTCCTCTTTCCGGTTCGGGATGAAGTGAGCCACCTTGGTTAGGCGATCCACGATCACCCAAATAGCATCATTCCCATGCTGCGATCTAGGCAAACCATGCACAAAGTCCATGGAGATGTCCTCAAATTTCCATTCAGGAATTGGAAGGGGCTTCAGGAACCCGCCCGGTTTCTGACATTCGGCCTTCACCAAGGCACATGTTTGGCAACGACTCACATACAAAGCCACATCTCGCTTCAACCCCGGCCACCAAAAGGATTTCTTCATATCCAAGTACATCTTTGTACTGCCTGGGTGAATGGAGTACTTTGAGAAGTGAGCCTCAAACATCAACTCCTCACGGAGATTGCCAAACTGCGGTACACAAACCCTTCCATCCTTTCTCAAGATTCCCCCGATCATCTCCCAGGTGCTGCTCTCGCCCATTTGAGCCTCCAACACAAAAGGTTGAAACTCCACATCTAATCGAGTCGCTTCCCGAATACGATCGGACAAGTCGTTTTGCACTTCAATCCAGCTCAACCGAGCCACGCTAGACTCGCCTCTCGCAACACATTCCAACCCAAGGGACTCCCATTCCCGTACCAACCGCTCATCATGAGCTTCGATCCAATTTCCTAGCCCCGAGTACTTTCTACTCAACGCATCCGCCACCACATTGGCTTTACCCGGCGTGTACTGAATCGCCACTTCGTAGTCTCCAAGAAACTCAACCCATCTGCGTTGCCGCATATTCAAGTCCTTTTGATCTAAGAGATACTTCAGGCTTTTATGGTCCGTGAAGATCTCCACTCTTGCGCCATAAACATAATGCCGCCAAATTTTCAGCGCGAAGATTACCGCCGCCAACTCCAAGTCATGGACGGGGTAATTCCTCTCATGAGGTTTCAGCTGTCTAGACCCAAAGGCTATCACCTTCCCATGTTGCACCAAAACGCAACCCAAACCGCATCCCGATGCGTCACTGAAAATTTGAAATCCGTCTGTCCCTTGCGGTAAACTCAAGATCGGAGCCATCATAAGCCTCTCCTTTAGTGCCTCGAATGCTTGACCGCACTTTTGGGTCCACACAAATTTATAGTCTTTGCGAGTGAGAGAGGTGAGGGGTAGAGCTATCTTCGAGAAATTCTCCACGAATCTCCTATAATACCCGGCTAGTCCAAGAAAACTTCGGACTTCCGCCACGGTCCTCAACACCGGCCAATCTCTGATGGCCTCCACTTTCGCTGGATCCACTGCCACCCCATCACCACTAATCACGTGGCCCAAAAATGCCACCTTCTCTAACCAGAACTCGCATTTGGAGAATTTTGCATACAACTCATTCTCCCTCAACACTTGCAAAACTATTCTCAAGTGGGTCTCATGCTCCACTTCCGATTTGGAATACGCCAAAATGTCATCAATGAAAACAACCACAAAAGAATCCAAGTATTCCCGGAATACCCGATTCATCAGATCCATGAACACCGATGGTGCGTTCGTCAGCCCGAACGGCATCACCGTAAACTCAAAGTGTCCATACCTTGTCCCAAAAGCAGTTTTGGGTATGTCCTCATCCCGAATTCGTAGCTGATAGTAGCCTGACTTCAAGTCCAACTTCGAATATACCATCGACCCCACCAATTGGTCAAATAAATCATCTATCCGAGGAATCGGATACTTATTCTTGACGGTCAACTTATTAAGCTCTCGGTAGTCTATGCACAGGCGCATGCTACCGTCTTTCTTCTTCACAAACAACACCGGTGCGCTCCACGGTGAAGAACTGGGTCTAATATACCCTTGCTCCAACAGTTCCTGTAACTGAACCTTAAGTTCCGCTAACTCCTTTGGTGCCATCCTAAATGGAGGACGTGACACCGGTCTAGCCTCCGGCACTAACTCGATCGAGAAGTCGATCTCCCGCCGAGGAGGCGCTCCAGGAAGTTCATCCGGAAACACATCCTTGAACTCTGCCACCACAGGCACTTCCTCAATCGACAGTTGGGAGAGACGAACCTCCAATAACGCTACAAGCGCTACACCACCCTGGTTAACCGCCCGCACCAACTGCATGGCCGATATCAGGGAACAGGCCACTCCACCAAGGCCCTCAAACTTGACTTCTGCCTGCCCTTTACTCCTTAAGGTCACCACCTTAGAAAGGCAGTCAATACTGGCGCGCTGCTCTGCAAGCCAGTCCATACCCAAAATGACATCGAACTCTACTAAAGGTAACACTGCCGCTTCCAGAGCAAAGACAACTCCGTCTAGCTCCCAACAAATGCGCCCTTTAGCCCCGGTGGTCATAGATGACCCATTGGGCATGCGCACTTTCAGCTCTGCACCTGACGAGAAAGACTCAACTCCTATTCTCCGGATGAAGCTCTCCGCAAGAAAGGAGTGCGATGCTCCTGTATCAAACAATACCCTAGCGGGGTATCCGGAAACTAACACGAAGCCTACAACATAGACGTTACACAAAAGTCTAAAAGGATGAAGCACAAAATTTAAACTTAAATTCTCTTCATACCTGTCACCACATCCGTCTGGCGGATCGCTTCTTGCTGTCCAAGGTTGTAGGCCCTTGGTTGCACCGGTTGGAACCGAGAAGCGCTCGACTCCGCCATCTTTCCTTTCTCTGCAGCACTGGGGCCCGAGCGCACAGACTGCTCCTGCTTTGACTCTTGCCCCGCTCCCCCTTGCTGACAAGCACGGGCTATGTGCCCAACCTTCCCGCAGTTGTAGCACGTCGGCGGTCCCCTAGAGTGGGAACCCCCAGGCGTCCAGTTGCTCCTCTCACCAGATCTGGAAGTGGAAGGCTTCTTCCTCCACCTACTCCCATCAGACTTTCCATGAGATTGGGAAGGCTTCCCTTCCCCTTGCTTGGGAGTAAAACCCTTACGGCGTTGGGTTCGCTCCAAATCATTCTCCAAACTCCTGGCGGCTTCAACTAACTCATTAAATCCCGCCCTCTTCATGGAGATGAGGGGCTGCCTCAGATTCTCCCTCAAACCTTGGTAGAAGAGGTTATCCCTCTCTACATCATCAGCCATTGTCGTTCCCGCATAACGACCCAATCGGGTGAACTCTTGCACGTACTCATCCACTGTCTTGTCTCGCTGCATTAGATGCAGAAACTGCCTCTGCAGGGCCAACCGAGTTGAAACTGGGATATATCTCTTAAGAAAAGCGTCCCCAAACTCTTCCACTGACGGGGTGCGTCCCGGAAACTGGCGGCCGCTATGGGCCACCCACCATAACTTGGCATCCCCTTCCAACATGAAAGCCGCATACTCAGCTTTCTTTTCCTCTGGCGTCTCTGCCGCCCTTAACAGTTCTTGAATACGAACCCACCAGTCCTCCGCATCCGTTGGCGTTCCAGTACCCTTGAAGGACGGGGGATGGAAACTCAGGAAGTATTTCATGTGTCGATCTCCATGTCCAACAACTACTCTCTCCGCCAAAGGCTCCACTCGCCTGGCTTCTGCTCCTGGCACGGCCGTTGCCGTATCTGGTGTGGCAGGGGCTGCCACCTGAGCCGCTGCTGCAGCCTGAGCTGCCACCATCGCTGCTGCAAGCATGCGGCAGAAGTCGGCCGGGTCTACACCCGTGCCCAAAAGACCTGGAGCAGTAGCACTGCTCGCCGAGAGATCATCCCTTGCTCTTGAAGTGCCCGCCTCGTTGCTTGCACTCTTCAGGAAGACAAGAAATAAGGGATTAGTCTCCAATCTCAAGACTAAAACATAAGGACACTCATGGTCCCGCGTTACTCTTATGTGGATAACTTCTCTACGCACTGACCTTGAATCTAACCTCGCTTTGATACCAAATTGTAACACCTCCCCTGTAATAGACGTATAATATGGGTCCGGCCGGGGCCCCACAACATACGAACACCACAACTTTAGTATTAAAAGTTGATATAGCTACCCAAACTCAAAACACTTGCACAACACAGCGGAAAACCAAGCACAACTAGAAGTTATCCACTAATCCAAAAGAGTAAACAAATGGCCTTAAGGCCTTACATCAAATGTCCAAAAGGGGTATACAGTACAATCAAACATGAATGTGCTCAGCACTCCTAGTCTACCTCGGCATGCAAGCCGGACAAAAATAGTCTCAAACATACATCATCAAAGTAGTGCTACAAAAGAGAAAACACTTCATGGGCTTAGGCCTTTTTGGCCGGCGTGCTAGCTCCTGCGTGCGATCCTTGCCCTGTAAAAATTATTAGTAACGTGGGTCAGCAAAGGCTGACCTCAAACTGTGTAACAACACATCTCCTCCCGGCCGCCCCTAACGGACCCCGGGGAACCCTCCAACCTGCAGGTCAGCACTTCATATGCAATATAAATTTCTATAAATAGAAAAACATTAAAACAGGCTTGGATGTCTCAATCAACAAACATGTTCTCTACTGGTTGAGCATATAAAGAAAGGGCCTATTATGCAACATGAATGCAACACCCGGGCTTCACCCAAGGTACCCTAAACCGTATGCATCTAGCACAACATCACAACATTTGGGTACTCACATTTCCCCAATTGGCATAAAGCCGCAAACATTGAGGGAGACACAACTCCCTCACACGGCGCACAGGCCGCCACATGGAAATCTTGCCAAGGCCCCACCCGCTCGTGGGCTTAGCCCCGGGCTTGCCTGCAAGCTCTGACGTCTCATGTCAGGATTCCAACAACCACAGACTGACCGATTCTAAGAAGCCTTGCTGGACCCCACCCGCTCATGGCCTCTTTGCCCGGGCTTGCCCCAAGCATGGCATTCTCGTCAGTCTCACAGAAGGGGACTAGTCTCGCCGGGACACTCTCCACACATGACGCACGTGTCACGGGATAGCCAGCCGACCACGGAGACATAGCCACGCCTTGGCACAACACAACCAAGACTAAACACATCGCACTCCCTCTTTGTACCGCAGCGTTCCCGCGCACCAAGGAAAACATCTCCAACTCGTGCGGAGCTAACCTTGTCCACCAAGGAAACCATCTCCATTCTCATTTGGAGCTAACCTTGTCAAGGAAACCATCTACCACCACGAGGAGCTAACCTTGTCCGGGTTCGACTACATGTACTCTTTTCAAGCAAACGGGACAATCACCACCACAACACAAACGGCATCTTGCCGCATCGGAAACCTCTACGAATCCCTAAGTTCGTATGCAACATCACCGTGTCGGACTAACGGTCGCGACTACGGCTTCACCCACCATGCCTAATCCACTAGCGAAGCGGATCTCTAATGCAAAATATGCCGGGGACGGACTCAATCGACCCGGAAGTTCCTCTTGAAACTTGGCAAGCCAAAACCCCTCTCATTTGAGAGTTTGGTGCCCAAAAATTAGAGAAAAGAAACTAGATGATGCTAAAACGTGCATCCTAAAGACCGAGAGGAGAGATGTCGTTACCTTCCGACTCCTCTTCCTTGCCATGGCAAAAAATAGCCGGATGGAACACTTCGCAATGCTCCAAGCTTCACGGATCCGGACTCGGCTCGCGATTCGGAGCTCCGACACCCTTCCTACAGCCCAAGAGTTCTTCTTCTTCCTCCTTGCTCTAGGTTTTCTCAAGATCTTAGAAAGAGAGAACTTGGAAACGAATGAGGGTTTCCAACCCTGAATTCGGTCTTAACTCCCCAGGAGATGGCCTGAACCGTTAGATCCCAAAACCAGAAAAAGACTGGCTGCGATTCGCCTGGAAAATAAAAGATCTGGGCCGAACACGGCCTGGCACACGCCCGTGTCCAGGGCCGTGTGCCTCATTCGCCGTCTCAAATCGACGCGCCTGGAATCAGACACGGGCATCCGACACGCCCGTGTTCAATCCGACACGCCCGTGTCCCCAGTGACACGGCCGTGTGGCCTGCCGTGTAGCTCCAACGACACGGCCCCAACACCAACCCGAGAGGTGACACGGCCTGGGACACGCCCGTGTCCCAAGCCGTGTGCCCCAGTCTCGACACACTGTCGAGCAAAAGTGTCGACACTTGGGCCGAGTGTCGACACGGCCTCGACACGCCCTGCGACACGCCCGTGTCGCAGGCCGTGTGCCCCACTCTCGACACTCTGTCGAGCACAAAGTGTCGACACTTGGGCCGAGTGTCGACACGGCCTCGACACGCCCTGCGACACGCCCGTGTCGCAGGCCGTGTGCCTCACTCTCGACACTTTGTCGAGCACAAAGTGTCGACACTTGGGCCGAGTGTCGACACGGCCTCGACACGCCCTGCGACACGCCCGTGTCGCAGGCCGTGTGCCTCACTCTCGACACTTTGTCGAGCACAAAGTGTCGACACTTGGGCCGAGTGTCGACACGGCCTCGACACGCCCTGCGACACGCCCGTGTCGCAGGCCGTGTGCCTCCTGCCAGAACCCAAAAATTTTCCAGAACAGCAGACTGAACCTCTTGCAAAAACTGGGGTGTTACACAGGGCACCTTCTTGGTGTACCGGGCATCCCAGTCATACACCGCCGATTTGAGGTACTTCACTTGTTGGTTGGACGGCTCAAGCCTAGTCCACCAGTCTCGCAAGCTGGAGACATCCCGTCCATACCACTCAGAGGTATAACCTCGCAGCATTCACAAACAACCAGAGCAGATCGACACAAACCATGTGGTGTGGCAAGCCGGGTTTATCAGCGCTCCCCAGGCATTACCACCCATCGACCCCTCCCCTATTAATGATCGACCCACCCTTGTGGTACAGCAAGCCGGGTTTAACTCGGCTCCCCAGGCATTGCCGTCAATCGATCCTGCATCTATCCAGATCAACCCACATTAGTGGTGTAACAAGCCGGGTTTATCTCGCGCTTCCCTTATTTCGCGCTCCCCAGGCGTGCTACCAATTGATCTCTTATCATAACCAGGAGCTTAACCAAAGCCTCCATACATCCATAATCAATATTCATCTACACAACCAGGCAATCTAAGAACAACCTTTCATAGCATCAAATCCACATAGTCTTCTTCGGTTTACCCATGATCATCACCAATCCAGACTACCCGTCTAGATGGTCTTCACACAACATGCCTATGTCGTACTCATACTTCCGGCTCTAGATGCAAACTCAACCAAGGAATCACTTCCGCGATCCACCTCGTGGTGGAGGATTCCACGCACATGCATAAAGAGAGGACTTCGATGTCCAGGAAGGTGATGGTTACCCTTGACGATCACTTCGGCGCCATGAAGTAGCCGGATGGAAATCACCGCCTCGGCTTTACCTTCACGAAACCGCTCTCGGATCTTCGTTCCGCACTGCGCAGCTCCTCCAACAGCTGGCTTACTCTCTCCTTCCCTTCCCTTGCTCTCCTTTTGTCTTTCTCTCTCTTGAAATGAGATGGAGAAGAAGAAGAGGAAAATAAAGGGGCATTACTCTCAGTTCTTGGCCAAATAAACACCTGGACAGAGCCCAGCCCTTGGATCCAGAATAAGGGAAAAGAGTGGCTCGAATTTACCCAAAACTACCCTGAACACGGCCTGACACGCCCTGTGACACGCCCATGTCACAGGCCATGTCACTTAAGCGGCAGTCAACCGACTCCAATCCAACTACTACACGGCCGTGTGACACGCCCGTGTCACGGGCCGTGTCACCTAACACGCCTTCAGACACACCCGTGTTTGTGGTCGGGTTCATCAGGCTGCACAACCAGAGATTCACACGGCCTGTGACACGCCCGTGTCTCAGGCTGTGTGCCCATGACACGACACTAGACACGCCTCAGCTCAAAGTCATCGGGCTTAGTTCGTCGACCGCGCTGACACACCCTCTAACACGCCCGTGTCATAGTCCATGTCCTCTACACTCGACACTCGACACTCGACGATCGTCGAGCGTATTTCATCGAACGGGGAGGGGGAACACGCCCTCTGACACGCCCATGTCGCCGGGCGTGTTCCCTCCCCAAAACTTCGTCGACCAAAGTTCGTCAACCACTCGACCACTTGCTCAACCCAAACATGACACGCCCTGGGACACGCCCGTGTCCCATGCCGTGTCACCCATGCCCGACTCCAACTTGACTCTGGGGTGTTACAATCTGCCCCTCATTCCAAGAATTTCGTCCTCGAAATTTGGCTTACTCCAAGCAACCACAACGAAAGTGATCAAAAGAACAAACACATCATTCAGACTATATCACAATCAAACGATCACTTCCATATCACAAGTGCGCACCAACATTTCAACATTTCAACAAATATCGTGACATATAACATATGCACCATGATATGTACCAAACTATCCTTATCAGGAACATTACTCATGCATAATCATATATGTCCAAGCACTATCCTTACTTTCACTCAGCCTCCCGATTTTGCATTTCTCGCGAAAGAGCAAAATTAAATACTCGAGGCTGAATTTCACCAAGTGAGCCTTATGGCTCTTGCACTTCCAAATTATGCAATCGAGGTTGCGTCCGAGATACAGATGATTCGGCCACTGCTTTACCTTTTTCTTCATAAGACGCACCTGTCTTTTTCTCACTTCCTGCAGGGGCATTCTAACACGTCCTGGCCCATTAGTCGCCCCCGAAGAAACAGTCGACAGAGCTGATTCCGTAGGCCTAAATCTTTTTTCTCTCATCTTCGAAACTTCGACTGCTCCGATTGCGAGACTTTCACCTCTGGCTTTTCCACTGCCAGTCTCTTCTTATCTTGTACCCGCTTCAAATCTTTCTCTAAAGCACGGGTTGTATCGACCAACGCTTGGAAGCCTTGGTTCACCGAACTCCAGAGTGCCAACCACAACTCGTTGCGCAATCCCTCATAAAATCGATTCATCTTTCGCGCTTCCTCCACGAAGGTAGACCCCGCATATCTCCCCAGTCTAGCAAACTCATGTAGGTATGTATCAATTTCTGCCTCACCCTACACCAGGCGTTGAAACTCATTTTCCATCGCAATCCACCGCGACATAGGCACATACTTGGCTAAAAACAATCGGGAGAATTCATCCATTAAAACCTCCGCTAATCCACGACCTGCCAAGTGATGCACCTCCATCTCGTCCCACAACAATCTCGCATCTTCTTCGAACAGAAAATTGGGTAACGCCACTTTCTGTTCCTCTGCCGTTCTGATTGCAGTCAGGATCCTCTTTACTCGAGCCAACCAATCTTTCGCCTGCGCTGGAGATTGTGCTCCACCAAACATAGGTGGATGAAACTCCATAAAGCTTTTCAATTACTCATCTTTTGCTTGAACCTCCACCACCGCTGTAGCACGCTCTTGCCGTGCACCAGTCTGTACTGGTACCCCTGCAGGCCTTGCCTGTCCAATAGGATGTGCCTGTAACACCGCAAGCACTATCTCCGTCACCACCCATATGATCTCCGCTGAAGGAGGCGTAGGTGCTTCAACGGGTGCTGTACTCTCATCCGATTGCTGGGGCTCCGACTACCCAGCACCACTCCTCGCCACCTATCAATGTACAAAACACCATTAATGAGTCATATCATAACAGTCCTTATACATTGACGCCACACTCACGCACATCCCGTGCATGAAGCACATTCCTAGTGGGCATTCGTGAGATCAATTATGTTCTCTCCTCCCAAACAATCTAAGCATGGCTTTGATACCACTTTGTAATGCCCCCATGCGTCACATGGCATATAATGGTGGGTCCGGCCGGGGCCCCACCCCATATGTCACAGACAAGCGGCAAAATTACTTGTGAAAATCAAATTCTATTCGCATCCTTAACTCAATACATTCTAGTGCAACATTTTCATTTACCATGAACTCACTCGGAGAATGTCCACTACTATACAAATTCCACATTTATATAGCAACACCAGGAATGTATACAACTCACACACACTGCCCTTAAGGCCTTATAAGTTTCTCTTTACAAAAATACATTTTCGTACATCGGCACGCAGGCCGGCCACACATGAAATCCAACTACGATTCGCACGACCTTCAAGGGCCTTTAGCAGCAATCCTTCCATTCCGTTCATTTCAATGCAAGCATCACCACTTGTAATTGGCCCCAAACCAAACAAAAAACAAAGTAACGGTCAGCATTCGCTGACCACTTATAACGACCCCACCCCTTATCCGGGGCAGTGGTTCCTTCCATGTATGCACGGCCATCATCATATTATCAAACACAATATCTATCATTCTCTTGCTCAATCTAACAATCACAATCACATCACAAACGCCGGTATCCACCAGACGTTCCGTGCACTCAGGGCACCTTCTTGGCGTACCGGGCATCCCAGTCGTACTTCGCCGATTAGAGGTACTTCACTTGTTGGTTGGACGACTCAAGGCTAGTCCACCAGTCTCGCAAGCTGGTGATATCCCGTCCATACCACTCAGAGGTAAAACCTCGCAGCATTCATAAACAACCAGAGCAGATTAACCCACACCATGTGGTATGGCAAGCAGGGTTTATCAGCGCTCCCCAGGCATTACCACTCATCAACCACTCACCTATTCCTGATCGACCCACCCTTGTGGTACAGTAAGCCGGGTTTAACTCGGCTCCCCAGGCATTATTGTCAATCGATCCCTCATCTATCCAGATCAACCCACCCTAGTGGTGTAACAGGCCGGGTTTATCTCGCGCTCCCCTTATTTTGCGCTCCCCAGGCATTCTACCAATTGATCTCTTATCATAACTAGGATCTTAACCAAAGCCTCCATACATCCATAATCAATATTCATCTACACAACCAGGAAATCAAAGAACAAACTTTCACAGCATCAAATCCACATAGTCATCTCCAGTTTACCCATGATCATCACCAATCCAGACTACCCGTCCAGATGGGCTTCACACAGCATGCCTATGTCGTACTCATACTTCCGGCTCTAGATGCAAACTCAACTAAGCAATCACTTCCGCGATCCACCTCTTGGTGGAGGATTCCACGCACATGCATAAAGAGAGTACTTCGATGTCCAAGAAGGAGATTGTTACCCTTGAAGATCGCTTCGGGACCATGAAGTACCTGGATGAAAGTCAACGCCTCGGCTTTTCCTTCACAAAACTGTTATCGGATCTTCGTTCCGCACTCCGCAGCTCCTCCAGCAGCTGGCTTACTCTCTCCTTCCCTTCCCTTGCTCTCCCTTTCTCTTTCTCTCTCTTGAAATGAGATGGAGAAGAAGAAGAGGAAAATAAAGAGGAATTACTCTAAGTTCTCGGCCAAATAAACACCGGGACAGAGCCCAGCCCTTGGATCCAGAATAAGGGAAAAGAGTGGCTCGGATTTACCCAAAAACTACCCTGAGCATGGCCTGACACGTCCTGTGACACGCCCGTGTCATAGGCCGTGTCACTTAAGCGGCAGTCAACCGACTCCAATCCAACTAGTACACGGCCGTGTGACACGCCCGTGTCATGGGCCGTGTCACCTGATACGCCTTCAGACACGCCCCTATCTATGGTCGTGTTCATCAGGCTGCACAACCAGAGACTCGCACGGCCCGTGAAACGCCCGTGTCTGAGGCCGTGTGCCCATGACATGGCACTAGACAGGCCCCAGCTCAAATTCATCAGGCTGAGTTCGTCGACCGCGCTGACATGCTCTGTGACACGCCCGTGTCACAGGCCGTGTCCAATACACTCGACACTCGACACTCGATAATCGTCGAGCGTATTTCGTCGAATGGGGAGGGGGAATATTCCCTCTGACATGCCCGTGTCGCCGGGCGTGTTCCCTCCCCAAAACTTCGTCGACCGAAGTTCGTCGACCACTCGACCACCTGGTCAACCCAAACATGACACGCCCTGGGACACGCCCGTGTCCTAGGCCGTGTCACCCATGCCTGACTCCAACTTGACTCTTGGGTGTTACACTATATGCTATGAAAGATCAGTGTTCCTAGCACTACAGATGACTATAGGGATTGCTTGATTCAGATAAGGTTAGAGCTAGGGATGGAAAGTGAGTTCTTTTGTTAACGTCGGGCGAGATTGAGTGTCGCTGGTGATGGCTCCTAATTAACCTGTGATTGTGATGCCAGTCTTTCGGGGACAATGTGGCTGTTTGTGAGCTTCATGAGCTTGTGCTGAACGGACCAGGGGATGCCGACCCACGTTAGTGAACTGACGATTTGATCATTGGGAAACAACTAAACTGTATCTGCATTATGATTGTCTTCCATGAGTACCTAGGCGTATGGCATTCAGCAAAAATGCATAATGAGAGTCTTAGTCCTGCACGCCACTCGGTAACGATGTTATGGGGGACTACTGGCCAAATCCCGGGTCGTTACAAGATTACGAGAGGCTTAGGACTGCGAGCCACAATGCCATGGGGGGCTACGGGCCAATCTTGGGTCGTTACACTAAGACTAAAGTCTCTCGCTGAAGGCCGTGGAGCACAATGCTCATGTTTGTCGTTAGGCTTCGGGCCTTGAATGACGGTGGGCGACTGGTTTATCTAGTACACCAAGAATATGCCCTGAGTGCACGGAGCGGCGGGCCGTATTGGCGACCTTTGTGATATGTTGATTGTGCGTGAATGCACATTGTGTGATATATCTGCTTGTGAAATGCTATGCCTGTAGGGAATGAGTGCCACTGCCCGGGTAAGGGGTAGGGTCGTTATAAATTGGTCAGCTGAATGCTGACCATTATCTTGTTTACCACCATGCGGTGGATTGTCACGTGCAGGTACAGGAGAGCCGAGCGGAAAATAAGGAGCTGAAACCCTTGCTGTTGCTGATGCTACTGCTATTATGCTGGCCCTCGAAGGTCAAATAAGTTTATATGATAGGATATTCATGTGTGGCCGGCCTGCTTGCCGATGTATGAAAGTCACGTGTATAAAGCTTAATTGTATGGACATAAGGCCAGATTGTTGTGTATTTGGAGTACATTACTTCGTGATATATATATAAATGCTAATTTATATGTTGTGGACATTCTGATGAGCTGAGTTCAATCAACTTAAAAGCTTCTGCTAGAATGCTCTGAGTTAATATGCGGAACTCTGATATTAACCCGTAGCTTCGCCGTATGTTTGTGGCATATGTTGTGGGGACCCGACCGGACCTTTTATTATATGTCATGCAATGGATGGTGGTGTCACAATTTTGGTATAAGCTTGTCTCGGTCATTCCCTTTCGAATTCATGGTCGAATTCTTTTGTGGGGTGGTGAGCACGTGTAAGTGCGACCCACTATAACATTAATGAACTCTAGAATGTCCACTAAGGAATGTCAATACACCTGTTTGAGGAACCTGCGCGTTCCTATTTTGGTTGTTATTGCTTGTGTACGGTCGCTATAGTGTGTCTTGTCCACCTATAGGTGACTCATAGTGGTGGTGGGCAGTATGAGCCCTAGCTTCTGATGAGAGTGTGACCAGGCGCTGATCTTTCCACAGACAGCAATGCTGGTGCTTCGGGATCGGCAGACTCGTCATGCAGTCCAACCTTCCAGTCTGCCAACATTGATGAACCCCAGCTCCAGCTTTTCTGCAGCAGGCGACCTGCTCCAATCCCTTCAATAGAGGCGGACTCATTGCGTAGTCCGCCACTCAGCTCTCCAGCATCCCAGCACCCGCTTCTTGCCACCAGCAGGCGGACTACTTCTCAGCCTCCATATCTTGACGTGGGCTCGCTCAGCACAGTAGGTGCGGACTCCTCCCAGTTTGCCAACAGCAGAACCAGCTCCAAAAGGTGTCCCAGACCGCGCGGCCTGGCTCAGACTCTGCGGACTCAACATCGTACTCGCACAACTTACCAACTCACCGGGGGTGACGTTATCGGAAGTTGTTACTTCCTCGGGCCTATAAATATCCCCGCATTTCTCTCATTCAGCATGGCCTCGCACTTGAGGACATCCGACGACAAGCTCAAGGCATCAACCCTTGCGCACTCCTTTTCTCAGTCTGTGTGCCTTCTGTAACCCTCTTAGCCTGACCGCGCAGTTCGCTCAGCTTGCTCCAGCGAACTGCGGGGTGACTTAACCACGCAGTCTGCTGACCAAGTTTCTCTGTCCGCACAGCCTCCCGTCTGGAACCTTCTTTCCTTAGCCGCCAGCTTCCCCCTTTGTACCCTTTGTACCCTTTATTTGCTTTCTGTAAAAAGGTGCAACTCAAGCTGTAATACTTAATATTAATCAAAGGAAAGCCCGTCACAAGAGTGACATTTAAGCCGCGGCGGACGAAGTCTGTTGTTGTCGCTGCTAGCGGCCCCCTTCTTTTCTTTTCAGCTCAACTCTCTCAGCATCAACCTACAACCACAACCGTCAAAGTAACTGTCGGCTCGACAGTTCTTGATCAACCTTCCCTCTCATCTCCACACTCGGATCAACATCCTCCACTCCTCTATCCCCGCAACCCTTGAACAAGCGTTTGCTCCATTCTCGAGCACTCAGAAGCTTAATCTCTCTGTTATCCCCGCATCATCAATCAATATCCTTCTTTGATCACCTCATCACTAGCCTGTGAGACCGAACACACCCCCAGTTAACTATTGATGCCTGCGGCTCCTCTACTCCTCTTCCTCTCCATTTTCATGTATCAACACCGTCTGCACCGCAAAAATCGCACCGAATTTTAAACCACACCATGTAATGTAGGTGCAGTGTGGTTTTGAAATTTTATAAAACATGTGCGATGCGGTTTTCAAATCTTTAAAATCTCAAACACCACGTCACACCGATTATTTGGATACTTGAAATTTTTATAATTATGTGACATACATTTTAATATATTAATTCTTTTATAATCGTAAAAGATATTACAACTCGTGGTTGATTAGTTCTTTTATTCATCTTCTCAACATTCTGTCAAATGTTCTGAAGTTTATTAATAAGCACTTTCACTTGTAGCTTTGATTATTTCTCAGCCCTATAATTACTGTAGAATAGTTCCCATCAATGATAAATCCTGAATGAGATTATTGAAGATAAAATCATGAGGAGACCATTCCTTCAAATTTTCAATCAACGGAGTTATTTTTGAAAGATTCCACACTTTTTGAAGCCAATTTAAAAAGCGAAAATAACAAATCAGTACAAAAGCTTGTTAAGATGCCAATTTTAGAACTCCTAGAAGACAATGCATGCATCAGAGAGGGAGAGAGAGAGAGATGGTCCAACCACAAAGGGTGAAATGTAGGAAAAACTTATCTTGCTTTTTTCAAGAGGATGCTTTCAGGAATTTAACCCGTGACATCAAGGTCACATGACAATACCTCAACTGATGTGCAAAGGCTCCCCTTCGACAGGTACCATAATAATTCTTAAAAGATTTTGCGTTGCCAAATGATTAGGTACCATGGAATCCTACATTGATAATTGTATTCAACTTCTCGCCCGTGTTCTCGAGCTCACCATGAACTACTACTTAAGTTATTTTATACATGCTCTCTAACCGCCTGTCCTTGCATTTGTGTGCATGCTCAATCCGCCCTCTTTAGTTGTAGCCTTGGGCAGCCATATTCAACACTACTGTCATTACGACAGTATCCCTTTACCATGGTAACCTAACACCGTTATGCCTTTACTACACTAACTAGCACCAGTACCACCTAATTACTTACCACAACATTTAAACCTCTCCTTCCACAATCTAAAATTCAATTACACAAACAACATATCTCAGTTTTCCTCTATTTACAGCCACAAACCTAAAACACTGCCACAATCCCCACTCCCGTCTAACACGTACTACCTAAACGGCTATCGAATCAAAAGTGTATAGATATTCAAAGTAAAAGATTGTACTATTTGCTTCATGATTTAAACTAATTGGAGGACTGACAAAAAACTTAAGCTTGAATGATTTTATAAGGCCCTCAAAATTGAGGACTTCATCCCATAAGGGTTGTCATGACCTAACTAACTCATATCATTCTATTACTATAGTCTGAGGCCAGTATTCAATCCTTCTTGGCTTTGTCTCAACCACCACATTATAATGTTCAATAGTGGAGACAATCGTGATTTTTATCCATTATTTGACTACCAAATTGCGAATAACATGGGATTCACAACAGAAAGTCTTTGTTTTCAAGGTCAGCTAAACACCTAAGGGGGGGGAATAGGTTTTTGGGCACTTTTGTAACTCCCCAAAACTCGGAAATGATCTGGTAGCGTCTTAAGGCCAATCTGGGGCCTAGCAACTGCCACACGGCCTTGGACACATGCGTGTCCATGGTCGTGTCCTGCTACGAGTTCGACAATTTTTCGTGTGGTCGACGAAATGCATTCGACGATCCATGGAGGTCAGGTACGTGTCCCGAGATACGGCTGTGTCCAGGGCCGTGTCCTGCTCTGTATCGGCAGGGTGGTGTTGAGTGAGGCACACGGCCTGGGACATAGGCGTGTCCCGGTCGGACAAAGACGCATCCAGGTCGGACACGGGCGTGTCCAGGGCCATGTCCTTCTCTATGTAAGACGGGCTGTCGGATGAGGGACACGGCCTGAAACAAGGGTGTGTCTAAGCCCATGTCCTGGTCGGGACGTGACAGTTTCCTGTGTCGCTTGAGGGCCACAACCCGTGACATAGGCGTGTTATAAGATGACGCGGGCGTGTCAAGAAGTACACAGGCGTGTCTGAGCCCGTGTCCTATTCTACATTCGACGATCGTGTTCAGATCATGAGACACGGCCAGTAATACGGGCGTGTCACAAGACGTGTTCGGCCTAGGAAAGTGTTTTTAAGTGCGAATCATGGCCTCTCAATTCCTTCAAATGGGATCCAACGGCCCAGAGATATCCCTACTGTTATAAGGCCGAGATTTGAGGGTTAGACCCTCATTTTCTCTTAGGTTTTCTCTTTCTAAAGTGTTAGAGAGTGGGGAGAGTAAGGAGGAAGGAGAAGGAGAGATCCGACTGCCGGTGGAGCTTTAGAGCCCCAAATCACATGCCGAGTTCAGATCCGTGGAGGCAAGGCCATTGCGGTGCTTTCCATCCGGCTAGTTTTCCATTGCGCCAAAGAGAACCTCTAGGGTAATGATTCTCTTCTTTGACATGTGAAGTCCTCTTCCTTTCTACATAGGAAACCCGCTCTCGCGATTATGCGTTGAGTGTGAGGTGTTCCTTCGGGTGGACATGAATAGTCCTCCTAGTTTTGCATGTAGAGTCCGGAATCGAAGTACGGACATAGGCATGGTGTGTGAAGCCTACCCGGACAAGTTGGTCTGGATCGGTGATGTTTCATTATGCATGAATAGCCGGAGAAGACTCCGTGCCAATGGTTGTTTTTGGGTTTTCTACGTGGTAGATTGCAAGAGGGAGCCTTGGGTACTAACCCCAAGGTGCACCCGGAAAACTGGGCAGATGCGTGGTTCTGCCATCTTGGTGGCCTGGGAGCCAACTTGTACATAACTGGGTTATGCAATATTGTGTGATCGATACTCGGGCTTCGGGGAAGCTTGACCCGCACTGATGACTTAAATTGACGTGGCGATGTGAGCAACGGGTTGAGTGGAACCGTTCCAGCTCTATGTGGTTTGGTTTAAGGGGCCTACCGATAGCATAGAGGGCATGTATTAGGCTTCGGATGGAAAGACTCAAATGCTCACGATGTTGCCATCCTGGGGGCGATGGTGGATCGGGTTCACCGAGAATGTGCCATGAGAGCATGGAGTGTGTGGCCGTGCGTGCCTACACCTGTGGTGAAGTGTGCTTAAATTGTACTTTCAATATCTTGTTTTGTTATACTAGTAAAATGCAGGGAAGGAGCACCGCCGCCCCGTTTTAGGGGTGGGGTCGAAATAATTTGGTCATCTTTAGCTGACTGTTGCTTTTGTTTGCCACCACTGCGGTGGACTGTTGATTGCAGGTGTTGCCGAAACTAGTGGCAAGTAGCGGGCTGAAGCCCTGGTTGCTGTGCAGGCCCTCGAAGGCCAAAAGACAATGTTTACTTTTATGCTCATGTGTGGCCTGCCTGCATGCTGATGCTTGGAAGACAATTATTATTTAAAGTAAACTCTTGTAAGGCTATAAGGCCAAGTTCTTTGTGTATTTGTACGCTCATTCCTATTGCGGGTTTTTAGTGGACATTCATGTTGTGGCTTGGGTTCTTATAACTATTTTTAAAAGCTTCTGCTAGAATGCTCTGAGTTAGGATGTGTGTTACTTTGGCAGTATTTTGGTATTAATACATAACTCCACTAACTGTCCGTGGTATATGGGGCGGGGCCCCGACCGGATCTTTTGTTATATCTCATGTGACGGATGAGGGTGTTACAATTTGGTATCAGACTATGGCTTCGGTCTTGCTTATTTGAATTAGTAGGCAAATTCTTTTAAGCGGTGGTGAGCACATGTATGTGCGTCATCGTTATAACATGTAAAGAACCCATGAATGTCCACTTAGGAATGAAAATACACTTGTTTTGAGGAACCTGAGTGTTCCAATGATTGCTTTTAGAAATCTATATATCGCCTAATCAAGGGTTTTTGCTATTATAGGCGACTAGGAGCGGTGCTGGACGGTCGTAACATCCGCAATCGGCTGAGAGTAGTGCACCTAATGGTGTGTCAGCAACCCCTCCTTTAGTAGAAACCATTAGACTGGTGGATGAAACAATGTTTTCAATGATAAATGCCCAGCAAGGAATGCAAGTACAACATCCTGCCCCTACAGTGGAGCAGGTACTGCTTCGCGAAGCAGAACCCAGAAGGGTGTAACAAGTGGTGGTATAGCCGTTGATACCTAGAAGAGCGATAGAGATGCAGCTCAAACATGTAATAATCTTTAACCCTTCGGTGTTTTCGGGAACTGGAACTCCAACCTTGGCTGAAGATTGGCTCTCTTATGTGAAGAGAGTCTTGATAGCCATGAAAACGGAGGAATGGCAGAAGACCGCCATAGCCAACTTCCTGTTGGATGGAGAGGCGAGGTTCTGGTGGGAAGGGTTGGAGCTGCACCACTTGGTCGGAAGGCAACTCGCGGATGTCTCGATGGAGGAGTTCTCAGGTTATTCTTGGCAACATACCTCCCCTCGGCTCAGAGGATCGCTATGGAGAATGAGTTCCAGAGACTGATGCAGTGAGATAGTAGCGTGGATGAGTACCTCCATGAGTTTACGCGGTTGGGTCGTTATGCTAGCTCTACTTTAGCTGATGAGGAGCGTAAGACCAACCGGTTCTACGAGGGTTTTCGGGATTACCTAAGGCTACTACTCTCGGGGCCTATGACGCAGAGCTTCTTAACCCTGGTCAATACGGCCCGATCTTTGGAGAAGGATCTGAAGAGAGTCTAAGAGAAGAAGGACTTGAGTGCAAAGAATACAAAGTTCAAGATGCCAAACTCCTCAAAATCTGTGTTCTGTAAGTGGAATAAGAAGGCTAGGACTTCGGGTTCGGCCCCTTCTTCTGGTGCATCTAGGGAAACTACAGGCCAAACCCCGGGCGTATGTTACAACTGTGGAAAGCCTGTGCATTATGCCCGAGAGTGTCGGAGCGGACCTCCAAAGTCCGAGAGGAAGCCTGGAGCAACATACGAGGAAAAGGGGAAGGCAGTGGAGCTAACTGCATCCCACTATACTCCAGCTCAGCATAGAGTGTACAATCTTGGCCTTCAGGAGGCCATAAAGCAGACTGACGTGGTGACAGGTATGAGTTAAATAATAGCAGTTTAGCTTTATATATTTGTTACCTTTTGCGCGTTACATTATAACTGCTGGTGCTAGGCTTTGTTTTGATTTTTGATTATCCGGCGAGGGCACTGTTTGATACGGGAGCTTCACATTCCTTTTTGTCCGAAGGATTTGTATTGGGTGTTGGAGGATCTTCTTCGATGGCGAGGGATAAGTTGGATGTATTGTTTCCTAATGGGTGCATAATACGCGCGGATAGAGTTTGTTGCGTAAAGATATGGATCAAGTGTCAAGAGTTTGACTTGCAAGCATCGCTATTGCCGTTAGTGGAGTTCGACGTGATATTTGGGATGGACTGGCTCTCGGAGCAGTGGGCATACATTGAATGCAACCGCAAGGAGGTCAAATTGGGAACTAATCGTGAGACGACATTTACGGGCATGAATGTAACATCCCTCAGGCAACTAGACCCCCTAGGAGTGATTTTGTCATGATTAGGTCATGACAAAACCATAGGAAGCCCAAGAAGATCAAGTGGACATAGGAATGTAGGTGGGATCACTATGGTCTGTAAATAGTAGATTTTTAAATTCTAGGTTGGGATGATCAAGGGGCTACACCATGACTCCAAGACCCCACCATAACCTCACCAATCTATTGAAAGGCCCTAAGGGTCCATTGGAGTCAACCTAGGGTGGCCAAGTTGACCTAGGACCATCCTAAGCCTAAATTGGGCTGGGTGCCCTAACTAAGGGAAATGTGCCCCTAATAAGCCCAAACTACCCTACCAAGGTCTTCCAAGACTTAAAGTGGGGTAAATGGGTCACTAGAGATCCATTGGGGTCAATTCTAGAGCCTGAGTTGACCTAAGTCAACTCTAGCAATAACTTGGTCAAAGTACACTTAATAAGGGACAAGTGACCTTCAAGGTGCCAAGCCAACACTGCCCATACCTACCTAGACCATAGGGGAGGCCAATAGGTCACCAAGGACCCATTGATGGTGAAACAAAAGCTCAATTTGACCAAAGTCAACCCAAGGCTAGGTCAAGTCAAACTTAGCTCAAAAAGTGCTAACCCAAGCTCAAGCCCCTAGCCACTTGGGCTAACCACTCCCTAACCACTTTATAATGGCTTAGTGACCTGCATTTAGGCTAGTGCCATGATATAATTTAGCCATGAAGGGAAGGAGAGAGAAACTCCAAATTCCTCTTTAATGGAGGAGAGAGAAAAGGAGGTAAAGGACATTCATGGCATAGGGAAGCCAATGGCCCTTCTTCTTTGCTTGCTTCATCTCCCCTAACTGTTCTGAGAAGATCGAGAGCTTTTCCAGCCCTTTTCATTGACTAGATGCTCAGAACCACCATGGCAGAGAAATCCTATTCATGGCCATTAATGGTGCCGTGAAGGAAGGCCCTTCTCCTCCCTCCATAAAGGGCAGGATTCAACTCCTCCGGGAAGAGGAGAAGTTTCCAGCCATTTCCTGGCTGGATTGTGCCAAATTCACATCCCCACCACCATGGCCGAGCGAAGCTATTCATGGCCATTAATGTCATTGATGCCATAACCACCCCGCTTCCCCATTTTATTGTTTTAAAAGCTTCACTAGACCCCAAGGAGTGGTTTCCACTCTTGCACTGGAGATTTCGAGTTACTCCACTGTGCAGTTGCAGGAACACGAGTGTCGCCACCACCACGGCATCCCGGCAATCGGCGCGCCTCCAGCCCTCAAACAAGGTCCTCCCCTTCTTCTTCTTCCATGGGTAGATCATAAGACTAATTAGGGTCAAGGTTCGGGCTCAATTGATCCTGATCCAAACTTTCAAAACCATGGATTTTGGGAAAATTTCCGCTTGTCGGGATCGCCGGAAATGCCCCTCCGGCGGCTGTGCCGGCGCCTGGCAATAGCCACCACCTCGACGGCGACGGAGGTGGTTGTGGCGGTGGCCGGCCAGGGAGGCGGCCGGATGGCCGGGAATTTGGCCGGCAAGTGGCTCCAGGACGGGATGATCCTGGCCCTCGGCTGGAGCTTGAAGATGACCAGATGCCGCTGGATGCGCTTTAAGATTTGCGCTAGAGATGAATTAAACTATAGGTTATATTTTCATAATATTTCATTTCTGTCACATAAATCGTATTTAATGTTTCCATTTATTAAAAATACCTAAAGACACCTACAAAAAAGTGATGATGATCAAAGTTGTAGCTCTAGGTGTGTACTTTATTTTAAAATCGTTTTGAACCAATTTGGGTGTCTGGTTTGACTAGGGCACTCATTTTGGTGGGGTCTATACTTAGGGCTAGATAGAGATTAAAATGTGTGCCCCCACTTCACCACAAGACCAAATGACCTGGAATTTGGACAGCGAGTCACCGTAACCTACACCTAGGTCCTGTCCAAAAATGGGAATTTTTGGATATAATTTTTATATAGTTTTAGAAATTATTTAATAATCCTAGGGTAAATTAACTAAGAGACCTAATGACCTTCAAACCCCCCCAAATTTTGGTGAGTGGTCCTTAGGGTTATCATGAGGTTCTGTATAAAGTTTCACCTCATTTCGAGTTGATTTGGTTGGTAAATAAGTAGACCCTAGTTTTTCCCTAAAAAGGGTATTTAGGTCAAAAGTGCACCTTGTGGGATTGGGTGGCCAAACCACCTAAATAGAGGCTGAATGTTTCGGGGATCGACGAGAGATCGTCTTTCCTGTGGAGGGAGAGAGAGAGGGTCAAAGCACATTAGTGTTAGAAATAATGCAATACTAAAGATATCGGGAATCAGGTAATAACCAATAACAGTAAGTGCCTTGTGAAAGAGAGCTTTGGTCTTCCGACCATCTTAGTTCCTAGTGCCCTCTAGAACCCTTCACGCAGTATGACTTGGGCAGTCCTGGGCTAACTTAAACTGTAGGAAAAATGAACTGAAAGAGTAACTAGCATAACTAGGGATTCACTTTCAGTCACCTCGATGTCTCGAGATGTTAGGTTGGGTCACTCGGGCAGTAGGCTCGGTGGACTTGGTGATGGGTAGGTTTGCCCGACAAGCTTCTGCTCAGTTATTATTTGTGACGGACAGGATGGTCCGAGGAGCTTTGGCTCGGTAGTTGATACATAAGGTTGCATGTGCATAATGTATAAGGTGGTGGGTCTTTGGTATTGGAAGGTCGATGCACCGACGCCAATACTTTGACTCAGCAAGTGTGGTTTTGCACTTCATTAAGTTAAGTCCGGTGGACTTGCCGGCAAAGGGTATGCAAGAGCTCCACTTAGTGCAATAGCGTCGAGGCATACGATAGGTCTGACTGGTAGTGCAATTACAGGTTTAGAGGTGGGAGAGGCCCAACCCGCTGCTTCTGTCTGCCACTATGGAGGTATCCTGGGAGGTTAGGATCCATAAAGGGGAATTAAAGGGGTGTGTGCACAGAGTCGGGTGGGTGTGTTGCACTTGCATGTTCACATCATGGCATACTTGCATGTCATAGCATCATCATTGCATATAACCCCTAACACCTATTGTATAAAGTGGTATGGGATGCGTTATACAATAGGCCCTGCAAAATGGCCCCTTGATTTATAAGCTTGCGTGGGCGTGCTTATAAGTTAAGATTATCATTCTTTATATATATATATATATATATATATATATATATATATATATATATATATAAATGCTTGCTAGAAAACCAACACCCTATCGTATAAATTAGTATAGGACTCTTTATACGATAGGAGCCTTGTAGAAGATCCCTTAGCTTTTGTGGTTTCATATAAGTTAAGGTTACATTTTACTTGTTTAGCTTTTCATGCTTTTATTACTGCCTCATATACTTATAGGTCTGCTAGACAAGTTCTACCGTCACCTGCTTTTTGTTCATTCTCCACTTTCAGAGCTTCCCTTTCCTCCTTTCCGCCCGGTGCCTAGGAGCCATGGGGTGAGGGGTAGGGGATGATAGGACTTAGTCTTTTAGACTAACGGTTTTCGAATCACTTTATTTTAGGGGACCATGGAGCCCAGCATGGAGGAGAAGCCCCGGAGGTTGGCACGCTTGGAGATGGGGCAGTCTAGCACAGGAGTTCAGACAGCTGGAACTGTGAGTCCCGATCGTTAGTAGATTGTTTAGTTTTGCTTCCGCGATGAGTGATATGTAGTGAGGATATCGATGTACAGGGCATGAGCCCTATTTTCAGTACCTTTATTATTATTTCTGTGCACTCTCCCTTCGTGGAGATTATTTACTATATATGTGATTTCTGTGGACAAGTTTCATTTACTCTCCTGCTACTTTTTCTGCGATCGATATGGCTGGCAGGATCGACATTTTGTAGTGATGACCTTCCCGACCGTAAAGGTGTCACCGTAAAGCGGCGGTTCTGGGCCTAAGACCCCGTGGTTCTAAAAAGAAAAAAAATGGGGGGGGGGGCTTACAATGAAAGGGTCGAGCAAGACTTTGATGTCTGCTCTCCAGGTGGTTAAGGCAGTTTGTGCCGGTGCAGAGCTATTTTTCACTTTAGTGGAGGCTTCGAAGCCTAAGCCTAGTTTGGACAGTATCCTAGTCATATCTAAGTGTCTTGACATGTTCCCTAACAATCTCCCTGGAGACCCGCCTCAGAGAGAGATCGACTTCACTATTGAGTTGGTGCCAGGTGCCAAACCTATGTCACGCTCTCCGTATCGTTTAGTGCCTAAGGAGATGGCAGAATTGAAAGTATAGCTTTAAGAGCTATTGGAGCAAGTTTATGTGCGTGCAAGTTCATCGCCTTGCAGGGCGTCGATCCTCTTTGTTAAGAAGAAGGACAGAAGTTTACGGCATTGTATCGATTACCAGGAGTTGAATAATCTAACAGAGAAGAATAAGTATCCGATCCCAAGGATTGATGATCTGTTTGACCAGCTGGTGGGGTCGACTGTGTACTGAAAGTTGGATCTGAAATCCGGATGCTATCAACTGCGGATAAGGGAAAGTGACATCTCCAAGACAGCTTTCAGCACACGCTATGGGCATTATGAGTTCACCGTCATGCCGTTTGGGCTGACTAATGCTCCATCCGTGTTTATGGATTTGATGAACAGAACGTTCAGAGAGTACCTAGACCACTTTGTTATAGTCTTTATCGACGATATATTGGTGTACTCGCAGTGCGAGGAGGATCATTTCAAGCATTTGCATATGGTATTGGAGACATTGAGGAGGAATCAACTTTATGCCAAATTCTCCAAATGCGAATTCTGGTAATCCTCCGTAGCATTCCTTCGTCATATAGTTAGCAGAGAAGGGATTGTGGTAGATCCGGCGAAGATAGTTGTGATACGGGAGTGGCCTGTGTTATCTACAGTGGCAGAAGTCTGAAGTTTCCTTGGACTTGCTGGCTACTACTGGCGCATTGTAGAGAACTTCTCGCGGATAGAGTTACCCCTCATGACTTTGATGAGGAAAGATCAAAAGTTTGTGTGGTCGCTGGAGTGCGTGCAAGCTTTTGAAGAACTGAAAAGTTAGTTAACCACGACGCCTGTTCTATGTTCGCCGAGTGGGACTAAAGGTTTTGAGATTTACAGTGATGCTTCGGGCAGTGTCCTAGGTTGTGTTCTACTGCAGCATGGGAGTGTAATAGCTTATGGCTCACATTAACTGAATGTACATGAGAGGAATTATCCGGTGCATGACTTGGAGTTAGCGGCCGTAATATTTGCCCTGAAGCTGTGGAGGCATTACATGTATGGTGTGAAGGTCGATATCTACACCGATAACAAGAGCCTGAAGTACTTGTTTGATCATAAGGACCTAAACTTGCGTCAACGGAGGTGGCTGGAGTTCCTGGGTGACTACGACATCAATATTCATTATGTGCCTGGGAAAGGCAATGCGGTTACGGATGCGTTGAGTCACAGGACCCCCTCGCAGGCCAAATGGTTGTTGGTTCATGACGATCATTTGATTCAGGATTTGGAGGAATTAGTGATCTCTTGTGTTGATAAGCAGACGAGTGTCGAAGCACAATTGAACTGGACAAAGGTGCAGTATGACCTTGCTGATAGGATTCAGCAAGCTCTAGTTGGGGATGACAGCATGAAGCAGATCATGGATGAGGCTTCAGATGGGTCAAATTCCCAATTTATTGTTAAGGATGGACTGTTGTGGAGGGACAGTCGTCTGTGCATCCCAAATGTTGGTAAACTGCGGGAGGAATTGATGTACGAAACTCATCATACCAAGTACCAGGGAGCACGAAAATGTATTGTGATATGAAAAAGTTGTTCTGGTGGCCAGGACTTAAGAAGGACGTGGCACTTTATGTAGCGAAGTGTCAAACGTGCGCCTTTGTGAAGGTGGAGTGCCAGAAGCCCGGAGGTTTCTTAAAGTCCTTACCTATCCCGGTGTGGAAGTTCGATGATATTTCAATGGATTTTGTGCATGGGTTGCCAAAGTCGCAGAAGGGAAATGACACCATCTGGGTGATCGTAGATCAATTGATGAAAGTGTCGCACTTTATTCCGAATAAGAAGGATGATTCAGTGGAAAAGCTAGCAAAACTCTATGTAGATAACATTGTTCGACTGCACGGTATGCCATGCAGCATCGTGAGTGACTGAGATGGGCATTTCACGTCCAATGACAGGAGGTTGGTGCAACAAATGTTGGAAACCAAGGTGAGTTTCAGCATGTCCTTTCATCCACAGACGGATGGTCAGATCGAGAGAGTCAACAGGACGATGGAGGACATGCTTTGCATGTGCGTCTTGGATTTCAAAAAGTGGTGGGAAGATCGCCTGTACATGGTGGAGTTTGCTTATAACAACATCTACGAAGCGAGTATCCAAATGATTCCCTTCGAGTCCCTTTACGGTAGAAAATATCGCACGACGTTTTCATGGTTGGAGACGGGTGAGTAGAAGCTGTACAAACGACAAGAAGTGGAAGGTGCCACGTCATTGGTACAAGTAATATGAGACTGTGAAAGTGTAGGTTAGATCTGATATACTCTAGAGGGGGGATGAATAGAGTATGGTGCTCACTAAAAACGTTTTACAACTTTTGTTGTATTCCTAAGTGAACAGGGAAGCAATTAAAATAAAGCAAGCACAGCAAATATCTAATCACAAAGCAATCATAGAGCACAGCCAGAAACAAAATAAAATAAAAGAGCAACCAGATGACACAAGGAGCTATAGTGGTTCCCCAATCAATCTGGGTACATCCACTCTTCTACCACCCTAGGTAGGAATCCACTGTAGGATGAGTTGATCAGGTGTCCTAGGCACCAATGAGCTTTTGATAAGGTGCTCAAAAACTAAACCTCAAGTCTTTTGGAAGGAGACTTGCAACCAGAATAATTTTGAAGGGATTTAAAACCCTGTACAGGAATTGGTAAGAAGGTGATAGTGTATTCTCTATCAACAATCAGAGAGAAGACTTGTGGATTGATTGTAGCAGATCTTGCTCCCCCTGAGATCTTGAATTAGTCAGGAATGCTGGAGCACTGCTTCAGGTTGATAGGTCTTCAATGACCTAGAATGCCTGGACCAGAAATGCTTCAGGAACTTCTTTTGACAGATAAAGCTTGGTTTTCCTTTGAAGTGGTCCTGAGAATAGAGAGAAGAAGACTCTTGATTGAATCTGATTGTTCTTCTTCTACCTCTTGAAAATGTTCCCTGGTCAAGGTTGATTGCAGTCAAGAACTTTTTGATTTTAGAATGAGTGTTCTTCTCTGAAATCTGAGAGTGTGTTTGTCTGATTGTGTGTATTGCTTGCTGTACTGTGTTTTTGTTACTCTATCACTACTTGATCCTTCTCTTTCTTCCTGTGTGTCTCTGTCTGACTGAGGAACATTCAAACTTTTGAATGTTGAGCAGTAATTGCAGTCGGCCTTGGAAAGAATCAGCACTTGAGTTCATCGAGCTGAACTTGAGTTCGTCGAGCTGAACTTGAGTTCGTCGAGCTGAGCTAGAGAAAGTTCGTCGACCAGACAATCTTCATTAGTTGAACAGACACTCTTCATTATAAGACAATATTCGTCGAGCTGAGAATCAAATTCGTCGAGCTGAGAAAAGTTATGGACTTAGGCAAAATATCCTTCATCTGCTGAAATACTGTGTCGACATAAGTTGGTGTCGACAGATTGATCTTGGTGTCGACACAAGTCCTCTGGTGTCGACATAAGCGAGTGTCGACTGATATCCTGGTGTCGACGCAAATCCTCTGGTGTTGACATAAGTTGGTGTCCACACAAATTGTTTGGTGTCGACACAAACCCTAAGTGTCGACAGAAATTCTCTGAGTCCAGAAATCATCGAGTAGAGTACAGCATTCATCGTCCTAAGAAGCTGACTTCGTCGACCTGAGAAATTGTCAACTTGAGGTCCAAGTTCGTCGAGCTCAGAATATAATTCGTTGACCAGAGCTTGAAGCTGGACTTAGAAAAATTTGAAGTTCTCCTAGCTTTGGCTTGAAGTAAAAACTAAGCCTTCGTCGAACAGAGAACACAGATCGTCTAGCTCAACACTAAGAATAGTCTCACGATCGTCGAGTGCATAACTCCTTTCATCGAGATGAGTTCGACGAACGTCAAACTTACTATACTTGGTCTTGAAAACTTGTTAGACTGGAGTCTCTAATGGTCTTGTTGAAAGCTGGTACATCTGGAGTTGACCCTAAGGACATGACCTAGACTCTAGGACATAAATTGACCCTGGCTATACATGATGGGTCACATCCTAAGTCAGTGAACCAAGCCCAAATCAACTAGGGATCCAACAATCTCCCACTATTTGGGTGAGGTCACTAACAGAGACTCAAAATAGAAAAACAAAGCAAGAAAAGAGATACATCTGGTAGAGAATTATAACACATGCAACAGATATATGTATACACAGCTTTGTTTAAACAGATTGCATAGTCTGAAAGACAAAAACAGGCAGAAATTGAAACAAAAAGAAAATTACTTCTTTGGCTTCTTCTGCTGAGGTTTGTCTTCTGATTTCTTTTCTCCTGGCTTTTGGAAAATGATTTCTCTCTTTGGATCTCTAGCTTGAGCTATTGTCATAGTCATGTCAGCTGCCCCAATAATATTCAATGATGTTGCTCTGGGGACAACTGCTTTTGGATGAAGTTTCATATAATCATCAACATTAAACAATTTGTTTCCTTTGTCAAACCTTTTCAACTCTTCTTTTCTATACTTTGACATGGTTGATAATCCAGAGATATCTTTACCTTCAGCCTTGGCTTTATTTATCAATGATAGACCAATCAGCTCTTGATACCTAGCCATTCTTGCAGTATTAGCAGTTTTTGGATCTTCAAAAGGAATTGGAGGAGAGAGAGGTCTCTTTGGACTTTCAGCTTTTTGAACTTCAGAACTGTGTTGTTGCTGCTGCTACTGCTCATGCTGTTGACTTTGACTTCCTGAGGAGGATGGCCTCTGCTGGCTGCTTCCAGAAGATCTCCCTTCTTGTCTCTGATATGTCTGCATAGGGGCAGATCTCTGAGAGCTAGAGCCACTGGCACCAGCTGCTGGAAGAGGAGGAAGAGGATCCTTCCTGTAGTTGTACACTGGAGGAGGGGAATATTTCCTACTTCTCTTTCTATCTTTCTGTGGTTCTTTGATAGCCACATCCATCCAGGCATCCCCTTATATGGAGTTACATTGTGCAGAATATAATAAGGGGTGTCAGCATTGGGATTTGGCTTTGGAGCTGGAGGAGGAGGAGCCTTTCTCTTCTTTGAAAGCATCTTCTTTTTCTTAGAAACAGCATCTTCATCTGAGTCATCATCATCATCTTCTTCAGACTCAGAACCTTGAGGGATGTCATATAGAGCATCCAAAGCTTTCAAAGCTTTATCAGAAATAAATGCTTTTTCTGGAGGAGGGGCAGAAGGTTCAGGAACTGGAACATCAGCAATAGGAGAGGAGGGAGCTGCATAGGAGTCAGAAATAATAGGGACAGAGCTTTCTGCTGTTGCCATGTTTTCTTCTTCCATGTCAGCTAGAAAAAGCTCATCCAAATCTGGCAGGGGAGAGTCATCTATATCAAAATCTGGTGCTGAAAGTGGCACTGAAGTATCAACTGGAATGACCTCTGGGCTGGAAGCAGAGATGGAGGCTGAAGCTGAGAGAGCAAAATTGTCACAGAGTTGCTTAGTAACTGCTGAACTAGCTGGATAGGTATATGGTACAATAGCCAAACATGGCTTAGTAAAATCAGCTGGAAGAGATTGCATATGTACAGTATCAAAGTTACTTAACAAAACAGATAAATTCATTGTGGGATTTAAATAGAAATCACCAACAGGAGTTATTTGTGCAACTGACTCATCCAAATCAATGTCAGTATCCATAAATTGAATTAACTCAAGCATCTCAAAATCAAAATCTGTCAAAATTGCTGTATCCTCATCTGAATCTACATCTGCTGGAGAGAGAACTGCTGTTGTGACTGCTGCTGCTGCTGTATCTACATCTTCTGTAACTTCATCACTAAGCATCTCCCCCTGTCTTGGTTCAGGAGAACCTGAAGCCAGGCCCCTAGATGAAGAGAGGACAACAGATAAAAGAGAGATTTGGGCAGATAAAGAATGGATGGAGGTCACAAGAGGTGTAATGGCCTCTTGGATGAGAGATTTGATGAGAGGAGTGAGTAAGGAGATGATGGTAGATGGATCAAATGTGGAAGGGGAAGAGGATGGGATGGTAGGAGGAATAATAGATGGAGTAGGTGTATCTGGCATAATTGTGTCTGATGGTATGTTGTAAGATGGAATGGTGGAGAGGTGTGGGGGAAGAGGAGACTGTGGAGGTGTAGAAATTATTGTCTTATGAGGGGAAGCTGGAGGAGTGGGTTGTTGATTATCTTGTAGAGGGTAAGATGGAGTGTTTGTCAGGTCAAGTGGTAGAGATGAAGGAGGAGTAGGTACATGAGGACGCTCCTTTGGAGGAAGGGGTGCTGGAAGGGATGGTTGAGATGGAGGAACCTCTTCAGCAGTGTGAGAAGCTGCCTTTACAGCCCTTGTGCTCTCTGAAGTTTGGAGTGAGGAGGAAGGAGCCTTTGAGGGCTTGGATATAGTCCTCTCCCACCGGCCAAACAGAGCGCAAGTGAGGCGCTTGCTGGCGTTTATGAAGATGGTCGGGGAGACCATACATTCAGCAGCCTTCTCCTTGAGAAATATTCCCAATATTCTGCCAAAGCAGACTTCCTTCTTGTTGTTCTTCTGCTTGATCAATTCAAAGAAAACCTTACTCCAATCAACATGTCTCTTATTCACTACTGCACACATTATTAGAAATTGGTGACGAGTAATATAGTCATGAGCAGAGTGCTTTGCAATCAGTATTTTTCCCGCAATGTCCGCTAGAAACTGGTAGGCGACGGACAGTTGCTTTTTTGACAACTTATTATGGTTGTTATCAGAATAACCCATCAGTTTCAGCATATCATTGAATTCCTCAGAATCCATTTCCATGTTATCTTCTCCATTGATCAAACCAAATATCTCAGAAAGAACTGCGGGAGACAATGAAACAACAGTACTCCCTATATTACCTGTCAAAACATCTTCTTCAGAAATTGTAGATGTATATACCCATTCTCTTATTTCAGTAGCATGTAGTTTAATGCGCTTGGTCATGAAATCTTTTAGATTAAGTTCTTCCAGTAATTCCAAGATATATAGAAAGATGGGGTCCGAATGTTGAAAAGAATCGAAGTCCATATCAAATCCAGTATAAAATTTCATCTCAACCAAGGCTCCTGTGGGAATCGCCATTGATGACCTGCAAGAAAAACACAGAGAGAAACGACGATCAAGAGCAAAGGAACTGAAAGCGCGGGACGGAGGTCGAAGAAAACCTAGATATAAGATTTTCAGAATATGAATCGACAAACTCCGTTCCACGAAAAAGAAAAATTCTTCGAACTGAGCTCGATGAAATAAATTATAAACAGATAATTCGTCGATCTCATCTAGAAGAATCGAAAACAGTTCATCGAACTCCGTTCGACGAAATGTCTTCTGAAGCAAAGTTCGTCGATCTTCGGTCGACGAAGATTGTTTCCTGACACAGAGAATTCTTCGATCTACATTCGACGAGAATCTCTCAAACTTTCCCTATATCGTCGAACTCCGTTCGACGAACTCTGGAAAATTCGTCGAATGCAGACAGAAACTAGGTTAACTCTTCTCCATTAATCATGCCCAGTTGATTTATAAAGAACAGATGGGTTTTCTCATACAATGGCTTGGTGAAAATGTCTCCTCTCTGTAAATCAGTAGAAATATAGATTAAGTTAATTTTCTTTTTGTCTACATTATCTCTAATGAAATGATGTCTTATTTCAATATGTTTAGTCCTAGAATGGTGAACTGGATTCTGTGCTATACCAATATCACTAGTATTATCACAAAATAGAGTTGAATTATTTAAGTTGACACCATAGTCTAAGAGTTGGTTTTGTATCCATAACATCTGTGAACAGCAGCTGCCAGCAACTATATATTCTGCTTCTGCAGTTGATGTAGACACAGATGTCTGCTTTTTAAAAAACCAGGAGACAAGTCTCATACCAAGGAACTGGCAAGTTCCAGAGGTACTTTTCCTGTCCACACTACATCCAGCATAATTAGCATCTGAGTATCCAGTTAACTCAAACTCTGACTCTATAGGATACCAGAGTCCTAGACTAGGGCAACTCTTTATATATCTCAAAATTCTTTTTAGGAAAATAAGGTGAGATTCTTTAGGGTTCACTTGGAACCTAGCACAAAAGCATGTGACAAATATTATATCAAGTCTGCTAGCTGTTAGGTATAATAGGGATCCAACAATTGCCCTATAATTTTTTTGATCCACAGGTTTCCCTACTGCATCAGAATCCACAACAGCATTTGTAGCCATAGGGGTTTTCATCCCTGAAGCATCACCCATCCCAAACCTTTTGATGAGCTCTTTAACATACTTAGCTTGGGAGAGGAAGATACCATCTGGGAGCTGCTTCACTTGGAGGCCAAGAAAGTAGGAAAGCTCACACATGCTACTCATCTCAACTTTTAAATGCATGAGGTCAGCAAATCTCTTGCACAATTTAGGATCAGTAGACCCAAAAATAATGTCATCCACATATATTTGCACTAACAGTATTTGGTCCTTATGATGTCTAGTGAAAAGTGTTTTATCTATGATTCCTCTTGTAAATTTATGCTCTAAAAGAAGGTTGCTAGGGTCTCATACCAAGCTCTTGGAGCTTGCTTTAAACTATAGAGAGCTTTATGCAATTTAAAAATAAAAGAGGGTTGAGTTGGAGAGATAAAACCCGGAGGTTATTCTACATAAACCTCTTCTTGAAGTACTCCATTCATAAATGCACTTTTGAAATCCATCTGGTAGACCTTGAATCTCTTGTGAGCTGCATAGGCAAGGAATATCCTAATGGCCTCTAACCTTGCAACAAAGGCAAAGGTTTGGTCATAGTCTATTCCTTCCTCTTGTCTATAGCCTTGAGCAACAAGCCTAGCCTTGTTCCTCACTATGTTGCCTTGAGCATCCAACTTGTTCCTGTAGACCCATTTGGTTCCAATAACTGGGTAGTTATGGGGTCTTGGAACCAAATCCCAAACTCTACATCTCTCAAACTGATTTAGTTCCTCTTGCATTGCAATGATCCAGTGGGGATCTTGCTCTGCCTCATGAATGGTGAGAGGTTCAATTTGAGAGAGAAAACAGGTATGCATCAAGTCTTGGTTGAGTTATGCCTTGTCTGTACACCTGCTGAAATGTCTCCAATCACTTAAGATCTGGGGTGATCTCTAAGTGTGACAAGATCAGTTGGTGGAGTTCGTGGTCAACAGCTTCTGTGTTTAATTCCTCTTGGGGAATGATACTAGCTGTTGAGGGATGTTTAGCCACTTCCTCTTGACTTTCCTCTTCACTATCTTCAGCAAACTGTGGAGTAGGATGGTTTGATGCCTCTTGGGTAAGGTTCAGTCCATCCATAGACTCACACAGTAGTGGAACCTGCAAAGAGCTTTTGGTAGAAATCTCTTTCTCCTTGTATGACATGTTACTCTCATCAAAAGATGCATGAAAAGATTCTTCAATTTTAAGAGTTGATTTATTATACACCCTATAAGCTTTACTAATCATGGAGTATCCCAGAAACACTAATTCATCAGTTTTAGCTTGAAATTTTACTATGTATTTCTTGTCATTATTGTGAATGTAACGAATGCAACCAAAAACTTTAAGATAATCTACTTTAGGTTTCTTCCATTTGAGTAATTCATAGGGAGTCTTGCCCTTCAGCTTATGTATTAAACTTTTATTCAACACATAGTTGGAGGTGTTCACTGCATCTGCCCAAAAGGATAGAGGAAGGTGAGCATCTGACAATAATGTAGTAGCAGATTCAATAAGGGTTCTATTTTTCCTTTCAGCTACCCCATTTTGTTGAGGAGTTCTAGGAGATGAGAAAGTGTGCCTGATCCCTTCACTCTGACAGAACTCTTGCATAAAAAGAGAATCAAACTCTGTCCCATGATCACTTCTGATCAGGGCAATGTGAGTATTGAACTCACTCTGTATGCATTTGAGAAACTCTATCAAACACTTAAAGTTATCAGACTTTTTCCTTAGAAAGAGCACCCATGTGAATCTAGAGAAGTCATCTACAACTACTAAAGAATAAGATTTCCCTCCTAAGCTTTGTACTGTAATGGGTCCAAAGAGATGCATGTGTAACAGATACAAAATCCTAGGTGAATCACTTTTATTAAGTGACTTGAAGCTATTTTTGGTTTGCTTGCCTAATTGACAAGCCCTGCAAAGTCCTTCCTTCTTGTAGGGGCCAGATGGTAGTCCTCTAACAAGGTTGTCTTTGGATAGCCTAGCAATGGTTCTAATGTTTATATGTCCTAATCTTTTATGCCATAGTTCATTAGGTCTACAAATGGAATTGAACAAGCATAGATCTACCTTAGTTGAAAGAAAATCTACAAGATAAATGTTACCTCTCCTTTTACCTGTCAAAACAGTTCTGTTGTCCTCTGATTTGATTTTGCATGAGGATTTGCTGAAAGTCACTTGGTAGCCTTCATCACATAGTTGACAGATGCTGATTAAGTTATGCTTCAATCCTTCCACATAAGCTACTTTCTTGAATGTGACTGAGCCAATCTGGACTGCACCATATCCTTTTGTTAGTCCAAAGTTTGAATCACCAAATATTACTTTGTGTCCAAGTTTGGCTTTGAAGGAAGTGAAATTCTCCTTGTTTCCTATCATGTGCTTTGAGCACCCACTATCTAGATAACATTGCTGGTTTGATGTTGGATAGGTCTTCACCTGCACATAAAACAATTTATTTGTTTTTGACCCAGTTTACCTTGGTCATAGGTTGATAACCTTTAAAATCTGAAATAAAAGACTCCCATGTTGACTCTTATAGCCTTCAGGATGATATTTCCTAGGAGGTATTATCCATTCAGTATAAGGGTTAAATCTCTGAGATGTAGGACCTCTAGGATTGAAGTTTGATTTACCTTTGAAAGATTTTTTAAAGCTCTGAGCTCTGTTCGACGATCTCTGAGCCGAGTTCGACGTTCCTGGTTCAGATCGTCGAGCTCCGTTCGAAGATCGATTATGCCAGAGTTTAGGGTTCAGAGATCGTCGACCTGAGTTCGGCGATTTAGCCTGAGATCGTTGATCTCTATTCGGCGGTCGTCGAGCTCCGTTCGACGAACTCTGTTGAACTTTAGTTTTCTTCGGTAAATCAGAATTCTTCCTAGCCACCTCTACAACTCCCTTACCTTTATCTGAGATAAACTTGATTGGGGTTGTTAACACTATAGGTTCGTTGGATGAAGCACCCAATCCCAGTATACTATTGAATCTTGAGTTCACTGTGCTTGTGAAGTCCATTAGTTTGATACTTCTCCCATTGAGAGATTCTTCAAACTTCTTGGCCTCTGATAGTTCACTTTTCAGTGAGGCTATCTGCTCCCTACAACATTCCAACTCCTCAGAGAGTTTGAGGTTATCTGATTTTAAGGTGCTTTGTTCAGATAGTTGATTTCTAAGAGAAATAATCTCTTTTTCAGATTTCAATAGATCTAAACAAAGTGCCTTAAATTCACATTTAAAGTACTCTGAATTAAAATCAAATGAGTCTATTACCTGATCCTCTTCAGATTAAGTTTCTGACTCAGACTCTGACTCTTGTTCTGCATCAGTATTATGTTGAGAGGCATTGATAGCCATCATTCAGAACTCCGTTTCTTCAGCATCATCTTCATCATCACTTGAGCTGCATGAAGCTTCTGATTCTTCTTCTGTTTCACTCCAGGTTTCAGGTACAAACCCCTTCCTGGTATATTTTTTCTTGCTGGAGGAGGATTTGTCATTGCTATTTTTCTTGAAGTCTTTGTCTCTTTTCCTTTCTTTCATTTCCTTCTTGTCCTTATACTGATTTTTTGAACAGTCAGACACAATGTGGCCTGGTTTCCTGCATCCAAAACAAATAATTTCTTTGTTATTGGACTTATCATACCTTGGATTTTCATGCCCTCTGGATGAATTTTTCCTGAAGTCCTTCCTGGCCATTTTATAAAATCTTTTGGCCAGTAAGCTTAGCAACTCTTTATTGTCTGTGACCTTGTCTTCAGGCAGATCTTCAATAGCTTTGAATGCTATTGATTTCTCTTTTCTGATTGCTGGTGAAGTAGCCTTCTACTCTTCTTCTCTGTTCTTGATGAGCAGCTCATAAGACTTAAGCTTGCCCAAAAGAGCCTCAGTGGTGATCTAATTTAGGCTTCTGTCATCCTTGATTGGCCAGATCCTTGAGTCCCAAGTGCTGTGGAAGCATATTAGGATTTTGTCATTGAGTTCAGTCAATGAGATCTCCTTGTCCAAGGTTTTCAGTTCATTGACTATAAGACTGAGTCTGTTATACATATCAGCAACTGACTCACTTTCTCCTTTCTTGAAGTTGTCATACTGAGTTATGAGATGAGATCTTCTATCATTACTTTCATCTGCAGATCCTGATACTATTTCAGATAGTTTGTCCCATATCTCCTTTGCTGAGTTGTATTCAGCTACTTTTTGAAATATTTCATTAGACATGGTTTGTGCCAAAATGTTTATTGCTTTGGCATCTGCAACTTTCCATTTTTTTTATTTCTGCATCTATTCCTGAAGGATGTGGAACTATACTTGTACTTGTATTTTCTGGGGGTCTTGGACACACTGTCAAAACAGAATTAAAGATATCTTCATCAATAGAATTCTTGTACAATCTTATCCTTTCCTTCCAAAGTGCAAACTTAGATAGATTGCACACTGGAGGTCTGATGCTAACATAATCTTTATTTTGGGCCATGTTCTGTGAAGAAATAAATCTAATAACAGACTTAAAACAGATCTAACTAGAGGGATCTTTGGGTTTAGGTGTTAGCCTGTGCAACCACTAAGGTGTGGTATTTTAACCAACCTCCCTCTGATACCAATTGAAAGTGTAGGTTAGATCAGATATACTCTAGAGGGAGGTGGATAGAGTATGGTGCTCACTAAAAATATTTTTCAACTTTTGTTGTATTCCTAAGTGAACAGGGAAGCAATTAAAATAAAGCAAGTACGGCAACTATCAATTCATAAAGCAATCATAGAGCACAGCCATAAACAAAACAAAAGAAAAGAGCAACCAGATGACACACGGAGCTATAGTGGTCGCCCAATCAATCTGGGTACATCCACTCTTCTACCACTCTAGGTAGGAATCCACTGCAGGATGAGTTGATCAGGTATCCTGGGCACCAATGAGCATTTGATAAGGTGCTCAAAAACCAAACCTCAAGTCTTTTGGAAGGAGACTTGCAACCAGAATAATTTTGAAGGGATTTAAAACCCTGTACAGGAATTGGTAAGAAGGTGATAGTGTCTTCTCTGTCAACAATCAGAGAGAAGACTTGTGGATTGATTGTAGCAGATCTTGCTCCCCCTGAGATCATTAATTAGTCAGGAATGCTGGAGCACTGCTTCGGGGTGATAGGTCTTCAATGACCTAGAATGCCTGGATCAGAAATGCTTCAAGAACCTCTTTTGACAGATAAAGCTTGGTTGTCCTTTAAAGTGGTCCTGAGAATAGAGAGAAGAAGACTCTTGATTGAATCTGATTGTTCTTCTTCTTCCTCTTGAAAATGTTCCTTGGTCAAGGCCGATTACAGTCAAGAACTTTTTGATTTTAAAATGAGTGTTCTTCTCTGCAATCTGAGAGTGTGTCTGTCTGATTGTGTGTATTGCCTGCTGTACTGTGTTTTTGTTACTCTATCACTGCTTGATCCTTCTCTTACTTCCTGTGTGTCTCTGTCCGACTGAGGAACATTCAAACTTTTGAATGTTGAGCAGTAATTGCAGTCGGCCTTGGAAAGAATCAGCAATTAATGACTTTCCTAACAGTCCCATGGAAAAACGGTATGTAATCGTCCATAGTCAATGCGCGTTCTAACGGTAACATTCCGAGAAGATCTGATATTAAATGTTCAGGAATCATCGCCAAGAAACGGGACGGGAAACTTGAAGAAAACCTAGTCTGGATTCGTCGAACGAAGAACACAATTCGTCGAGCTGCACTTGAGTTTGTCGAGCTGAACTTGAGTTCGTCGAGCTGAACTTGAGTTCGTCGAGCTGAGCTTGAGAAAGTTCGTCGACCAGATAATCTTCATTAGTTGAACATACACTCTTCATTATAAGACAATATTCGTCGAGCTGAGAATCAAATTCGTCGAGCTGAGAAAACTTATGTACTTAGGCAAAATATCCTTCATCTGCTGAAATACTGTGTCGACATAAGTTGGTGTTGACAGATTGATCTTGGTGTCGACACAAGTCCTCTGGTGTAGACATAAGCGGGTGTCGACTGATATCCTGGTGTCGACACAAATCCTCTGGTGTCGACATAAGCTGGTGTCCACACAAATTGTCTAGTGTCGACACAAACCCTAAGTGTCGACACAAATTCTCTGAGTCCAGAAATCATCGAGTAGAGTACAGAATTCGTGAAAGTTCACCTAGTGTCAACTACCTTCACCTATGGGAGGGGGGGGGGGAATAGGTGACGTGCAGCATTTTTGCGGAATTAAAGTTGTACCCGCACAAGAAAACAAAACGACAGAGCACAGAAAGGACACAAGCAAATTATAGTGGTTCCTCGATTTGGGTACATCCACTTTCCCCCTTCGACTTATCTCCCAACCAGGGACGACTCGGTCACTTCACCAACAGGATTGAAATCCAATCCTTGCACTAGCAGAAATAACCCTTCCACACGTAGGAGTCACCACTCCCACAACACGGGGTGCACCCAACCCTTACAACTAAGAACCAACGTTCCTTTACAACAAAATGAAAATGGAATGTACAAGAAATACAAACAACTTGTGGAGACTAAGGTGTCCCTCTTCGTTCGATGACGTGTTCTTGAAGTCAACGAAGAGTCCACAACCATAGATCTCACTTGGAGAGAATCTCCCTGAAGCCGGCGGCGGCAAGAAGGGTGGAGGCTTGGTTCTCGGGATCGGCGGCGACAACAGAGTGCTGCGGCTATTCTTTGGAGATCCAATCTTCGTAGCAAATCAAGCTAGGTATTCCAACGGTCAAACTAGGATCGATCGTCTCGATCGATTCGGAAAGCGAAGGTTTTCTCGATCAACGAGTCAAGAGACAAGGGATCTCTGGTTAGACGCGTGAGACGCTGAGCTTGGCTGAGCTTCTGTCGCCGGAGATCTGGAAGCAACCACGATCAAAGCCGGCGATCTACAGGCTCGAGCGGCGACGGCGGCGGAGCGGATTTCGCGATCTAGGTCAAGGTCGCCGTCTGGGCTTCGTTTTTCTGTGTGTGTCTATCCTGTTCAAAAATACGGGTATATTTATACAGTAGAATACACCTTTATGACCATTGTGGGTCCCACCAGAAGAAAGCCTAAAATCGGTTCAAAAAAGCATCTTAACGTTAGATCCGGTCCAGCGAGCTCAGAATTTCGCCCAAGTCAAAATCGGCGAGAATCGAAGGTGATTCTCGTCGATTCAGCGAGAATCAAAGGTGATTCTCGTCGATTCGTCGAGAATCAATGGTGATTCTCATCGATGTTGACTTGAATGCACGCTCAGATGTAGCCAGATAGAGACAGCGAGAATCAGCCAGTGATTCTCGACGATTCGGCGAGAATCACTAGTGATTCGCGCCGAATTGGCGAGAATCACTTTGTGATTCTCGTCGATTAACACTTAGACGATTTTTTCGTCTTTCCACCCATGAGCTGCTATTTGACCCATCCTTGCTCCTTGTCTGATCTTGCATGATCATAGCCCTGTACTTGAAAATAAGTACACTCTAATAGAGAGAGTACACGTAGACCCACACACTGATCTGCTTAACGAGGGATTACGTCGCGCAGACCCGTGTATATTGACCTACTGCACCCTGACATTGGTGTGTACTTAGTGTGGAATAACTGAAAGCACAACTTAAAAGATTTTATCAAATACGTTGTCTATTTACCTTAGCTTGTTCAGGGGCTTCTTCAATTCAGGTACGTTGTGGATACAATACCCAACAATCTCCCCCTATTTGAAGAATCCTAAACCCTACAAGCTAAGGTGAATAGAGCGTATGGGAAGGAAAATCATAAACTTAAAATTGAGTGGAGAGAGATATTCATTACCAATACCAATTTCTGGAGAGCAAGCTTGGAGCCACCTTAGCCTTAGCCGAGAGGGTAATCTCCCCCTTTTCGGCTTCTACAAATCTGGGTCTATTGCATTGGACCCCTTGCTCCCCCTCAGTTCTTGCACCTGTGCTCACACTTGAGTTCCTGACAGAGGCTGCCCCTAGATGCACGAGCCTGGTGCCTCGATAGTCTTCATTCCTCATAGTTCAGCATCCCCAATTCAGTTTTGAAAAGACTGAATTTGGCTTCGTCTAAGGGCTTTGTGAAAATGTCTGTAATCTGCTTGTCCGTGGGGACATAACAGAGAGAGATGTCCTTGTTCTCCACGTGCTCCCGAATGAAGTGGTAGCGCACTTCAATATGCTTCGTTCGGCTGTGCGAAACCGGATTGTTGGCAATTGCAATTGCACTGGAGGAGTCGCAGTACATTTGTACTTCCTTGAACTGAAGGTCATAGTCGGCTAACTGGTTTCTGATCCATAGGAGTTGTGCGCAACAGCTGCCTGCCGAGATGTACTCAGACTCTGCTGTGGAGGTTACAACACAATTCTGCTTCTTGCTGTTCCATGAGGTAAGCCTTCTGCCGAGGAATTGACACGTCCCGGAAGTGCTTTTCCTGTCATCCCTACTCCCTGCAAAATCAGCATCTGAAAAACCTATTAGCTCGACATCATTGTTTCTCTGGTACCACAAGCCAAGATTGGGTGTACCTTTAAGGTATCTTAGAATTCGCTTTGCAGCGACATAGTGAGATTCCTTAGTGTTCACCTGATACCTGGCACAGACACATGTGGAGAACATGATATCCGGTCTACTGACAGTAAGGTAGAGCATGGATCCAATGATGCTTCTGTATTTGGTTTCATCGAAAGGTTTACCTTTCTCATAATTATCCAGAGACATAGTGGATCCCATTGGAGTCCTCATAGAGGTTGCATTCTCCATACCGAATTTCTTGAGGAGTTCATTTGTGAACTTCGTCTGAGAGATGAAGATTTCATCCTCAGACTGTTTCACTTGAAGTCCCAAGAAATACTTTAGCTCTCTCATACTGCTCATTTCAAACTTTCCTTGCATAAGTTTAGAAAACTTTTTGCAAAGATTGTTGTCCGTTGAGCCGAATATAATGTCATCGACATAGATTTGCATCAGCAAAATCTTGCCTTTGACTTCCCTGAGAAACAATGTCTTATCTATTTTACCTCTAGAGAATTTGTTCTCAAGAAGAAAACTAGATAAAGTCCCATACCAAGCTTTTGGAGCTTGTTTTAAACCATATAGAGCTTTATTAAGAAAATATACATGATTGGGATAAGTAGGATTGACAAAACCTGGGGGTTGAGCGACGTATACTTCCTCTTTCAGGTCTCCGTTCAAGAATGCTGATTTCACATCCATTTAATAGACTGTGAATCCTTTGTGCGAAGCATATGCCAGAAACAATCTGATTGCCTCGAGCCTTGCCACTGGTGCAAAGGTCTAGTCGAAGTCAATCCCCTCCTCCTGTCTGTAACCTTGAGCCACCAACCTGGCCTTGTTCTTTATGATGACACCATGTTCATCCAGTTTGTTTCTGAAGATCCACTTTGTGCCAATCACATTCTGATTTTGTGGTCTGGGAACCAGTGTCCAAACGTTGCATCGTTCGAATTGATGCAGTTCATCTTGCATGGCCAAGATCCATGCTGCATCTTTGTTCACCTCGTCGAACTTCATTGGCTCAACCTGTGACAGGAAGCTAAGATCCAAAATCTCGTTAATAGTACCTCTTCGAGTTCTTACACTGTCACGAGGATCTCCAATGATCTGATCTCTAGGATGATCCCTCACGTGCCTGAGCTCTAGAAGTCTGGCGTTTGGAACTTCAACTACGTCATGGGCTTCTCCTTCTTCTAAGAGATTTTCTTCATTTTGATCTTCAACATTCCCAGTTTACGTTGAGGTGGAAACTTTGATGTACTTAGGAGTTTCATCTTTAGCGGTCTCATCAAGACACGACTGTTTAAGTCGTGCACCTGCATCTTCAAGAATACCACTAGAAGAATTGTTGTTAAGCAAGCTTCCTTCATCAAATACAACATTAATTGATTCTGCCACCACTAGGGTTTTCTTATTGAAGACCCTATACGCCCGACTGTGGGAACTATAGCCCATGAATATGCCTTCGAAGCATTTTTCAACAAATTTATTACGCGGGTACTTCCCATTATTCAGTACATAACATCTGCAAGCAAAGATCCTTAAGTAGGACTTGGTTGGTTTCTTGCCCCTCAATAGCTCATAAGGCGTCTTACGATGATGCTTGTTGATCAATGCTCGGTTTTGTACATGACAAGCTGTATTGACCGCCTCTGCCCAGAAGTATTCTGGGAGTGAAGCGTCTTTTAACATTGTCGTGCAAGCTTCAATGAGAGTTCTATTTCTCCTCTTCGCAACTCCATTTTGCTGAGGAGTGCGCGGGGAGGAAAACTCATGAAAGATACCTTGTTCTTTACATAACTCTGTCATAGCACCAGATTCGAATTCTGTTCCATGGTCACTTCTGATTTTGACCACTGAGCTGTTAAATTCGTTCTGAACTTGCTTGACAAAACTAGTGAAGATGTCAAACGTATCTGACTTTCGTTTTAAGAAGAACACCCATGTAAACCGAGAGTGATCATCAACTATCACTAGCATATAAGACTTGCCTCCCAAGCTATGAACTTGCATTGGACCAAACAAGTCCATATGCAGAAGATAAAGACATCGGGAAGAGTCTTTGTCTGCAATGCTCTTAAAGGTAGCCCGAGTCTGTTTGCCCATCTAGCATGCATGACAGGGGCTATATTTGATGCACTTGATAACGGGAGCATCCCTTACTAAGTTTTTAGAAAACAGCATACTAATTGTTTTGAAATTAATATGTGCCAATCTCTTGTGCCATTGTTCACAAAGAGATGCACTGAAATTATCAGGCATTTATCCTTGCAGAACTTAATGTCATAACCTTTGTCACATAACTGACTTACACTGATCAGTTTATGGTTTAACCCTTCAACATAAGCCACGTCGGTGATAGAGATTATACCGTTGGAAATCATACCGTAACCCCTGGTGACTCCACTATCTAACCCCCAAAGATGACTTTGGGTCCATTCTCGACTGGAGTGTAATCACGCAGCAGGCTTCTTGTCCCAGTCATATGCTGGGATCATCCACTGTCCAAGTACCATATTGGCGTTTTGGTGGCCTTTGGACATTCCTGCAAAACAAAATTAATTTCCCTTAGGAACCCAATCGAACTTGGGTCTTAGATTCTTGGTTAGCATACTTCCCCTCGGGTGGTTAACCCTACGAGTGGTCGGCCTCGCATTGCTAACATAGGGAGTCTCGTTATACCTCGGATTAAACCAACAATCCACGGCAAAGTGACCGACTTTGCCACAACACCAATAGTCAAATCTGTTGTACCTCTTCCTAGGCTCCTGCTTTACCCGGGGAATGGTGGGTACAGCCGGGGCCTTGGATCTGAAGGTGGAGGTATCATAGTGATTGCAGTCACATGACTTCTTCACCTTCTGTTCCTTCAGTATAGTAGGCTTGTCTCTTGGTGCCTGCTTTCCATTATGGCCGCTAGAGAATTGACCATAATTTCACATGTGGATTTCCTCATAAGGTGCCTTGAAGACACTCTCACCGAAGTTGCGGGGAAAAGTCCAACCATCATATCAGCACTTTGGCTTTCCAACCGAGGGCCAGAAATGATGACCAAAGGTTCACTCAAAATCATGTTAGTTGCAGGGAAAGCTAGGCTTTCTGAACGCAACAGGACTGAGTGGAGCCTTTCCCTTTTCAGCAGCAGAGGCCTTCTTGGCGGCCTTATTCTTTCTCTGGTTCCTGTTTCTCCTGGATGAGTTACCAGATACCCCTACATGCCCCAACCCAGCTCCTTTGGCCTGAGCAGAGAAGGTATCAACCACTGGAAGAATTGTTTTTGGCATGTAGAAGCTCTTGACTATCTTCCTTTCTGCCGCAAGTAGTTCTTCCAACTTGTCGACTTCCTCCTGCTTAAGATCAAGGAGCTTAAGAGACTCTGAATGCTTTGAAGTCAGGTCTAGGTGCTCCTGTCGAAGAGAGATCAAACTGGTGATCTCTTCCCTTAGGGAGACACTCTCACCCCTAAGGAATTTCACTTCCTTTTTCTCAACCTTCAATCTCTTTCGACACTCCTCGAAGGTGTTGAGCAGAAGCTCATACTTCTCGAGGAGCTCCGCTTCACGGGCCGAAAGGCTATCCTCAGGGTCATCATCCTGAGACTCAGGATCAGATTCAGAGTCGGAGAGAGGGGTGTGAGCATTTACCTTCCCAGTAAATGGGGGGCATTCTCCTTCTGAGTCGGAGCGACCGACCAGCCCGAAGTAGGCTTCCTCATCATCACTGGAGTTTGAGGAATCAGACTCACTCAGCGTCTTTGGCTTTTTGGCAATGTAGATCCTCTCTTTCTTCTTATCTCTAGAGGACTTGTGCTCCTCTCCTTTCCCCTTTTCTTTCTTGCCTTGGAGGCATTCGGCCACGACGTGTCCTGGCTTATTGCATCCAAAACAAATAATGTCAGAGGAGTGATGTTTGTTCGGTTTAGAAGCATACCTGTCAGACGAATAATGTTTCTTCTGATGCCTGGAGGAGGAGCCGTCTCTATTTCTTTGATTCCTCATCTTGAGGAACTTCTTAAATTCTCGGGTGATGAGGGAGAAATCTTCCTCAGACAACTCTGAGCTGGCGGAGCATGTCTCTGAGTCCTCCTCCTCATCCTTTTTCCTGGCACGGTGTGAAACCACAACCTTGCCCTTCCTGGAGTGAATGGATTTTAGGGCCACAGTCTTTTCTTTGGTTGCAGCCTTCTCTGCTTCTTCTTCTGCTTTGTTGGTGTTCAGTTGAAGCTCATAGGACATCAGCTTCCTAAACAGAATTTACGGGTCTGTTTCAGCAAGTCTGCCAAACTCTCGGATAGCGCAGATATTTGTGTCCCATTCCTTAGTAAGGGACCTAAGGAATTTATCATTAAGTTCATCATCAGTGAACACACTTCCATATCCTTTGAGGGCATTGCCAATCTTGAGGAAGTTCTCGAAGGTGACTCCGATCTCTTCCTTAGGACCTTGTCTGAAGGCCTCGTATTTCTGGTTCAGGAGGGATCTCCGATCATCCCTCACTTCATCAGTCCCCTCCATTAGAATAATCAGGCAGTGCCAGATCTCCTTTGTTGTCCTGCAGTTGCAGAAGTTCTGCATCATTGAGTCATCGACCGCGCTGACCAGAATGTTCCGCGCCTTCTTGTCAAGTCCCACCAGCACCATCTCGTCCTTGTCCATTTCAGAAATTTTCTTTGGCACTTTCTTGGTAGGATCAATGGTGGAGACCTTAGTGGGGACATAAGGTCCCTCCTCCACGATCATAAAGAGTCGGGGATCGACCGCTTCCATGTATAACCTAATCCTTTCCTTCCAGATAGGAAAGTTTAGCCTGGTGCACACTGGGATCTTGCCTGTGTACTTGAGTCCGTCCATAGTAGATGTTTGCCTTCTTCTTGACACTAGTGGCAGGATTTTACTCAAGGTGTGAGCCTATTTGATAAGTAACCTGACTCTGATACCACTTGAAAGTCCGCCTAGTGTCAACTACCTTCACCTATGGGGGGGGGGGGGGGGAATAGGTGACGTGCAGCGTTTTTGCGGAATTAAAGTTGTACCTGCATAAGAAAACAAAACGATAGAGCACAGAAAGGACACAAGCAAATTATAGTGGTTCCCCGATTTGGGTACATCCACTTTCCCCCTTCGCCCTATCTCCCAACCAGGGACGACTCGGTCACTTCACCAACAGGATTGAAATCCAATCCTTGCACTAACGGAAGGAACCCTTCCACACGTAGGAGTCACCACTCCCACAACATGGGTTGCACCCAACCCTTAAAACTAAGAACCAACGTTCCTTTACAACAAAATGAAAATGGAATGTACAAGAAATACAAACAACTTGTGGAGACTAAGGTGTCCCTCTTCGTTCGATGACGTGTTCTTGAAGTCAATGAAGAGTCCACAACCCTAGATCTCACTTGGAGAGAATCTCCCCGAAGTCGGCGACGGCAAGAAGGGCGGCGGTTTGGTTCTCGAGATCGGCGGCGACAACGGAGTGCTGCGGCTGTTCTTTGGAGATCCAATCTTCGTAGCAAAGCAAGCTAGGTCTTCCAACGGTCACACTAGGATCGATCGTCTCGATCGATTCGGAAAGGGAAGGTTTTCCCGATCAACGAGTCAAGAGACAAGGGATCTCTGGTTAGACGCGTGAGACGCTGAGCTTGGCTGAGCTTCTGTCGCCGGAGATCTGGAAGCAACCAGGATCAAAGCCGGCGATCTATAGGCTCGAGCGACGACGGCGGCGGAGCAGATTTCGCGATCTAGGTCAAGGTCGACGGCTGGGCTTCATTTTTCTGTGTGTGTCTTTTCTGTTCAAAAATACAGGTATATTTATACAGTAGAATACACCTTTATAACCGTTGTGTGTCCCACCAGAAGAAACCCTAAAACCGGTTCAAAACAGCGTCTTAACGTTAGATCCGGTCCAGCGAGCTCAGAATTTCGCCCAAGTCAAAATCGGCGAGAATCGAAGGTGATTCTCGTCGATTCAGAGAGAATCAAAGGTGATTCTCATCGATTCGTCGAGAATCAACCGTGATTCTCGTCGATGTTGACTTGAATGCACGCTCAGATGTAGCCGGATAGAGACGGCGAGAATCAGCCAGTGATTCTCGACGATTCGGCTAGAATCACTAGTGATTCTCGCCGAATCGGCGAGAATCACTTGGTGATTCTCGTCGATTAACACTTAGACGATTTTTTCGTCTTTCCACCCATGAGCTGCTCTTTGACCCATCCTTACTCCTTGTCTGATCTTGCATGATCACAGCCCTGTACTTGAAAATAAGTGCACTCCAATAGAGAGAGTACATGTAGACCAGCATACTGATCTGCTCAACGAGGGATTACGTCGCGCAGACCCGTGTATATTGAACTACTGCACCCTGACATTGGTGTGTACTTAGCGTGGAATAACTGCAAGCACAACTTAAAAGATTTTATCAAATACATTGTCTATTTACCTTAGCTTGTTCAGGGGCTTCTTCAATTCAGGTACGTTGTGGATACAATACCCAACAATTCGTCATCCTGAGAAGCTGACTTCGTCGACCTGAGAAATTGACAACTTGAGGTCCAAGTTCATCGAGCTCAGAATATAATTCGTCGACCAGAGCTTGAAGCTGGACTTAGAAAAATTTGAAGTTCTCCTGACTTTGGCTTGAAGTAGAAACTGAGTCTTCGTCGAACAGAGAACACAGATCGTCTAGCTCAACACTAAGAATAGTCTCACGATCGTCGAGTGCAGAACTCCTTTCGTCGAGCTGAGTTCGACGAACATTGAACTCACTATACTTGGTCTTGAAAACTTGTTAGAGTGGAGTCTCTGATGGTCTTGTTGAAAGTTGGTCCATATGGAGTTGAGCCTAAGGACTTGACCTAGACTCTAGGACATAAATTGAACCTGGCTATATATGATGGGTCACATCCTAAGTCAGTGAACCTAGCCCAAATCAACTAGGGATCCAACAGAATGATTGCTGATCGTTCAGGACACACATGCCAAATACTATAATGTCAAGCACAGGAATGTTGAGTTCGTTGTTGGCGACTTGGTATATTTGAAAATTAAGCCATTCAAGGTGTCTCTCGGGTACGATGCTTGAAGAAGCTGAGTCCGAGGTACCTTGGACCGTTTGAGATTCTAGAGAGAATTGGTGAAGCGTCGTATCGACTGAAGTTATCAGTGGAATTGAGTGGTCTACACGACGTATTGCACATATTGGTGTTGCGGAAGGCAGTGCAAGAGCCTTCACAAGTGATTACGGTCAATCAGGTACCGATTGATCATGGGTTGACGACGAAGATCAAGACAGTTCGCATTAAGGACTTTGAAGTCAAGTGATTTCGTATCAAAGACATCAGGATGGTCAAGGTCCGATGGGACAACTACAGTCGTGAGGAGCTTTCATGGGAGCGAGAGCAGACCATGCTTGAGGAGTATCCCAAGCTCTTCTACTCAAGTACCGTTTAAATTTGAGTACTTTTCATTCTTTAATTTCGGGACAAAATTCTTTTAAGTGGGGGAGAATTGTAACACCCTAAAACTCGGAAATGATCTGGTAGTGTCTTAAGGACAATCTGGTGCCTGGCAAGGGTCACATGGCCTTGGACACGAGCGTGTCCATGACCGTGTCCTGCTACGAGTTCGATGATTTTTCGTATGGTTGACAAAATGCATTTGACGATCCTTGGAGGTCTGGTACACGACCTGAGACACGGGCGTGTCCATTGCCGTGTCCTGCTCTGTGTCGGCATGGTGGTGTTGAGTGAGGCACACGACTTAGGACACGGGCGTGTCCCGATCGGGCACAGGCGTGTCTAGGTAGGACACGGGCATGACCAGGGCCGTGTCATTCTCTATGTAAGATGGGCTATCAGGTTAGGGATACGGCCTGGAACACGGGCATGTCTAAAACCGTGTCCTGGTTGGGACGTGACGATTTCCTGTGTCGCTTGAGGGCCACGCCCCGTGACACGGACATGTCATAAGCTGACACTGGCATGTCAAGAAGTACATGGGTGTGTCTGAGCTCGTGTCCTATTCTGCATTTGACAATCGTGTTCAGATCGTGAGACACGGCCTATGACACGGGTGTATCACAAGCCGTGTTTGGCCCATGAAAGTGTTTTTAAGTACGAATCGTGGCCGCTCATTTCCTTCAAATGGTATCCAACGGCCCAGAGATCTCCCTGCTGTTATAAGGTCGGGAGTTGAGGGTTAAACCCTCATTTTCTCTTAGGTTTTCTCTTTCTAAAGTGTTAGAGAGAGGGGAGAGCAAGGAAGAGGGAGAAGGAGAGATCCGGCCACCGGTGGAGCTTCGGAGCCCCAAATCGCGTGCCGAGTCCAGATCCATGGATGCGAGGCCATTGCGGTGCTTTCCATCTGGCTAGTTTTCCATGGCTCCAAAGCGAACCTCTAGGGTAACGATTCTCTTCTTGGACATGTGAAGTCTTCTTCATTATTGCATAGGAAACCTGCTCTCGCGAGTATGCGGTGAGTGTGCGGTGTTCCTTCGGTTGTGCATGAATAGTCCTCCTAGTTTTGCATGTAGAGTCCGGAATCGAAGTACGGACATAGGCATGGTGTGTGAATCCTACCAGGACAAGTTTGTCTGGATCTATGATGTTTCATTATGCATGAATAGCCGGATAAGACTCCGTGACGATGGTTGTTTTCAGGTTTTCTACTTGGTAGATTGCAACAGGGAGCCTTTGGGACTAACCCTAAGATGCACCCGGAAAACTAGGCAAATGCGTGGTTCTCCCATCTTGGTGGCCTTGGAGCCAACTTGTACATAACTGGGTTATATAATATTATGTGATCGATACTCGGGCTTCGGGGAAGCTTGACCCTCGCCGATGACTTAATTTGATGTGGCGATGTGAGCAACGGGTTGTGTGGAACCGTTCCCGCTCTATGTGGTTTAGTTTAAGGGGCCTACCGATGGCATAGAGGGCGGGTCTTAGGCTTCAACTGGAAAGACTCAAATGCTCATGATATTGTCGTCCTGGGGGCGATGGTAGACTGGGTTCACCGAGAATGTGCCCTGAGAGCACGGGGTGTGTGGTCGTGTGTGTCTATGCCTATGGTGAAGTGTGCTTAAATTGAACTTTCACTATCTTGTTTGCTATACTAATAAAATGCAGGGAAGGAGCACCACTGCCCCATTTTAAGGATGGGGTCATTATAATTTGGTCAGCCTTAGCTGACCATTGCTTTTATTTGCCACCACTATGGTGGAATGTTGATTGCAGGTGCTGCGGAGCCTAGTGTCAAGTAGTGGGCTGAAGCCCTGGTTGTTGTGCATGCCCTCGAAGGCCAAAATCCAATGCTTACTTTTATTCTAATGTGTGGTCGGGCTGCGTGCCGATGTTTGGAAGACAAATATTATTTAAAGTAAACTCTTGTAAGGCCATAAGGCCAAGTAGTTTGTGTATTTGTACTATCATTCCTACTGTGGGTTTTTAGTGGACATTCATGCCGTGGCTTGGGTTCTTATAACTGTTTTAAAAAGCTTCCGCTATAATGCTCTGAGTTAGGATGTGTGATCCTTTGGCAGTATTTTGGTATTAATACGTAACTCCACTAGCTGTCCGTGGTATATGGCGTGGGGCCCTGGCCGGACCTACTGTTATATCCCATGTGACGGATGGGGGTGTTATAACTTTTGAACTTATTTGGACCTTTATTTGATTAAGCAGTGCTTTGTGATTTGTTTAGTTAATATTTTAAGATATCCACACAAAAGACACAAATATTTTATAATGGTTCCCCAGATTATGGGTACATCCACTGTCCTTCCCACCTTTCTAACAGTATGTTAGACAAGGTTTTTCACCAATATCTCAACTCCAAAGAGCTTACAACATGATCCCAAACGACCACTCAGTCTCCTTCAAGACTTACAACTCGAGTACTAAGCCCTACCTCTCAGTGATAAAATAATCACCTACCTCAACCACAAATGCCCTACAACTCAGGCTGGAAGGATAGACCTACCTCAGATCCAAAGGATCCTACAACTCAGATTAATAAATGATCTTACACTCAGACTACCAGCCCTACCTCAGATTCAAGACAGAATCATACAATCAACCTTTATAACACAGACTTGCAACTCAGATCCAATGGATCCTACACTCAGATCTAAGACTAGACCCTATAGAATGAAATAGGTTGAGATGTATTGACATTTGAGAAATTTCTCTATGTCTGCTTCCTGGGCTGAGAATGATTTTGCCCAACTTCTTCTCAGCAATAAGTTGAAAAATATCTTCAGTGGATTGTTGCTTGTGCTAGAAGTAACTACTGTTGAAGACTATGGATTTGATAGTTGTGAGCCATAGTCTTCTAAAACCAACTATCACGTCTTGTAGAACTCTGAATGCTCTGCTGCTACTCTCTATCAGAAATCATTTCTGAACTTGCCGCCACAGATGAAGATCTCAACAGCTAACTCTTATGGCTTTTGGGTTTACTGAACAGAACTATTTTTTCAGGCTCGACAATAATGGAGAGGAAGAAGATGATGTCCAGCTGCAATGCGTAATCAGAATACCCTAAAAGCATTTTTCCTTTCATCCAATCTTTCCCTTTTATAGTTAGTTGATCAATGTCTCTTTGTCCTGTGAGTCCAGCCTTAAAGGACGAGTTACCACCTTCCTTTTGTAGAAAATGATAACAACTTGCCACCGGTGCCATTAAGGTCATACTACAGCTTTCCATTAAAGAATTTGAAATGCGTTGACTTTGTTGACTTTTGCTGACAATTGCTGACGTCGGCACCTATGGACTTAGTCAAATTCATACACATTAGTATAGACGTTGAGTGAGTAAGCTTCACTCAATGCCAAAACACTTGGATAGATTTTTTGTCACTAGGAGTTGAGTGAGTAAGCTTCACTCAACTCCAAAACACTTTGACAGACTTTCTGTCACCAGGCGTTTAGAGAGTAAGCTTCACTCAACGCATTTGGACTTAGCCAAATTTCTTTACGATCAAAGCAAAAGCTTTGACTACTTTAGTCTGTCTCACAGCTTTTTGTCGTTTGACGTTGAGTGAGTAGATTTCACTCAATTCTTGTGGACTTAGCCACATTTATTCTTATTTCTTCTTAGGCTTTGACAGGTTGAGCATTACTCAAAGCTTTTGGCTGTATGGCGTTGAGGAGTTGACTTCACTCAATGCCTGTGGACTTAGCCACATTTTTAGCTTGCCAATAGCTTGGCTTTGACTATGCATGCTATACTCATAGCTTTTAGTCATCTGGCATTGAGTGAGTAGACTTCACTCAACGCCTGTGGACTTAGACGGTTTTCCATCTTTCCACAACCTTGCCCTTTGTCAGCATTCTCCTTGACATTTGGCGTTGTGCGAAGCCACTTCACTCAATTCCTGTGGACTTAGCTGAATATCTTTATCAAACATTCTTCCTTAAGGCATATAGCATTGAGTGAACTGCCTTCTCTCAATGCCTGTGGACATTGGCAATACCCTTCCTATCCAACATCCTTCTTCGTGTCCATCTGTCCAATCATTGTGACAAGGACTAACTTGCATGCATAACCTTAAACACACATCAAATACAACTGTGTGTATGTCATTGAATTGTTTGACTACTTACAAATCTGGGACATTTAGATCAATAGACCCAAAAATCTCCTCTTATTTGAAGAAGTCAAAACCCTATATCAAATTTCTTAGTCAGTGACAAGCATAGCATATGCAGTAATAAAATATATTCTTTTATCAAAACAAATTTAAGAGGTTTACCACATTTCCTGTCTGTACGGTGAGCATCACCTACTCCCCCTACTTTTCTGTAAGGTATATATCATTACCCGAAAGCCTTGAACACCTTCTCCCCATTTCCCTGTATGGGAACATCTTTTTCTCCCACTAAATTGCTGCATGATATTGATCATCACCTTAGGCTTTGATATCACTTGATCAACTTGATACCACTTGATCAATCCATTCTCTTCTCCTTTTTGACTTCTAAATAGTCAGGGCGGAGCTAGTCTTTCTTGATTTTCTTCTCCCCTAGCTGATTGTAAATGATACCACTGGTGCAGCTGCCAGCTTCCTCTTTTCATGAGGCTGAATTTGCTCCTGTAGCTGCTAGACTTGCTCCCCCTCAATAGAAGCATATTTTGTCATCATGTTCCTAATATACACTTTGGTCTCAATGTCACTTAAGGTATTCATCACCTACAAGTAGAACAAATCCTACAACAAAAGATACCATAGGGAGTAACTGAAGCTATACCAAGTTCAATATACTCAACTCAAACATGAAGGTGTTGAACTTTGCTTCATCTAGTGGCTTAGTGAAGATGATAACCACTTGCTTTTCTATGGGAAGAAACTCAAGACTGATGTCTTCCTTTTCCACATGCTCCCTAATAAAATGATACCTAATTTCTATGTGCTTAGTCCTGCCATATGAGTTAGGATTCCTATTAATAGAAATAACACTAGTAGAATCACAATATAAAGGAGTTCTACTTATCTGTAGATTATAATCCCAGAGCTGATGCTGAATCCATAACAACTGAGCATAATAGCTACCTACTGAAATATACTCTGACTCTACAATTGATATTGCAATACTTATTTGATTCTTGCAGCTCCAAGATACTAGTCTCCATCCCAAGAACTAACAGGTGCCAGAAGTGTTTTTTTGTACTCTTTGAATCATGCAAAATTTGCATCTGAATAACCTGTTAGTTCAAAATCCCTATTTCTAGGGTACCATAGGCCAAGATTTAGTGTGCCCTTAAGATATCTCAAGATCCTCTTTGCAGTAGAGTAGTGAGATTCTTTATGGCAGACCTGATACCTAACACACACACATGTAGCATACATGATGTCAGGCCTACTAGCAATAAGATATGAAAGGGAGACAAATATACCTCTATATAATGTTTCATCAACATGTTTTTCTGCTTCATCTTTGTTTATAGACATAGTTGACCTCATGGGAGTTTTCATAGTGAAGGCATTCTCCATTACATGTTTTTTTATGAACTCCTTGGTGAACTTGGACTGGGATGTGGACAAGCCATCATCAGTCCGTTTTACTTGGAGTCCCAAGAAGAACTTGAGCTCACCCATACTGCTCATCTCAAACTTCTCTTGCATTAGTTTAGCAAACTTTCTGCAAATGTTGTCATCAGTAGACCCAAAGATAATGTCATCAACATATAATTGGACTGGGATGATCTTGCCCTTAGATTCCCTTAGGAATATGGTTTTGTTTATCTTCCCCATTAATAATTTATTCTCAATGAGGAAACTAGACAATATCTTATACCAAACTCTAGGAGCTTGCTTCAACCGTTATAGAGCCTTCCTTAGTATATAAACAGAGTTAGATGAGTTAGGGACAACAAAACCTGAACGCTGTTCAACATAAACCTCTTCCTTTAAGTCACCATTTAGAAAGGCTGACTTCACATCCATCTATTAGACTTTGAATCCTTAGTATGCAGCATATGCAAGGAAGAGTTTGATAGCTTCCAATCTGGCTACTAGGCCAAATGTTTGATCAAAATCGATCCCATCTTATTGCTTGTATCCTTTAGCCACCAGTCTAGCCTAGTTCTTGATGATAATGTCATTTTCATCCAACTTGTTCCTATAAATCAACTTGACTCAATGACATTATGTCCTTGTGGTCTGTGAAACAACTTCCAGACCTTACATCTCTTGAACTGGTTCAGTTCCTCTTGCATAGTTCCAATGCAGAACTGATCTATGTTAGCCTCTTCAAATTTATTTGGCTCTACTTGTCACAAAAAACTTGAATATAAGACTGTATTCAGACTTCTGCTTTTTTTAATCACTCCTTGGCTTTCCTCACCAATGATTTGATGTGCTGGATGATCTCTCAGATGCCTGATAGCTAGAGGCAATCTAGCGTTGGCTTCCTATTTTATATTTTCTCCATCTAGCTGATCTTCTACCACTTCAAGTGTGGCTTGCCCTTCTATTAGATTGACCAATTCTTCGGCTTTATCTTGGATTGTTGGAGTAGCTTCCTTGATGGCCATTTGGTCCATCATCTTCTCTATACCTGTAGAACTAGAAGAGGAGCTAGACAGCTCAATGTTAATCATGTTTGATTCATCAAAAACTACATGAACTGATTCTTCTACAACTTTACTTATCAACTTATAGATTCTATATGCCTTTTGTGGTTACTATACCCAAAAAAGATCCCTTCATAGGACTTGACATCAAACTTAGTCACATAGGACTTTTCATTAATTAGCACAAAGCACCTACTACCAAAGATCCTGAAATAGAATAAGTTTGTTTTTTTGTCTTTCAAGATCTTATAGAGTCTTCTTGTGGCTCTTGGTGATAGAATCTCTGTTAAGGACATGATATGCAGTGTTTACTGCCTTAGTATAGAAAAATTCTGGGAGAGTTATGTCATTCAGTAAGGTCCTTCCACCTTCTATGAGAGTCCTATTTTTCCTCTCAGCTTTCCACTTTGCTGGAGTGTTTTAGGAGAGGAGAATTCTTGGTGAATCTCTTGTTCTTCAGAGAACGTTTCATGCTTACAGACTGAAATTCAGTCTCATTGTCACTTCTGATTTTAACCACAGTACTATCTTGTTCATTCTGAATCTGCTTGACAAAGGTCTTGAAGACATCAAGGGTATAAGCACCCAAGTAGACCTTTCTCTTAAGAAAGAACACACAAGTAAACCTAGAATAGTCATCAACCAGCACAAGGGAGTAGACTTTCCTACTAAGACTGAGAACTGGTATAGGACCAAACTAGTCCATGTGTAGGAGGTATATGTTAAATTTTCTCAACGAGGTCAGCAAGATAGCCCAAACACCAAATTAATATCTTCGGAACTACCCAGTTCTCACGTTGAACCAGCGAAAAACCCGAGGACCAGAGGTTTCACCCAACAAACAATGGAAGCACAAGAAGATCTTTTATACATTCACTTCTTTACAATCCGAGGCATACATAGCGAGACATGATTTCGCTAGTATTACAGCTGTAAACAGAAAGCACCAAAAAACAAGCCGGACGGACAGCACCGGAGTCCGCCGAGACCACGAGGTCGCCGAGGTCGCCGAGTCCGCTGAGATCGCCCAAGCTAAGCTGCAATCCGCCAAATAGCCACGGAGTCCGCCGAAGTCACGAGGCCGCGCGGACACACCGTTATTCGCCTCCTGCTGATCCTGAACTGAGGAACACCCCTACCTGCCTGAAGCCGGCGGACAGGTTATTGAAGCTGGCAAAGATGAAACAGAACTGACAAGCCGCAGAGCGACCTCCTGCTGAGTCCGCAGAGACCTCACACTTCCAAGCACTTGACCGAAGTCACAGCCAAACTCCTGGCTCCTTGAAGTTATCCGCGCGACCTGCACACAGCAAACCGTCAGCCTGAAACAATCCGCGTGGACTGACAAACACAGACCGCAGCTTCTTGCACAACTCAACTTACTGTTCACTCAAGTTACTTAGGTTTCTGTATATGTGCCAGGGGGGTCCTATTTATAGGCGAGGTGAGGAGTGTGGTCACCGCCCTAGAGATAGAGACACCGCCCCAGCCCGCGCGAATGCAAAACACCGTCCGCCGAGTCCGCGAGGACTTAGCCGGTCACCAAGGAAAACCGCTAGGAGCAAGGCAACCATTGACGAACCCTCTCCAGTCCGCCCAAGCTAAGCGTACAAGGCATCAGCCCACAAAGCTCCAACCACTGCAGGACAGCAAACCCCCTTCAATGGCTGTCCGCACCAACTCGAGGTAGTCCGCAAGACTCACACCTCAATCCGCCACAAGTCCACGACCAAAGGCAGCCAGCAATAGTGTGCCCGGTCACAGCGGACTTGGCGGATACGGCGGACACACTAAACTTGGCACAAAGTGTGACCAAGTCCAAAACCATCAAAGGCCAATGCGAGCATGGCGGACGCAAAACCCCGTCCGCCAAAACACCGAGCACAGACCGCCATCATTCTGCAAGCTCCCCGCACTCCTGCCCCATCGCAACGGTCAAATCCCGGACTCCAAAACCAGACCGCCAAAATGATCTCCACAGCAAAGCACCTGCTGTGCCTCCAGAGCTCGACAAGGCCTCGGCCAAGCTCTAAGCTCAGTCCGCAACAGCCCAAACCGCGGACATGCCAGTCCGCAAGCTTCAAGCGAACATGAGCCAACCCACCTGTCAGCACAAGCTTGCACCCGTGGCCACTGAGCAATGCGCCAGTCCGCAAGCCTCTCTATCCGCAGATACCAGGCCGCACAGTCCGCGAACTCCATGCAAACAACCCGCTCAGAAGAACAACCGGCTTCCCACTAGACCTCCCACCAGGCCGCACAATGCAGTCCGCCCAGTCCGCCCAGTCTGCCAAAGCTGTCCGCCCAGGCCGCCCGGCCTATCCCGTCACCCACTTCCACTTCACAAATTTCAACACTCCCCCTTGAAGTGAGAAGTGGTGACCAAGCCCAGCAAGCTGCGCAAGCGTTCAACGGGCCCCTTCGACAGTGGCTTCGTGAAGATGTCAGCAAGATTATCTTCACTCCGAACATGCCCGACCAGCAGAGATCCTTCTAACACCTCCCTGATGAAATGGTGATCAATCTCTATATGCTTGGTCCTGGCGTGACACACTGGATTGTTAACCAGTTTGAGAGCACTCTCATTGTCACCCCGAAGTAAAGTAGGCCCTTGCACTTCTTCATGGACATCCTCTATAAGTCTCCTCAACCAAACGGCTTCCCGTGCAGCCAAGGCCGAAGCCTTATACTCCGCCTCCGTGGTTGAAACCGACACCGAGTCCTGCTTCTTGCTACACCACGAGATGCTAGCTGAGCCGCAAGTGAATACATAACCTGAAGTAGACCTCCGATCATCCGAATCACCGCCATAGTCAGCATCCGTGTACCCGAGCAACGCAAACTCCGCATCCCTTCCATAGAGGAGTCCCATCTCAGAAGTCACCTTGACATACTTCAGAATCTCCTTTACCGCCACTAGATGAGATTGCCTTGGTTCAGCCATAATCCGACTTACTCAGCCAACAGTATAAGCTATATCCGGCCTTGTAATCGTCAGATAAATCAAGCTCCCAACAAGAGCCCTGAACACCAAGGGATCATAAAGAACCCTTCCCTCATCTCGTCGAAGCTTCAGCCCAGATTCCAGTGGAGTAGAGCACTTCTTCCCTTCGCCCATGCCGAACCGCTTCACAATGTGATCAGCATACCCTTTCTGGCTAATGAGAATCCCGCACTCCTTCCTCTCCACTTCCAGACCGAGAAAGTGATGCAACTCTCCCAAGTCTTTCATCTCGAAGCGTATAGCAAGCTCAGCCCTGAGCCTTGCTACTTCCCCCTCCGAATTCCCTGTGATGATCATGTCATCCACATAGAGCAGGACTAAGACACGAAGCTCTCCCTTCTTCTTGACGAACAAGCTTGAGTCCGAGTTAGAAGCAAAGTATCCACAGAATTGCAGGTACTCTGCAATCTTCCCATACCACGCTCTAGGAGCTTGCTTCAACCCGTAGAGAGCCTTCCTGAGCTTGCAGACATAGTCCGGATGCTTTTTAGAGACAAAACCAAGCGGCTGATCCATGAAGATGTCCTTGTCAATCTCTCCGTAAAGAAAGGCATTCTTCACATCGAGTTGCCACAACCTCCATCCCTTGCTAGCAGCCAAGGCGATCACCACTCTTACAGAAGTCATCTTCGCAACTGGACTGAATGTCTCCTCATAGTCTTCTCCATACTACTGTGAGAATCCTCTAGCGACCAGGCGAGCCTTGAACCTATCAATGCTCCCATCAGCCTTCTTCTTCAACTTATACACCCACTTGCATGTAACCGGAGTAATGCCAACAAACTTGGGCACAAGGTCCCAGGTTTCATTCTTCTTCAGAGCATCAATCTCTTCCTTCATGGCACCTTCCCACTCCTTCACTCCAGTGGCCTCGTTGAAGTTTGCAGGCTCTCGGCCATCCAGAGGACCTGCAAAGAAGCAGGAGACAAAGCTCACTGCATTCCCATCACAGTACCGAGTCGGTGGCTTAACCACCCTCTTCGATCTCCGAAGAATTTGCTCCTTGATCACGGCTTCCGTTGCTTCTTCAGGCTCAACTCCTACCTGGGGCAAGCATTGAGCAGTGCTCCCCCTGCTTCCTGAGCCAGAAGGCTCAGCCTCGGAGTTCGAAGCAATAGGAGCTGCTGGTGACACAACACGCTCCTCTTCCAAGACTTCAGCAGCCACCACGGTGCTTCCTCAACCTTGCTACCTCCGGTTAGCTCCACTGAGCCACCTCCATATGACGTCAGCTCGTCAAAGACAACTTCTCTTGATACCACGAACTTCTTCGTCACAGGGTCCATGCATTTCCATCCCTTCTTCCGCTCATCATAGCCAACAAAGACAAGTTTCCTTGTCTTCGCATCAAGCTTTGTCTGTGAAGCATCCGGGACATGCACGTAGCAAGTTGAACCGAACACCCTAAGGTGTCCCACACTCGGCTTCTCCTTCAGCAACAGCTCAACTGGAGTCTTCATGTTGATAGGGCTGAGTGACATCCGGTTGATAACATAAGCAGCACAAGACATTCCCTCCGCCCAAAAGGACCTTGGGATGTCATTCGCATGAAGCCAGCATTTGCAGGTCTCCGTCAGATGACGGATCTTCCGCTCCGCTACCCCATTTTGTTATCGAGTGTGGGCACAAGTATGCTCCCGTTGGATCCCGTGCTTCCTGCAGAAGTTAGAAAACTCGGAGGAGACAAACTCACCCCCGTTATCAGTTCTAAGCTTCTTAATCCGCAAGACAAGCCGGCCTTCTACCAACTCCTTAAACTCCACAAACAAACGAAAAGCTTCCGACTTCTCCTTTAAGAAGTACACCCAAGTATACTTTGAGTAGTCATCAACCAAGACAAGCATGTATCTGCTTCCACCAAGGCTGGCAGTAACCGTCGGTCCCATCAGGTCGTCGTGAATACACTCCAATGGTTTCTTGCTCCTTGTTTGTGATTTATCAAATGGAAGGCGATGTGCCTTACCATATTGACAGCCCGCACAAACATGCCCATCACCATAGGAGGACAACTTCGGCAACCCCCTCACCAGACTTCTACTAGCCATCGCCTTCAGTTTGTCCATGCCAACATGCCCCAGCCTCTCATGCCAGATAGCAGCACTATCATTGGCCCTCATTCTATCAACATAAGCATTGGTGGAAAGAACAAACAAGTTCTTCACCCTCCTCCCAACATGAGCAACATCAGCCTTAACCGCTGATACGTTAAGGAACCTCACGTCTGTTGGCCCAAACAGAACATGATACTCAGCGTCCACCGCATTGGTCACCGAGAAGAGGTTCTTCTTCCTGCCCGGCACGTGATACACACTCCTTAACGTGAGTGTCCCCTGATCACTACCCAAAGACACGACCCCCTCTTTCTCTACTACATAAACAGTATTATCAGCAGTGATAATAGCTTCATTACCTGAGTATGCCTGCATGGATGTGAACTTTGACTTGTCTCCGGTGAGGTGATGACCACACCAGGAGTCCACGATCCACTCGCCGTTGAAGTCCTCAGCAGACAAGGCCCGGACACAAGTGCCCGTCATAAAAGCTCCGCCCCATTCTGCTTCTTCACTTCTCGAGCAAGTTTCCTCCTTTCCCGCAGCATGCCCAGGCTGTAGTTTGACCTTGCAGTCCCGCTTGAAGTGCCCAGGCTGTAGTTTGACATTGCTCCTCTCCGGCGGATATGAAGTTGAAGTCTCCTTCTCACCAGCAGCCTGCACCTTCTTCTTTTTCTTCCCTTCCCATCCTTTCTTCTTGCCTGAGAAGAGAACTTCGCTGCTTTCATGATTCAGATTCACTCCCGCCATCTGCCTTGCTAAGCTCTCCTGCGAGGCAAGCAGATTCTCCAGCTCTAGCAAAGATGGCTGAGTAGCCCACCCTTGAACAGATGTAACAAAGGCCACATACTCCTTCCGCAAGCCGCGGATAATGTGCCTTTTCATCTTAGCCTTAGAGATAGGCTCATCAGGATCCAGTGCCGACAGCTCAGCACACAAGCTCTTCATCTTTAAGAAGTACTTGGAGATGGAAAGGTCTCCCTGAGTTGCCCTGGCCAACTCATTCTCCAGGAACTGAAGCCGCGCCACATTCTTCCTATTGAACAACTCATCAATGGTTGTCCAAATATCAGCAGCCGACTCACACCTAACGATGTGATCAAACAGTTCCGGAGACACAGCTCTCTTCAGAATGAACTCCTCCTTAGCATTTGTTCTTCTCCAGAGCATCACCTGCTCAGCAGTACCGAAAGCAGCAGTCACTTCCTGTCTGTTGTCACCACTGACGACGTCCCACAGCTCCTCCCCAAGAAGATAACTCTTCATGCACGACTTCCACTTCTTGAAGTTAGTCGGCGTTAAGAGTTCAATGCCCAGACCTCTTGCAAAACTCCCTTCCATTGCATACACTTGTTGGCACCCTTTCAGAAGCACCGAGCAACAACACAGGTTGAGCACCACTCAGTCACTGAGTAACAACGCTGGTTGACTTCCACTCACGCAACTGAACCTCAGCAACCTCCCTCTGATACCATGTTAAATTTTCTCAACGTGCTCAGCAAGATAGCCCAAACACCAAATTAATATCTTCGGAACTACCCAGTTCTCAAGTTGAACCAGCGGAAAACCCGAGGACCAGAGGTTTTACCCAACAAACAATGGAAGCACAAGCAGATCTTTTATACATTCACTTCTTTACAATCCGAGGCATACATAGCGAGACATGATTTCGCTAGTATTACAGCTGTAAACAGAAAGCACCAAAAAATAAGCCGGGCGGACAACACCGGAGTCCGCCGAGAGCGCGAGGTCGCCGAGGTCACTGAGTCCGCTGAGATTGCCCAAGCTAAGCTGCAATACGCCGAATAGCCACGGAGTCCGCCGAAGCCGCGAGGCCGCGCGGACACACCGTTATTCACCTCCTGCTGATCCTGAACTGAGGAACACCCCTACCCGCCTGAAGCCGGCGGACAGGTTATTGAAGCTGGCAAAGATGAAACAGAACTGACAATCCGCAGAGCAACCTCCTGCTGAGTCCGCAGAGACCACACACTTCCAAGCACTTGACTAAAGTCATAGCCAAACTCCTGGCTCCTTGAAGTTATCCGCGCGACCTGCACACAGCAAACCGTCAGCCTGAAACAATCCGCGCGGACTGGCAAACACAGACCGCAGCTCCTTGCACAACTCAACTTACTGTTCACTCAAGTTACTTAGGTTTCTGTAGATGTGCCAGGGGGGGTCCTATTTATAGGCGAGGTGAGGAGTGTGGTCACCGCCCTAGAGATGGAGACACCGCCCAAGTCCGCGTGAATGCAAAACACCGTCCGCCGAGTCCGCGAGGACTTAGCCGGTCACCAAGGAAAACCGCTAGGAGCAAGGCAACCATTGACGAACCCTGTCCAGCCCGCCCAAGCTAAGCGGACAAGGCATCAGCCCGCAAAGCTCCAACCACTGCAGGACAGCAAACCCCCTTCAATGGCTGTCCGCACCAACCCGAGGCAGTCCGCAAGACTCACACCTCAATCCGCCACAAGTCCACGACCAAAGGCAGCCAGCAACAGTGCGCCCGGTCAAATCGGACTTGGCGGATACGGCGGACACACTGAACTTGGCACAAAGTGTGACCAAGTCCAAAACCATCAAAGGCCAATGCGAGCATGGCGGACGCAAAACCCCGTCCGCCAAAACACCGAGCATAGACCGCCATCAGTCCGCGAGCTCCCCGCACTCCAGCCCCATCGCAGCGGTCAAATCCCGGACTCCAAAACCAGGCCACCAAAATGATCTCCACAGCAAAGCACCTGCTGTGCCTCCAGAGCTCGACAAGGCCTCAGCCAAGCTCTAAGCTCAGTCCGCAACAGCCCAAACCGCGGACACGCCAGTCTGCAAGCTTCACGCGAACATGAGCCAACCCGCCTATCAGCACAAGCTTGCACCCGCGGCCACTGAGCAATGCACCAGTCCGCAAGCCTCTCTATCCGCAAATACCAGGCCGCATAGTCCACGAACTCCATGCAAACAACCCGCTCGGAAGAACAGCCGGCTTCCCACTAGACCTCCCCCCAGGCCGCACAACGCAGTCCGCCCAGTCCGCCAAAGCTGTCCGCCCAGGCCGCCCGGCCTGTCCCGTCACCCACTTCCACTTCACAAATTTCAACAGTATAAGCACCTCACTAAGTCTTTGTTCCCAATGCTCTTGAAGAGGTCTTGGTCTGTTTGACCTTTTGGTATGCAGAGCAAATACCCTCCTTAGTGCACTTCATCTTGGGACCATTCCTAAGTAACTCTTCACTAAAGAGCTTGCCTATGGTTTTATAATTCAGATGAGCTATCCTCTTGTGCCACTGACACAGTGTGAGGCTATCTAATCTACAACTAGACATACAGGGGAGTCTATATCTAAACATGGAAAATTCAAACAATAAATGTTCCCACTCCTAGTGCCTGTCAAGATGACCTCTTGGTCACTTAACCTCTTAATGTGGCACTCATCCTTATGAAAAACTATGTCATAGCAAAGATCACATACTTGGCTAATGCTTATTAGGTTGTTTTGTAACCCTTCCACATAGGATACTTTTGTGATAGTGACTATGTCATTAGATATCTTCCTATAAACTCTTGTCACTCCCCTATCTGAGCCACCAAAGATGACTTTGGGTCCATTCTTTACTAAAGTATAATCCTTCAACAAGCTTCTTATTCCAGCCATGCGGCTGGAACATCCACTATCGAAGTACCATTTAGGGGTGTGGGTACTTGGACAAACCAGCAAGACATAATTCAATTAACCTTAGGACCCCAATTATTATTGGGTCTTAGGTGTATGTTAGTATGATAATAAACATGCCTACTTGTAGCTCTTCTGACAGGTAAACTTACTCTAGCTCTGGCCACACTCGGTTTGTGCCAGCAATCAATAGCATGTGTCCCACCTTGCCATAACACCAATACTCAAAAATATTGTACCTTCTTTTTAGAGCTGGTCTTGTAGCAATGCTGTCAGCAGCTCTCAGTCCAGAAGGTACAACAACAGCCTTATTCTTGTATCTCTTAGCCACAGTATGACTTGGGATGTGCCTGGCAGTAAAAGTACTTGGAATATCATGTCTCCTACCAATAGTAGTTTTCCTTTCAGAAGACATACTCTTGATGGCCTCATATATACCCAAGTCTAGTCCACTGACAGACTTGCACTTGTTCTGATTGTGGGTTGGGAGATCCTGAGAAAAGACTATTGTCTTACTCTTGAGTGTTGGGGCTGGTGCACCAAACACAAATGGTCCATGATGAGCCATTTGGATCTCCTCATGGGCTGCCTTGAAGGCACTTGCACCCTTGCTATATCTACCACAATAGTATAGAACATCTTTGTTCACACTAGTGGATCTACCATTCTCCTAGTGACCATAGATGCTCTCTTGGTCAAACATGTTTGAAGGTAATAGAACTCTCTTGAATGGAATAGGAGGCTTGGACGCTAGTGGCTGTACTGGAGCATTGTCCTTTCCTTTGGGATTGGCAACTCTTGTGTGTCCCTTGAACCCCAACTCCTTCTTACCCTTTTGGGAGGTGAAGAAGTCTATCAAGGGCAGCATTGAACTTGGCTTTGAATAACTAGCCACTATCCTCTTCTCCCTCCCTAATAGCTCTTTCGGCTCCCTTATTCGGTTTTCCTGGTATTCTATGGTGTCGATCTGAATGAAAAAAATAGTTTCTAGTTCAATGATTTTCTTCATCTTTAGATCCATCAGAGAAGCTGATTCTACATGTTTGGAAGCAGCAAGCTGAAGGGAGGAAATTTCATTAGCTTACTTCTTAGGCAACAACTTGCTTTTCCTAAAAGCACTCAGAAGGACACCATATTTGTCAATTAAAGAATTAACCTCTTCCTCAAATTAAGAGTCTCATTCGTCTCTTGATGAATTAACTCTAGAATCTGTGCTGGTCTCATAGCATGACTCAGAAGAAGACTTAGACAGATAATGTACCTTTTTGTTGACTAGGCTGATCCTGGCTAGATTCATCATCAGTTATAGCCATCAGCCAATGTCAGCAGCTGTCTTTTTCTTTTTCTTCATCCACCTATAAATCACTACCAAACTATGATAGAGGGTCCCTGATTTCAACCATAGCAGCAAGATAATCTTCATCAGTTTCTTCTACAATAGCAGCAAGAATCCCAATGAAGGCTTCTTCTTCAACTTATTCTTCAGCAGAATACAACCCTATATTGGCTTCCTCTTCTTCATCTTCTGACTCAGAAAAAGAAGAGTCAGTCAAGCTTCCCTATTTTTTAGCCACAAAGGACATTTGCTTCTTGCACTTATGCTGATGGTGGTGCTTCATGTAACACCTCCTATCCGTCGCATAGCATATAGCAGTAGGTCCGGCCGGGGCCCGACGCCATATACCACATACAGACCGGGTGGTTACTTATGGAAACCATCCAACCAATCTCAACGTCCTATACAGAGCATTCTAGCGGAAGCAGTATATAAAAGTTGTGACAAGGAACCCAGCATTGAAGCACGAATGTCCACTAATACAAAATAGGAATGTTATACAAAATACCCAAAATAGCCTTAAGGCTTTACAAAATGTTTCACTTGATATTACATGTTTTACAAACCACGGCACGCAGGCCGGTCATACATGAATAAAACAGTAAACACTTCCAATTAGGCCTTCGAGGGCCGGCTTCGCAAAAAGGGCTTTAGCCCGCTATTGACCGCTTGGTCCAGCTGCACCTGCAAGCAACAAACCACCGCACGGTGGCAAAACAAGGCAACGGTCAGCAATGCTTACCAAATTATAACGATCTCACCCCCAACTCGGGGCGGTGATGCTCCTTCCCTGCATTTCATTAGCATAAGAGAGCAATATATATAGCCATTTCATCACAGACGTTGGCTCGCACGGCCACACGCCCCGTGCTCTCAGGGCATATTTTCGGTGAACCGGTCGATGTCACGTCAATTAAAGCCATAGACATTCCGGACTCACCACCGCCACTTAGACGGCCAAACCTATGAGCAATCTGTCTTCTTGGCCTGGGTCACGACAATTTAAGCCATTGACCGCCGAAGACCCTAATCTATGCCAACGGTAAGTGCCACGTGCCTTTATGTCTCTTTAACCGAACGACATAGAACGGGTACGGTTCCATCTAACCCGTGCTCACATCACAACGACAATTTAAGCCATTTGTGCGGGTCAAACTTCCACCGAGTACCATTTCCATAACAAATCACATAACCCAGTTATGTTCAAGTTGGCTCTCAGGCCACCAAGTTGGCAAGATCTCGTATCCGCCCAGTTTTTCGGGTGCACCTTTGGGTTAATCCCCAAGGCTCCCTGCTGCAATCTACCGCGTAGAAAACCCAAAAAATAACCAATAGTGCGGAGTCTTCTCCGGCATTATGCAATGCAACATCACCGATCCAGACCAACATGTCCGGGTAGGCTTCACACATCATGCATATGTCCGTTCTCGCTTATGGACTCTAAACAACGGGGACTTCACATATCTACCCGAAGGAACGCCTCCAACTCTCCGCAAACTCGTGAGAGCGGGCTTCCTATGCAAAGAAAGAGAGCTACTCATGCTCAAGATGAGGATCGTTACCCTAGCGTTCCTCTTTGGTGCCATTGAAAAGTAATCGGATGAAAAGCACCGCACTAGCTTTGCCTCCGTGGATCCGAAGTCGGCTCGCGATTCGGAGCTCCGAAGCTCCTCCAATGGCGGGATCTAGCTCCTTCTTCCTCCCCTGGCTCTCCTCTCTCTCTAAGGTTTTTAGAAAGATAACACTTAAGAAAAGTGAGGGTTTCTAAGTCCAAATCCCGGGTATATCCCTTCAGGAACATCCCCCAGCGTTGGATCTCAAAACAAGGAAACGAACGGCTTTGATTCGGAACTGAAATGCCCAATCTGGACCGAACACGGCCTGGCACACGCCCGTGTCTAGGGCCATGTGCCTCATTCGCCGTCAAAATCGAATCGCCTGGAACCTCACACGGGTATCGAACACGCCCGTGTTCGAGCTGACACTCCCGTGTTCCACCTAACACGGCCGTGAGTCCGGCTGTGTACCCTATCATTTTTCCCCGAAATCAACCCGAGCACTGCACGGGTTCCAGGACACGCCCGTGTCCTTACCCGTGTCACCTCAACACGACTGGACCCCAGGCCGTATACTATTGACACGGCCTTGGACACGTCCATCGACCTGATGACACGGCCTTGGACACGCCCGTGTCCTAGGCCGTGTGCCTTGTCTCGATGCATCGTCGAGCGAATCTCGTCGACTACCCGGGATGATCGTCGAGAAAGGTCGACACGCCCTGCGACACGCCCGTGTCGCAGGCCGTGTGCCTTGTCTCGAAGCATCGTCGAGCAAATCTCGTTGACTCCACGGCTAAGTGTCGACACGGGTCGACACGCCCTGCGACACTCCGTGTCGCAGGCCGTGTGCCCAGTCTCGACACAATGTCGAGACCAAAGTGTCGACTTCCCGCCTTAGTGTCGACACAGGCTTGACACGCCCTGGGACACGCCCGTGTCCCAGGCCGTGTGCCTGCAGCCAGAACCCAAACTGGCCCAAAACGTCCCCCTTTGCTCCCTTTGAGTTTCGGGGCGTTACAACTCTACCCCTCTTAAAAGAATTTCGTCCACGAAATTACATAAAGTAAAGACATGTACAAAACCAAAATTTATACCTGAGCGGAACAACTCCGGATACTCGTCAAGCATAGTCTGCTCTCGCTCCCAAGAGAGGTCCTCACGACCGCAATTGTCCCACCGGACCTTGACCATCCTGATCTCTTTATTGCGTAGCCGCTTGACCTCCGAGTCCTCAATCCGCACGGGCTTGACCTTTGTCGTTAGCCCACTATCCACCTGCACTTGATCAACCGCTATCACATGCGTAGGCTCTTGCACCGCCTTCCGAAGCACCGAAATATGGAATACATCATGTAAACCACTAAGCTCCACTGAAAGCTTCAACCGATAGGCCGCTTCACCAACTCGCTCTAGAACCTCGAACGGTCCAAGGTACCTCAGGCTTAGCTTTTTCAATCGCCGTACCCGCGAGACACCCTTGAACGGCTTGATCTTTAAGTATACATAATCGCCCACAGCGAACTCCACGTTCCTGTGCTTGGCATTATAGTACTTTGCTTGCCGGTCCTGAGCGATAAGCAACCTCTCCCGAATGGTTCTCACCAAAGAAGTAGCATCCTCCACTTCTGATCGCTTATACAACTTTGACTCACCCGTTTCTAACCAAGACAACGGCGTGCGACATTTTCTACCATATAGGGCCTCGAAAGGCGCCATCTGAATACTCGCTTGGTAGCTATTGTTGTATGCGAACTCCACCAAATAAAGGTGTTCTTCCCATTGCTTTCCAAAATCCAAGACACACATGCGAAGCATGTCTTCCATGGTTCTATTGACCCTCTCGGTCTGCCCATCCGTTTGTGGATGAAAGGCTGTGCTGAATTTCAGCTTTGTTCCCAACATTTGCTGCACAAGCCTCCAATCATTGGACGTGAACCGCCCATCTCGGTCACTCACGATGCTGCGGGGCACACCATGAAGCCGTACTATGTTATCCACATAAAGCTTTGCCAGCTTCTCCACCGGATCATCCTTCCTATGCGGAATAAAATGCGACACCTTCGTTAATCGATCAACAACCACCCAAATGGCGTCGTTTCCCTTTTGCGACCTTGGCAAACCGTACACAAAGTCCATAGAGATGTCGTCAAATTTCCACTCCGGTATAGGCAAGGACTTAAGAAATCCTCCCGGCTTTTGGCACTCCGCCTTTACCAAGGCACAAGTTTGGCACTTCGCTACGTATAGCGCCACATCCTTCTTTAAACCCGGCCACCAAAATAGTTTCTTCACATCACGGTACATCTTCGTGCTCCCCGGGTGAATCGAGTACTTGGTATGGTGTGCCTCGTACAACAACTCCTCCCGTAAATTACCCACACTTGGGACGCACAGACGACCGTATTTCCAAAGTAATCCGTCCTCCACGACGAATTGGGAATTTTGCCCATCCAGGGCCTCTACCATGAACTGCTTCATATGAGCATCCATATCCAATGCCTGCCGAATACGATCAGGCAGGTTATATTGGACTTCAGTCCAATTCAGAACTGCTTCAGTACTTGATTGTCTGTCCACACAAATAATCTCCAACGCCTCCAACTCTCGCACCAACTGCTCATCATGCACCGATAGCCAATTGGCTTGAGCTGGGGCTCGGCGACTCAGCGCGTCCGCAACCGCATTCCCTTTGCCTGGCACGTTGTGGATCTTGAATGTATAGTCCCCCAGGAACTCCATCCATCTACGCTGCCGCATATTCAGATCCTTCTGATCAATAAGATACTTCAGGCTCTTGTGATCGGTGTAGATATCAATCTTCACACCGTACAAATAGTGTCTCCACAGCTTCAAGGCAGAAATCACGGCCGCTAACTCCAAGTCATGGACCAGATAATTCCTCTTATGCACTTTTAGCTGTCTCGAGCCATAAGCTATTACACTTCCGTGTTGCAGTAGCACGCAACCGAAACCGCTGCCCGAAGCATCACTATAAATCTCATAGCCTTCGGTTCCACATGGCGAACTCAGCACAGGCGCCGTGGTCAACCGACACTTCAACTCCTCAAAAGCTCGTGCGCACTCCGGCGTCCAGACGAACTTACGCTCCTTCCTCGTCAAAGTAGTGAGAGGTAACGCTATCCGCGAGAAGTTCTCTACGAAGCGCCTATAATAGCCGGCAAGCCCCAGAAAATTCCGGACTTCCGCTATAGTAGCAAGCTCAGGCCACTCCCGTATCGCAACATTCTTCACCGGATCCACAGCAATACCCTCTCCACTCACTATATGCCCGAGGAACGCCACTGAGGATAGCCAAAACTCGCACTTCGAGAACTTGGCATACAACTAATTTCTCCTTAGCATCTCCAACACCAAATGAAGATGCTTGAAGTGATCTTCCTCACTTTGCGAGTACACCAAAATATCATTGATGAAGACGATCACGAAATGGTCCAAGTACTCCCTGAAAGTCCTGTTCATCAAATCCATGAACACTGACGGTGCATTTGTCAGCCCAAACGGCATGATCGTAAACTCATATTTCCCGTATCTCATACTAAACGCTGTCTTCGGGATATCACTCTGCCTTATTTGCAGCTGATAGTACCCAGCCTTGAGATCCAACTTCGAGTACACCGTCGACCCGACTAACTGATCAAATAGATCATCAATCCGGGAGATCGGGTACTTGTTCTTCTCAGTCAACTTGTTGAGCTCCCGATAATCAATACATAGCCTCAAGCTTTCGTCCTTCTTCTTAACAAAGAGGACCGGTGCGCTCCAAGGCGAAGAACTCGGGCGCACATACCCTTGCTCCAACAACTCTTGCAGTTGAACTTTCAGCTCCGCCATTTCCTTAGGCGCTAGCCGATAAGGAGATCGTGATACAGGCTTTGCACCTGGCACTAGCTCGATCGTAAAATCAATCTCCCGCTGAGGCAGGGCTCCAGGAAGATCTGTGGGGAACACATCAGGGTATTCCGATACCACTGAAATGCAATCCAACGCGGGCTTCGGCTTTGCAACCTCCACTAGTGTAAAGAACAGTTCTGCTCCGACACGAACCGCCTTCACCACTTGAAGAGCAGACATCAACGTCTTGCTCGACCCCTTTAAGCCTGTAAAAGTCGTCTCACGACTTGCTCCCAGCTTGACTTCCTTGCTACCGCAATCTATATGGGCTTGCTGCTCTGAGAGCCAGTCCATGCCAAATATGACGTCGAACTCCACCAACGGAAGTAAAGACGCCCGCAGGTCAAACTCCTGCTCCCCAATACGAATCTTAACATCGCAGATCCTATCCGCTCGCATCGAACACCCATTGGGCAACAACACTTCCAACTTATCCTTCGCCATCGAAGAACGGACTCCGATGCGTGATATAAATCCTTCGGACAAGAAGGAGTGTGACGCTCCCGTATCGAAGAGTGCTCGTGCCGGATTTTCACAAATCAATACAAATCCTAAACAAGCAGTTGTACGGTAACATGTGCATAACAAGCATTCAAAGAAATTGACTTGCTATAAATTAAGCCGTGCCTGTCACCACATCAGCTTGTTTGATGGCCTCCTGTTGGCCAAGATTGTACACCCTTGGTTGGGCTGGAGCATAGTGGGATGCGGTCGACTCCACCGCCTTTCCCTTCTCTTCATAAGTAGCTCCCGACCTTCTCTCGGACTTAGGACGTCCGCTCCAACAATCACGGGCGAAATGCCCTGTCTTTCCACATGTAAAACACGCGCCCGGGGTCCGACTCGTAGTCGCCCCCTGATAGCCCTCTGATAGCCGGACTTTGAACTAGTCGGCACTTTGAATTCAGATTTCTTCTCACCCAAGCTTTTCTTTGCTTGTACATATTTCATGTCCTTCTCCAAGGACCGGGCAGTATTGACCAAGGTTAAGAAACCCTGCGTCATCGGCCCCAAAAGCAGTAGTCTCAACTCATCCCTCAAGCCTTCATAAAAGCGATTAGTCTTACGCTCCTCATCCATGATGGTGGAGCTAGCATAACGACTCAAACAAGTGAACTCATGGAGATATTCATCCACGCTCTTCTCACCCTGAACCAACTTCAAAAATTCGTTCTCCATCAAAATCCTCTCTGTAGCAGGGAGGTATCTTGCTAAGAACAATCCCGAGAACTCTTCCATCGGAACGTCTATCAGTTGTCTACCCCTCAAATGATGCAGCTCCAATCCTTCCCACCACATCCTCGCTTCACCGTCCAGAAGGAACGTAGCGATGGTGGTCATTTGCCACTCCTCCATCTCCGTCGCTGTCATGACTCTCTTCACCCTGGAGAGCCAGTCTTCAGCCTGAGATGGGGTTCCCAACCCCGAGAATAACGGAGGGTCAAAGCTCATTACATGCTTAAGCTGCCTCTCGGTTGCCCTCCTTGGCACCACCGGTTCCACAACCACTTGCTCCACTAACCTCGGCTTGGCCTCTTGCAGAGGTTCCTGCTCCATCATAGGAGCGGGCTGCTGCGCTTGCCTTGCAGGCTGCGCATTTATCACCGCCAACACCGCTTCAGCCACCAATCGAATATTCTCAGCCGATAGAGGTGTTGCAGGAGCAACATCCGGTGCACTACTAGCCTTAGAAACTCGGCGTTCTGACGGCCCAACACCACTTCTGGTCACCTATAGTGGTACAAAACACAATTAAGTGACCAAATAAAATTGCAAACAGCAATCATAGGAACACGCAGGTTCCCCAAACATGAGTATTTTCATTCCTAAGTGGATATTCATAGGTTCTTTTGACTGTTATTACGATGACGCACACAATGTGCTCACCGCCCCTTAAAAAGAATTCGCCAACGAATTCACTTTAAGCCTGACCAAAACCAGTAGTCTGATACCAAATTGTAACACCCCCTATCCGTCACATAGCATATAGCAGTAGGTCCGGCCGGGGCCCGACGCCATGTACCACAGACAGACCGGGTGGTTACTTATGGAAACCATCCAACCAATCTCAACGTCCTACACAGAGCATTCTAGCGGAAGCAGTATATAAAAGTTGTGACAAGGAACCCAGCATTGAAGCACGAATGTCCACTAATACAAAATAAGAATGTTATACAAAATACCCAAAATAGCCTTAAGGCTTTACAAAATGTTTCACTTGATATTACATGTTTTACAAACCACGGCACGCAGGCCGGTCATACATGAATAAAACAGTAAACACTTCCAATTAGGCCTTCGAGGGCCGGCTTCGCAAAAAGGGCTTTAGCCCGCTATTGACCGCTTGGTCCAGCTGCACCTGCAAGCAACAAACCACCGCACGGTGGCAAAACAAGGCAACGGTCAGTAATGCTGACCAAATTATAACGATCCCGCCCCCAACTCGGGGCGGTGATGCTCCTTCCCTGCATTTCATTAGCATAAGCGAGCAATATATATATAGCCATTTCATCACAGACGTTGGCTCGCACGGCCACACGACCCGTGCTCTCAAGGAACATTTTCGGTGAACCGGTCGATGTCACGTCAATTAAAGCCATAGACATTCTGGACTCACCACCGCCACTTAGACGGCCAAACCTATGAGCAATCTATCTTCTTGGCCTGGGTCACGACAATTTAAGCCATTGACCGCCGAAGACCCTAATCTATGCCAACGGTAAGTGCCACGTGCCTTTAGGTCTCTTTAACTGAACGACATAGAACGGGTACGGTTCCATCTAACCCGTGCTCACATCGCAACGACAATTTAAGCCATTTGCGCGGGTCAAACTTCCACCGAGTCCCATTTCCATCATAAATCACATAACCCAGTTATGTTCAAGTTGCCTCTAAGGCCACCAAGTTGGCAAGATCTCGTATCCGCCCAGTTTTCCGGGTGCACCTTTGGGTTAATCCCCAAGACTCCCTGCTGCAATCTACCGCGTAGAAAACCCGAAAAACAACCAATAGCCCGGAGTCTTCTCCGGCATTATGCAATGCAACATCACCGATCCAGACCAACATGTCCGGGTGGCTTCACACATCATGCCTATGTCCGTTCTCGCTTACGGACTCTAAACAACGGGGACTTCACATATCTACCCGAAGGAACGCCTCCAACTCTCCGCAAACTCGCGAGAGCGGGCTTCCTATACAAAGAAAGAGAGCTACTCATGCTCAAGATGAGGATCGTTACCCTAGCATTCCTCTTTGGCGCCATTGAAAAGTAATCGGATGAAAAAGCACCGCACTAGCTTTGCCTCCGTGGATCCGGAGTCGGCTCGCGATTCGGATCTCCGAAGCTCCTCCAATGGCGGGATCTAGCTCCTTCTTCCTCCCTTGGCTCTCCTCTCTCTCTAAGGTTTTTAGAAAGATAACACTTAAGAAAAGTGAGGGTTTGTAAGTCCAAATCCCAGGTATATCCCTTCAGGAACATCCCCCAGCTGTTGGTTCTCAAAACAAGGAAATGAACGGCTTTGATTCGGGACTGAAATGCCCAATCTGGACCGAACACGGCCTGGCACACGCCCGTGTCCAGGGCCGTGTGCCTCATTCGCCGTCAAAATCGACTCGCCTGGAACCTCACACGGGTATCGAACACGCCCGTGTTCGAGCTAACACGCCCGTGTTCCACCTGACACAGCCATGAGTCCGGCCGTGTACCCCATCATTTTTCCCCGAAATCAACCCGAGCACTGCACGGGTTCTAGGACACGCCCGTGTCCTTACCCGTGTCACCTCAACACGACTGGACCCCAGGTCGTGTACTATTGACACGGCCTTGGACACATCCATCGACCTGATGTCACGGCCTTGGACACGCCCGTGTCCTAGGCCGTATGCCTTGTCTCGACGCATCGTCGAGCGAATCTCATCGACTCCCCGGGACGATCGTCGAGACAGGTCGACACGCCCTGCGACACGCCCGTGTCGCAGGCCGTGTGCATTGTCTCGACGCATCGTCGAGCGAATCTCGTCGACTCCGCGGCTAAGTGTCGACACGGGTCGACACGCCCTGCGACACGCCCGTGTCGCAGGCCGTGTGCCCAGTCTCGACACAATGTCGAGACCAAAGTGTCGACTTCCCGCCTTAGTGTCGACACAGGCTTGACATGCCATGGGATACGCCCGTGTCCCAGGCCGTGTGCCTGCAGCCAGAACCCAAACTGGCCCAAAACGTCCCCCTTTGCTCCCTTTGAGTTTCGGGGCGTTACACTTCATCTCACCATCCTCTCTTCTCTTCACTGTGCAGCCGGTTACCACATGTCCTGGTTTGCAGCAGTAATAGTAGATAACATTATTAGAAATTTGTTTACCAGGTTTAGAACCATACATGTCCTCCTTGGAGGATTTCTTCTTGTGATGTGAGGAGGAGGAAGGTCCACTCTTCCAATGCTTCTTTTTCATCAATTTCTAGAACTGTTTGGAGAAGGTAGCAAAGTCCTCATCAGACATGTGGCAGTCTAATGTGCTTGTCTCTAACCTTTCTGAGTCAGACTCAACATCTCTCCTTGGTGAAGAGGGAGTCTTTCTTCTACTCCTCCTTGTGGCTTCAGCTTTGAAAACCACAGAATTTTCTTTGGCCTGAGACTTGCTATTTTTCTCCTCCTCCTTCCTAGCAGTCAACTGGATTTCATAGGACAGTAGCTACCCAAATAGTGTTGGCGGTGGAGTGTCAGCAAGCTTTACCATCTCTCTGATGACACGGATCTTAGTCTCCCAGTCTCTAGTTAGAGACCTGAGAAACTTGTCATTTAACTCATAAGTGTTGAAAACCCTATATAGGTCCTCAGCTCATTAACAATCATGAAGAATCTCTCATAGCACTCTACTATATTGTTAGACTTGCTCTGCCTGAAAGCCTTATACTCTTGGTTGAGCATGGATTTTCTGTCATCTCTGACTTCATCTATACCCTCCATGTAGACCACTAAAGTGTCTCACATCTACTTAGAGGTCTTGCAGTGTACCAAATTCTGGAAGGTGGAGTCATATATGGTACTAAATATATTATTTTGGGCCCTCTTGTCCATGGTGGCAAGGATGACTTCATCCTTTGTCATTTCAGAATAGGTCTTGTGAAAGTAAGGGTTAGATCTGAAATACTGTAGAGGGTGGGGGGGTGAATAGAGTATCTTGAAAACTTTAAAAACTTTTGCTGTAAATAAAAATAGACCTAAGATAAATTAATCTAGCACTATCACATGCACAACAAAACCTAACTATCACAGCCACACCAAGAGCAAAAGAAAAAGTGCAACCAGACAACACAAGAATTTTATTGTGGTTCCCCAACTTGGGCACATCCACTCTTCTACCACCCTGGTAGGAATCCACTGAGGTTTTTGATCAGGTGGCTGCCACCAATGAGCTTTTGATCAGGTGCTCGAAAACCAACTCAAGTCTTTTGATCAGTAGACTTGCAACCAAGAATAACTTTTGAAGGGTGTTAAAGAACCTTTTTACAGTGGGGGATGAGAGAGTAATGGTGTCTTATCTTTCTCAAATACAACTGAGAAGACTTAGTGGATATATGATGTTAGCAAAATCTCCCCTGAGATATTAAACTCAGGAATATTTGAGCCTTGTTGCAGGGTGAGTAGGTCTTCAATATTTCAGCCTTGACTAGCAGGTATCCAGGAAATTCTTGACAGATAAAGTGTTTGTTGTCCTTTGAAGAATCCTGAGATGAAGAAGGAAGGATACTATTGATTTGGATGTATGTTCTTCTTCTTCTTCAGCTTGCTGTAATTTCTCTAGTCAAGGGCTAGGGCTTCTTGTATCTTGATAATGTTATTGCCATGTGTATCTTGTTCTCTGTGTTTTTTCGAGAAGGAAGAAGAAGATCCTTATTTACTGTATTGTGGAATAAAGAGGAAAAATCTTTTTTATATTTTCCATGAAATCTTCCTTCTGAATTTTGAATTCCTTCCTTCATTCAATACTTACGGCCTGAAGAATATCTGCATTGATTGATTTCCCCAACTATCCCATTGAAAAGCGGCAAGTAATAATCCTGATGAAGACCATAATCAATGCTCCTTCTAATGGTAATATTCAGAGAATATTAAGCATTGATTATATAGGAATTACTGCAATAAAATAAGCGATAGAGGGAGGAAAAGTCCATGTCTGGAACTACACAGAAGTCGTCAAGTGAAGAACAGAATTTGTCAACCTGGGTCCAGAGTTCGTCGAGCTGAGAAGTCAAGTTCGTCGACAAGATAATAGTTGTTTGTCCACCTGAGATCCAAGATCGTCGACCTGAGAACAGATAACTGCTTTCTTTGGAACATTGCCAATTCTGTGCATCAAGATCGTCGAGCTGATATTATAACTTTGTCGACTAGCGTTCAGTGAAATGTTTCTTGGACTTAAGAATGTTGAAGTAAAGTGTCTGAAATCGTCGACCTGAGAACTAGGTTCGTCGACCTGAGAACTAGTTTTGTCGAGCTGAGAACTTCTAATTGCTAATTGATAAATCTTGCAAAGAATGTGGTCTAAGTTCGTCGAGCTGAGAATATGAATTCGTCGATTGAAGAATGATTTTAGATTGAAGAATGATTCTTGTACAACCCCGTGTCCGGCGAGCAAGGTCATCAAGGGGTGAGTAGGTCAGACTGGGAGCAGCAGGCGAGCTCGGCAGTGGCAGGGGCGAGGCTGAGCTCGGCATCCGTCGACCAAAGTTCGTCGATCGGCGACCCCGAGCCCGGCATTCACCGAGCGGGCTGAGGCTCGCGCCCCCGCAGTGGAGCTCGGCAGCAGCTGGCGAGCAAAGCACGCCGAGGTGGCCAGGGGTCCCAGCTCGCCTGGGGGTCAGAGGTACTTTTTACTGTTTTACCCCTGCTGGCCTGCCCATAACCCTTTAAAACAGCGGAGTTTGGCTGTTGGCAGGCCCAGCAAAGGGTTTCCTGGTTATTTCAGGTCAGTTATTTTGGTTATTGGCTGTCCGGATTTCAAAAACTATAAATAGGACCCAAGGGGTATCCCAGAAAGCAAGTTTTTCCCTGAGCTCCTCTCCCCAAATTCTCTAAGTGCTTTCTGAGGGTACCTTAGCTCGGCTTCAGGCTAAGGAGGGGAAGCGCTCTGAGATCTTCCGGGTTTGTGGTGGGACCTCCCCGCCGAGCCCTTGGGTCTGTTTCTCCTTGTCTTGTTTTTTTTCTTGCAGGAGCGAAGTAGGCGCGAGACCACCCCTTTCCCAAGGGCGAGCTCCACAGGAAGCCGGGTTCCGGTTTCAACAATTCTGGACTTAAAATATTTGAATGTTTCTGGTCTTATAATATTGAAGTAGATGATCCAGAAATCGTCGACTAGAGAACCAAGTTCGTCGAGTTCAGCTCAGAGAATTGTCTCTGAGTTCGTCGAGCTGAGCATGACTTTTGTCGACCGGAGTTCGACGAACGTCGAACTCATTTTCTGAGTCTTTGATATTTCTCTAAGTCTTGAGTCTTCTGAAGTCTATTGATGGCTGGTCCATGCAGTGTTGACTCTAAGGCCATGGCCTATACTCTAGGACTTATACATGACCCTAGGTATACATGTTGGGTCAAACATCCTAGTTTAGTGAACCTAGCTCAAATCTAACTAGGGATCCAACAATCTCTCCCTATTTGGGTAAGGTCACTAATTACAGACACAAAAATTTACAAAGCAAGAAAAAATATATATCTGGCAGGAAAAATTTAAATGTACAACAGATATATATACACAGTTAGCTTTGGCTCAAAAACATAAACAGAGTTTTAAGGATAACAGAAAGACTGAAGACAGTTGAAAATTTATTTTTTCTTCTTTTGCTCCTTTGGCTTTGCCTCCTTAGCTTTTTCTCCTGGCTGTGTTGTAACACCCCCACCTGTCACATGACATATAACGGTGGGTCCGGCCGGGGCCCCACGCCATATAGCATAGACAAGCAAAGGAGTCACGTGTGGTAATCAAACTCTACTCGTGTCCTTAACTCATTCCATTCTAGCGCAGCAATTTTTCTTGTTAACATGAACTCAAACCAGAATGTCCACCACTATATAAAACCACATTTATATAGACAACACCAGGAATGTAGACAACTCACACACCCTGGCCTTATGGCCTACAAGTTCCTCTTTACATATCAACAATTTCGTACATCGGCACGCAGGCCGGCCACACATTAAATCCAACCACGATTCTTCACATGGCCTTCAAGGGCCTATATCAGCAAGCTCGCTATTTCCTTTATTCTTTCCAAACCGCAGCACCTGCAAGTTATCATCCAAACCAACACAGAAAACAAAGTAACGGTCAGCATTGCTGACCCATTATAACGACCCTACCCCTACCCGGGGTAGTGGTTCCTTCCCTGTATACAGTGCTTCCTTTCTCATCAAGCATCAACAAACATCACCAAATCACATAGCTAGATCATTCTCTTTATTCCACTAACTAACAAACACATCACATCACAAACGCTGGAATCCACCAACGCTCCGTGCATGCAGGGCACCTTCTTGGCGTACCGGAATCCACCGTCGTACACCGCTGTCTCTCGAGGTGTTAACTTGTTGGTTGACCGGCCCTAGTCCACCAGCTCGCAGGCTGGCGACATCCCGCCCAAGCCACTCAGAGGTCCATCCTCACAGCATCACAAACAGAGCAGACCGACCCACACTCCGTGGTGTAGCAAGCCGGGTTTATCTAAGCTCCCCAGGCATTGTCTACCCATCGATCCCCCTCCTAATCCGATCGACCCACACCATGTGGTGCAGCAACCCGGGTTTAACTCGGCTCCCCTAGCATTGCCGCCCATCGATCCCTACCTTAACTGGACCAACCCACCCTAGTGGTGTAACAGGCCGGGCGTATCTCGCACTAACCAGGCGTGTTACCAATTGATCATCTCATAACCAGGAGCTTCACCAAAGCCTCCTCACAAGCAGTACATCCATACATTCATCACAATAAAATCCATTTTGCACATCATCAAAGTCACGGAGTCTTCTCCGGTTTACCCATGAACATCACCAATCCAGACTACCGGTCTAGATGGGCTTCACACAGCATGCCTACGCCGTATTCCATATTTTCGGCTCTAAATGCAGACACTACAAAGGAATCACTTCCGCGATCCACCTCTTGGTGGAGGATTCCAAGCACATGTATAGAGAAAGGACTTCGATGTCCAAGAAGGAGATCGTTACCCTTGAAGATCGCTTCGGCGCCATGAAGTAGCCGGATGGAAATCACCGCCTCGGCTCTGCCTTCACGAAACCGCTCTCGGATCTTCGATCCGCTCTCCGCAGCTCCTACAGCAGCTGGAAAACTCCTCCCTTCTCTCTCCCTTAGGCCTTTCCCCCTTCTTCCTTGGAATGGAAATGAAGAAGAAGAAGAAGAAGATGATAAGGGCATTTATCTTCAAATTCTCGGCCTTCCCAACACCTGGACAAAGCCCAGCCATTGGATCCAGGAAGAGGGAAACAAACGGCTCAGATCTGGCCAGAAAACCCTGAACACGGCCTGACACGCCCTGTGACACGCCCGTGTCACAGGCCGTGTCCCCCTAAGCGGCAGACAACCAACTCAAACCAACCAGTACACGCCCGTGTGACACGCCCGTGTCACGGCCGTGTACCCGACACGCCCTCAGACACGCCCGTGTCTGAGGCCGTGTGCCTCAAGGAAAATAATCCCAATCCAACCCGAGACTTCACACGGCCTGGCACACGGCTGGGCACACGCCCGTGTTCCTGGCCGTGTGCACCAGGACACACCCGTGTCCTTCTAACACGGCCTAACCCGAGACGTCGAGCTAAATTCGACGCCCACTGACACGCCCTGTGACACGCCCGTGTCACAGGCCGTGTCCTCACGGGAAACCCGATACTCGACGATCGTCGAGAATACTCGCCGAACCTATGACACGGCAGCCGACACGGCCGTGTCCTGGGCCGTGTGCCCCACTCTCGACGATATCCCGCGAAAATCGTCGACACCAAGGCCCGATCGTCGACACAACCCGACACGCCCTGCGACACGCCCGTGTCGCAGGCCGTGTCAACTGACACGCCCTGGGACACGCCCGTGTCCCAGGCCGTGTCACCCAAGCCTGAACCCAATTTTGCTCAAAATGACCCTCTTGACTTCAGGGTGTTACAATCCTCCCCCCTTCAAATAATTTCGTCCTCGAAATTTGACTCCAAATAGCCAATGAGGCACAATCCTTTCAAATCAACAAGCCTTCGCACACACTAACAAACAGACAACACAACAAACATCCCTAACTTCCACTTGTGCACATGCAGCCACATACAACCTCAAAACAAAATAACCGAATTGATGGATTCCAGCACAAGCACAAGAGCTCGACAACTATAGATATCAAAACATTATTAAAGTGATACATCAACATCATGTCCATCAACCAGCCAGTTCAACCAAAAGTGAAGCACATCAGCTATTAGTCATCACCCTTGATAGCAACACATAGTTACATACACAACTTAACATTGAAATCAGTCACATCACCGCTCACTTCTGCTCAGCCTCGCGATTTTGAAATTCACGATTTAACGATAAATGAACCGCTCGAGGCCAAATGTCACCAACTGAACTTTGCGGCTCCTGTACTTCCATCGCATGCAATCTAGGTTGCGTCCGGGGTGCAGATGACTCGGCCACTGCTTTCCCTTTTTCTTCATATGACGCACCTGTCTTTTTCTCACTCCCTGGAGGGACATTCCAACAAAATTTCGCGATATGTCCTGGCTGCCCACACTTATAGCATATACGTGTATCCACACGTCCTGGCCCATACGTCGCCCCCGACGAAACAGTCGACGGAGTTACGTCCACCGGCCTAAATCTTTTTTTTTCTTGTCGTCGAAACGCCGATTGATCCACTTGCGACATTTTAAAGTCAGACTTTTCCCTTGCCAATCTCTTATTCTCTCGTACTCGCTTCATATCCTTCTCCAAGGCACGAGCTGTATCGACCAACGCCTGAAAGCCTTGGCTCACGGAACTCGGAAGTGCCAACCTCAATTCATCCCGCAATCCTCCATAAAACCGATTTGTCTTTCGCACTTCCTCCGCAAAGGTCGATCCCGCATATCTCCCCAATCTTGTAAACTCGTGCAGGTAGGTATCAATATCTTGCTCACCCTGCACCAAGCGGAGAAACTCATTTTCCATTGCAATCCTCTGCGACACTGACACATACTTGGCTAAAAATAGTTGGGAGAATTCCTCCATCGAAATCTCTGTTAAACCTCGACCGGCCAAGTGGTGCACTTCAATTTCATCCCACGACAATCTCGCATCGCCTTCCAACAGAAACGTGGCCAACGTCACTTTCTGCTCTTCTCCCGTCCTGATTGCGGTTAGGATTCGTTTTACTCTTGCCAACCAATCTTCTGCCTGCGTTGGTGAAAGCGCTCCACCAAACGTAGGTGGGTGAAAGTGCATAAAACGTGACAATGCGTCGTCATTTGCTTGCGCTTCCACCACCTCGGCAGCATGCTCTTGCCTTCCACCCGGTCTTGCCTGTCCAGCAGGTTGTGCTTGTAACACTGCAAGCACTGTCTCCGCCACCACCCGTATGGCCTCTGCCGAGGGAGGCATCGGCGCTTCCACGGGTGCTGCACTCTCATCCGACCGCTGAGGCTCAGACGGCCCAGCTCCATCCCTCGCCACCTATCAATGTACAAAACACCATTAAAGTCGTCCAAATCATAACGGTACTGGTACATTGACTACACACGCACGCACATCATGTGCATGACATACATTCCTAGTGGACATTCATGAGTTCAATTATGTTCTCTCCTCCCAAACAATCTCAACCTGGCTCTGATACCACTTTGTAACACCCCCACCTGTCACATGACATATAACGGTGGGTCCGGCCGGGGCCCCACGCCATATAGCACAGACAAGCAAAGGAGTCACGTGTGGTAATCAAACTCTACTCGTGTCCTTAACTCATTCCATTCTAGCGCAGCAATTTTTCTTGTTAACATGAACTCAAACCAGAATGTCCACCACTATATAAAACCACATTTATATAGACAACACCAGGAATGTAGACAACTCACACACCCTGGCCTTATGGCCTACAAGTTCCTCTTTACATATCAACAATTTCGTACATCGGCACGCAGGCCGGCCACACATGAAATCCAACCACGATTCTTCACATGGCCTTCAAGGGCCTATATCAGCAAGCTCGCTATTTCCTTTATTCTTTCCAAACCGCAGCACCTGCAAGTTATCATCCAAACCAACACAGAAAACAAAGTAACGGTCAGCATTGCTGACCCATTATAACGACCCTACCCCCTACCCGGGGTAGTGGTTCCTTCCCTGTATACAGTGCTTCCTTTCTCATCAAGCATCAACAAACATCACCAAATCACATAGCTAGATCATTCTCTTTATTCCACTAACTAACAAACACATCACATCACAAACGCTGGAATCCACCAACGCTCCGTGCACGCAGGGCACCTTCTTGGCGTACCGGAATCCACCGTCGTACACCGCTGTCTCTCGAGGTGTTAACTTGTTGGTTGACCGGCCCTAGTCCACCAGCTCGCAGGCTGGCGACATCCCGCCCAAGCCACTCAGAGGTCCATCCTCACAGCATCACAAACAGAGCAGACCGACCCACACTCCGTGGTGTAGCAAGCCGGGTTTATCTAAGCTCCCCAGGCATTGTCTACCCATCGATCCCCCTCCTAATCCGATCGACCCACACCATGTGGTGCAGCAACCCGGTTTAACTCGGCTCCCCTAGCATTGCCGCCCATCGATCCCTACCTTAACTGGACCAACCCACCCTAGTGGTGTAACAGGCCGGGCGTATCTCGCACTAACCAGGCGTGTTACCAATTGATCATCTCATAACCAGAGCTTCACCAAAGCCTCCTCACAAGCAGTACATCCATACATTCATCACAATAAAATCCATTTTGCACATCATCAAAGTCACGGAGTCTTCTCCGGTTTACCCATGAACATCACCAATCCAGACTACCGGTCTAGATGGGCTTCACACAGCATGCCTATGCTGTATTCCATATTTTCGGCTCTAAATGCAGACACTACAAAGGAATCACTTCCGCGATCCACCTCTTGGTGGAGGATTCCAAGCACATGTATAGAGAAAGGACTTCGATGTCCAAGAAGGAGATCGTTACCCTTGAAGATCGCTTCGGCGCCATGAAGTAGCCGGATGGAAATCACCGCCTCGGCTCTGCCTTCACGAAACCGCTCTCGGATCTTCGATCCGCTCTCCGCAGCTCCTACAGCAGCTGGAAAACTCCTCCCTTCTCTCTCCCTTAGGCCTTTCCCCCTTCTTCCTTGGAATGGAAATGAAGAAGAAGAAGAAGAAGATGATAGGGCATTTATCTTCAAATTCTCGGCCTTCCCAACACCTGGACAAAGCCCAGCCATTGGATCCAGGAAGAGGGAAACAAACGGCTCAGATCTGGCCAGAAAACCCTGAACACGGCCTGACACGCCCTGTGACACGCCCGTGTCACAGGCCGTGTCCCCCTAAGCGGCAGACAACCGACTCAAACCAACCAGTACACGCCCGTGTGACACGCCCGTGTCACGGCCGTGTACCCGACACGCCCTCAGACACGCCCGTGTCTGAGGCCGTGTGCCTCAAGGAAAATAATCCCAATCCAACCCGAGACTTCACACGGCCTGGCACACGGCTGGGCACACGCCCGTGTTCCTGGCCGTGTGCACCAGGACACACCCGTGTCCTTCTAACACGGCCTAACCCGAGACGTCGAGCTAAATTCGACGCCCACTGACACGCCCTGTGACACGCCCGTGTCACAGGCCGTGTCCTCACGGGAAACCCGATACTCGACGATCGTCGAGAATACTCGCCGAACCTATGACACGGCAGCCGACACGGCCGTGTCCTGGGCCGTGTGCCCCACTCTCGACGATATCCCGCGAAAATCGTCGACACCAAGGCCCGATCGTCGACACAACCCGACACGCCCTGCGACACGCCCGTGTCGCAGGCCGTGTCAACTGACACGCCCTGGGACACGCCCGTGTCCCAGGCCGTTTCACCCAAGCCTGAACCCAATTTTGCTCAAAATGACCCTCTTGACTTCAGGGTGTTACATGTGTAAACTTGATCTCCCTATTTGGATTTGCTTCTTTTGTCTTTGTCATTGTCATATCAGCAACTCCAATGATATTAAAGGAGGTAGCTCTTGGCACTATAACTTCTGGATGTAGTTTCATATAATCATCAACATTAAAAAAATTGTTAGGCTTAGCAAACCTGTAAAGTTCTTCCTTCCTGTATTTGTACATGGTTGAATATTGAGAAGGATCCTTCCCTTCAGCTTTTGCTTTGTTAATCATGGATAGGCCAACCAATTCCTAGAACCTAGCCATCCTAGTAGTTGTAGCTGTCTCAGGATCTTCAAAGGGTACAGGAGGGGAAACAGGTCTCTTGGGGCTTTCAGCCTTTTAATGTTCAGTGAATTATTGTTGTTGATGTTGTTGATGCTGCTGCTTGCCAGATGAATAATGCATGTGCTGGCTGCTTCCTGAAGAAGATGAGGACCTACCCTGATGTCTCTTATATGTTTGATACTGGTAGTCCTCTGAGTTGAAGAACTTGAAGCACCGGCAGCTGGTGGAGGAGGAGGAGGAGGATTCTTTCTATATCTCTGAGGAGGTGGGGAGTACTTCCTGCTTTTCTTTCTTTTTGTTGGTTCTTGGATAGCCACATCCATGTTGGCATGCCCTTATAAGGTGTGATCTTCTGCAGTATATAATATGGAGTGTCATTTGCTGGATTTGGTTTTGGGGCAGGACATGGAGGAGCCTTTCTTTTCTTAGAGACTTTCTTTTTCTTAGGCTCATCATCAGAGTCCTCTTCATCATCATCCTCGTCATCAGAATCCTGAGTAGCATCATATAAGGCATCAATAGCCTTTAGTACTGATTTATCAATGGGTTTTTCAGCCTGAGTAGGAGCTGGAGGAGGAGCTAGAGCTGGAACAGGAGGGCTATATACAACAATGCTTTCAACAACTATTTTATTTTCTTCTTCTATATCTGCCATGATCAATGCATCAAGATCAGGCATTGGGGAATCATCCATGACAAAAGTTGGAGCAGGAGGGGATGCAATAGTGAGGGGAGCATCTTGTGGTGGAGATGGAATGGCTGGAACCTCTGTTATAGCAAAACTGGCCTTTGGTTTCTTGGCAACCTTAGGACTTATTGGAGAGGTATATGGGACTATAGCCAAAGAGGGCTTTATACTGTCTGCTGGAAGAGAGTTTAAATGAGCTATATCAAAAATACTCAATAAATTTAATAGATATACTATGGGATTTATAATATAATCACCATCAGTATCTATAGTCTCTGAGATTCTGTCATCTATTTGCATATCAGATTTAATAAAATGAAAGAAATCAAATAACTCATCATCAGCATCTGCATCTGTTGTTGCTTCTGCTTCTACTACTACTTTTTCTATTATTTCTGTCTGCTCTGCTGTTACTACTGCTACTGTTGCTACTTCTTCATTGAGTAACTCCCCCTGCCGGGTTTCAGTGGATACTGGAGCCAGGCCTCTTGCTGAAGAAGGAGTAGTAGAGAGGGCAGATATGGCATCAGCAAGTGAAGAGATGGAGGAAGCTAGAGGTGAAATAGCCTCTGCTATAAGATTTTTGAGGAGGGGAGTGAGAAGTGCTATCAGAGGGGGAATGATGGAGGTGTACATGGGTAGGAAAGCATAGGGTGGATCAGTGGAGACAGAAGTGGGGATGGTAGTTGATGGTGGAGGAGATGGTAGATAATCCTACATGTGGACATCTGGAAAATGAGAGGTATGGAGGGGGAGGAAAGAAGATTAAAGGAGGGGATGTTGTCCAGATGGTGGGGTAAGGGAGATGAAGTTGGTGATATAATGGGTATGCCGTGGGGAGAGGGAGTATGAGGGTGTGATGGAATTGGTGTACCATGTGGGGTGGAAGGGGATGTATGCAAGTGAATATGAGTGAGAGATGTATGGATTGGGGATGATTGAGGTGTGGGAGTATGGACTGTGGTAGGGACTGTGGAGGGTAGTTGGTGTGCCATCTGAGGATGAGGTTGGATGGCTGGAGGTGATGGAGGTGGAGGACGGAGATCTTCAGCAGGGTGAGAAGTGGCTAGAGCAGCCCTAGTACTCTCAGAAGGCCTGGTGGAGGAGGAAGAAACCTTGGAGGGCTTGGTGATGCTCCTCTCCCACCTAACAAAGAGGGTACAAGTGAGCCTCTTGGAAGCATTGATGAATATGATTAGGGAGACGAGGGATTCAGCAGCCTTTTCTTTAAGGAAGATTCCTAAAATTTTTCCAAAACAAACCTCCTTTTTAATATTCTTCTTCTTAATCAACTCAAACAGAATCTGAGCCCAGTTCACCTGCTTCTTGTTCACCACTGCACACATCACCAGGAATTGATGCCGGGTTATGTAATCATGAGCAGTGTGCTTTTCCAGCAATACTTTGCCCACAATATTTGCTAGAAATTTATACTCAGCAGAAAGATGCTTCTTCAGCAGTTTATTAGGGGTTTCTCCAGAATAATCCATCTTACTCAGCATCTCATCAAATTCATCATTTGCAATCTCTAATTTTTCTATACCATTGTTTAATCCAAAACTTTCAGTCAGAATGGCGGTGGTGAGAGAAACTACATTACCCGATATGGTGCCTGTTATGGAGTTATCATCTGTGGTTGAGAAAGTAGAGACCCACTCTCTGATTTCTGCGCCAGCTATCTTGATCCTGGTAGTCATCAAAGTTTTTAAATGCTGATCTTCAAGAAGTTGCAAGATGTCCAGGAATATTGGATCTGAGTGTTGGAAGGAATCAACGTCCACGTCGAATCCTGTATCAAATTTCATTGCTGTAAGGCTGCCTGCTGGAATCGCCATTAGGTCACCTGCAAGAGAAAAATGAAGATCAAGTGCAATGGAACTGAAAGCGCGGGACGGAGGTCAAAGAAAACCTAGATATAAGGTTTTTAGAATATGAATTGACAAACTCCGTTCCACGAAAAATAGAATAATTCTTCGATCTGAGGTCGACGAAATAATTTGTAGATAAATAATTCATCGAGCTCAGTCTGAAGATTTGAAAACATTTCATAGATCTCAATTCGACAAAATTTTTCTGAAGCAAATTCGTCGATTTCCGTTCGATGAAAATAACTTCACTCACAGAGAGTTCATCGATCTCCGTTCGACGAATATCTCAAGAACGTTTCCTAGTTCGTCGAACTCCGTTCGACAAACTTTGAAAAATTTGTCGAGTGCAGACAGAAATTAAACTAAGGCTTCTCCATTGATCATTCCAAGCTGATTTATAAAGAATAAGTGATTTCTTTCATCCAAGGGTTTGGTGAAAATATCAGCTCTTTGTAAATCAGTGTAGATATAGACAAGTTTAATCTTGTTTTTGTCTACACACTCTCTAATGAAATGATGTCTAATGTCTATATGCTTAGTGCTACTATGATGGACTTGATTTTGTGCTATGGATATAGCACTTGTGTTATCACATAATAGAGTTGAATTATTTAAGTTGAAACCATAGTCTATGAGTTGATTCTGAATCCACAACATCTGTGAATAACAACTAGCAGCTGCTATATATTCTGCTTCAGCTGTTGATGTAGACACAGATGATTGTTTCTTGCAGAACCAAGACACTAATCTCATCCAAAGGAACTGACAAGTTCCTAACGTACTTTTTCTATCTACCCTGCATCCAGTAAAGCCAGCATCTGATTATCTAGTTAACTCAAATTCTGATTTAGTAGGATACCAAAGGCCTAGACTAGGACAACTCTTTATATATCTCAAAATTCTTTTTAAGAAAATTAGGTGAGATTCTTTAGGGTTCACTTGAAACCTAGCACAAAGACATGTGACAAATATTATATCAGGTCTGCTAGCTGTAAGATATAATAGGGACCCAACAATGCCCCTATATAATTTCTGTTCAACTTGTTTCCCATGTTCATCAGTGTTTATTATAGCATTAGTGTCCATAGGTGTTTTCTTTGCTAAGGCATCAGCCATCCCAAACTTTTTAATAAGTTCTTTTGCATATTTAGCTTGGGAGATGAAGATGTCATCAGGTACCTGCTTCACTTAGAGACCTAGGAAGTAGGAGAGATCACCCATGCTACTCATTTCAAACTTAGAATGCATGAGATCAGAGAACCTCTTTTATAGTTTGGAATCTGTAGACCCAAATATGATGTCATCTACATATATTTGTACTAACAATATTTGATCCTTATGGTGCCTAGTGAACAATATTTTAGCTACAATGCCTCTAGTGAATTTATGCTCTATCAAAAAGCTGGCTAAGGTCATATACCAAGCTCATGGAGCTTTCTTTAGACCATAAAGAGCTTTATGCAATCTAAAAATATAAGAAGGATGGGTTGGAGAGATAAAACCTGGAGGTTGTTCAACATAAACCTTCTCTTTTAGTACTCCATTCAGGAAGGCACTCTTGACATCCATCAGATAAACTTTGAACTTCTTGTATGCAGCATAGGCAAGAAAGATTATGATTGCTTCTAACCTTACAACTGGTGCAAAAGTTTGATCATAGTTTATGCCTTCTTCTTGCCTATATCCTTGAGCAATAATCCCAGCCTTGTTCCTCACAATTGTACCTTGGGCATCTAGCTTGTTTCTATATACCCATTTAGTTCCAATGACTGGGTAGTCTTTGGGTATTGGATCTAAATCACATACTCTACATATCTCAAATTGTTTGAGTTTCTCTTGCATTGCAATGATCTAGTTGGGATCTTTCTCAATATCTTTTATGAATTAAGGCTCAACTTGAGAGAGGAAACAAGCATGAATCACATCTTGGTTGAGTTGATTTCTTGTCTGTACACCTGCTGATATGTCTCCAATCACTTTAGATCTAGGGTGATCCCTCAGTGTGACAAGATCAGTGGGTGGAGTTGGTTCAGCAACAACATTTGGATTTAATTCCTCTTATGGAATTATGTTTGCTGTTATATGAGGTTCAACTTATTCCAAAGGTTCTTCCTCACTGTCTTCATCAACTTGTGGAGAAGGATGTGTTGGAGCCTCTTGGGTGAGGCTTAGTCCATACAAATTCTCACACAAGTGAGGTACATGCAAAGGATTACTGGTAGAAATTTCTTTCTCCTTGCAAGACATGTTAGCCTCATCAAAAGTTACATGTATAGATTCTTCAATTTTCAAAGAGGATTTGTTAAATACCCTATAAGCTTTGCTTACTTGGGAATATCCTAGAAAAATTCCCTCTTCAGCCTTAGCTTCAAACTTTCTAATGTATTTCTTGTTATTATTATGTATATAACATACACATCCAAATACTTTAAAATAAGTGATTTTAGGTTTCTTCTATTTAAGTAATTCATAGGGAGTCCTATTCTTAAGTTTATGTATCAAACTTCTGTTCAGTATATAATTTGCTGTGCTTACAGGCTCTGCCCAAAAGGATAGTGGCATATAAGCATCTGTAAGTAATGTGCCTGTAGCTTCAATCAAGGTTCTATTCTTCCTTTCAGCTACCACATTTTGTTGGGGAGTTCTAGGAGTTGAGAAACAGTGTCTGATACCTTCCTTCTCACAAAACTCATGCATAAGAAGAGACTCAAACTCTTTACCATGATCACTTCTGATTAATGCAACATGAATAGAGTACTCAATCAGTATGGTTCTGAGAAAATCTGTAAGAACTTTAAAGCTATCTGACTTAGATCTCAGAAAGAACACCCAAGTGAATCTTGAAACGTCATTTACAATGACTAGAGTATAGGATTTCCCTCCTAGGCTTTGTACAATAACGTGTTCAAAGAGATCCATGTGTAGCAAGTATAAAATCATAGGTGAATCACTTTTATTAACTGACTTAAAGATAGATTTAGTTTGCTTGCCTAATTGACAAGCCCTGCAGAGGCCTTCCTTCCTGTAGGGACCAGAAGGCAAATCTCTCACAAGGTTATCTTTAGATAGCCTAGCAATATTTTTCATGTTAACATGTCCTAGCCTTTTATGCCATAATTCATTTTGATTGCAAACAATATTAAGCAAATAGATGTTTGAAGGTGTAGAAAGAAAATCAACTAAGTATATGTTTCCTTGTCTATTTCCAATTAAAACATTTTGTTTTTCATTATTAGAAAAAATACAGGATGTAGAGTTAAAGTGTACTTGATAACCTTCATCATATAATTAGCTGATAGAGATAAGGTTATGCTTGAGTCCACTTACATATGTCACTTTCTTGAAAGTGACTCCTCCAATCTTTACTTCTCCAAACCCTTCTGACTGGCCCCAATTTGAATCACCAAAGATAACCTTTTATCCCAGCTTGGACTTGTAGTTTCTTAAGTTGTCCGTGCTGCCAGTCATGTGTTTGGAGCATCCACTATCCACATACCATAGTTGATTAACAACTGGACAACTCTTCACCTGCAGAAAAAATAATTAATTGTTCTTGACCAAGTTTACCTTGGGTCCTTTGTTTTGCTGATAGGAAAAACTTGAAATCACAGAAAATTCAGGTTGTGATTTATATTCTAATAGGTGATATCTTCTAGGTGGAATTATCCAATCAGCAATTGGGTTAAATGGTTTCCTAGTTTGATTAGAGTTGTTGTCATAATTATGATTTTTACTAAGTCTGACTGGGTTTGACGAATAGTTGTGACTTCGTCGATCAGAGTTCGATGAAATGGGATGAGATTATCGATCTCTACTCAGAGAATGAACATAGTCATTTTCTGTGCCCCAAGTTCGTCGACCTCTGCCCGACGGACCATACACAGTTCGTCGATCACAGTAAGATGAATGATTATTATATAGATTTGCGTTCAGCGTTCGTCAACTTGAGTTCGATGAACTGGACACATTTTGTCGATCTGAGTTCAACGAAATTTGCTGAACTCTGCTTTTATTTTTGGTTTTCTGGTTTCTGTTATTATGATTTTTAAAGTTAGTTACTTCTTCTGTGGTTTGGTTGTTGTTCATTACTTCTTTACCCTTATCTGTAACAAATCTGATGGGGGTTGATAATATGTTCTTCTTGAGAATGGGGGGCAAACTTGATGAAGCACCCAAGCCTAGTTTGCCATTCAGTCTGGCATTGACTGTGCTTGTGATGTCCATCAGCTTAAGGCTTCTCCCATTGAGAGATTCCTCAAGTTGTTTGGCTTCACATAGCTCTGTTTTTAAGGAGTTAATTTGTTCATTAGCCAATGTTAGTTCTTCTTTTAATTTGGTGTTTTCAGAAATGATATTTTCCTGATTTGATAATTTTTCCCTAAGTATTTTGATTTCCTTTTCTGAGTTTATTAAATCAATGCACATAGTTTTAAATTCAATTTTGAAAGTAACAGAATAATAATCAAAAGTTAAAAGTACCTGAACAGCTTCTGTTTCTGAAGTTTCTTCATTTTCAGATTCTTCCTCTTCATCTGATTGACTTCTTGAGGCATCAATGGCCATGAGGCAGACTTTTTTGGCCCTTGCCTCTTCTTCTTCTTCACTGGAATTAAAAGATGTGGATTCATCCTCAGATTCACTCCAGGATTAAGCTACAAAGCCTTTCTCCTTCTTTTTATATTTGCTGGAGGAATGTAACGCCCCGAATTTTGTGTGCGAGTCGGTTGGGGAAAAAGAGTTTTTGGTGCCTGTAGGGGTACACGGCCTAGGACACGGGCGTGTCCAAGGCCGTGTCTGGCTGGTGATTTTTGGCCGTTTTCAACCCGAGAAGGACACGGCCAGAAACACGGCCGGATGACACGGGCGTGTCATCTGACACGGGCGTGTGCCAACCCGTGTCCAGACCCGTGTCCTGAGGGGTCGTGTCCGTTCCCGTGGCGGTTATGCGTGACACGCCCTCGAACACGGGCGTGTCGAGGAACCCGACACGGGCGTGTCAGGTCAGACACGGGCGTGTCTTGGCCCGTGTGCGTTTCTCAGTTCGACGATCGTGCCTGGATCGAGGCACACGGCCTTGGATACGGCCGTGTGCCAAGCCGTGTGCGGCCCAGGTCAGGGGAATTTTGTGCAGATCCGAGCCATTCGTTTTCTTTAATTAGGATCCAATGGCCCAGATGAGATCCTGCTCTGTTAAGGCCGGGAATAGGAAGTTATTCCCTCATTTTCTCTCCAAAGTTCTTCCCTTCCAAAGTGAGAGAGGAGAGGAAGAAGAAGGAGGTTCCCGGCCGCCGGCGGAGCATCGGAGCGCCATTTCGAAATCGGAGAGCGGATCCGTGGAGGGAAGGTCATTGCGAAGAGTTCTAACCGCGTAGTTTTTCCATGGCGCCAAAACGGACTACAAGGGTAACGATTCTCAACTCGAGCGCTTGAAACTCTTTCTTTCTGCATAAGGAATCCCGCTCCCGCGAGTATGCGGTGAGTGTGTGGTGTTCCTTGGGGTTGACGGGAATAGTCCCCCTTGTGTTGCATGTAGAGCCCGGAATCGTAAGTACGGGCATAGGCATTGTGTGTGAAGCCTACCCGGACGTGTTTTGTCTGGATCGGTGATGTTGCATTTGATATGGTTTTGCCGGAGAAGACTCTGTGCTTTGGATTTTTCGGGTTTCCACGCGGTAGATTGCAGCAGGGATCCTTGAAGGTTAGCTTCAAGGCGCACCCGGAAATTGAGCGGAAACGTGTTCTGCTAACTTGGCGGTCTGGGAACCGGCCTTGATCATAACTGGGTTATGAGACTGTTTTGGAAAATTTGGGATCCGAGAGAAGCTTGGCCCGCGCAAAGTTCCTTAAATTGGACATGCGGCGTGAGCAACGGGCAAGTGGAATTGGACCTAGGCTATGTGGTTCGGTGCGAGAGACCCGAAGACGGGGACTGGCCGTTGGCATAGTCGGAGCCTTAGACGGTGGTCAGAAAGGCTAAATGCTCACATGTTGTTGCCATCCTGGGGGTGGTGGTGGATGCACTGATGGGTCAGGGTCCACCATGAATGTGCCCTGAGTGCACGGGGTGTTTGGCCGTGCGAGCCTACACCTGTGGCGAATTATAATTGCGCTATATAAATATTGTTGGCTAATGCTTTGCAGGGAAAGAGCACCGCCGTCCCGAGTAAGGGGCGGGGTCGTTATAATTTGGTCGGCTTTTAGCTGACCGTTGCTTTATTTGCCACCGTGCGGTGGTATGTGCTTGCAGGTGCTGCGGAGCCGAACGCCAAATAGCGGGCTGGAGCCCATGTTGCTGTGCTGGCCCTAGAAGGCCGTAGAATAGTTGTTTTTTACATTTCTCATGTGTGGCCGGCCTGCGAGCCGATGTATGTAAGACATGTTATATTTATGAACATTTGTAAGGCCATAAGGCCATGTACCTATTTCAGTGTATTTGGGGTTTCATTCCTGTTGTTGTAGCTGTGGACATTCATATTGATGGAATTAATTTTTGGGTTCTTTCAACTTTAAATTTTCCGCTAGAATGCTCTGTGATTAGGACGAGTAGTCTTAATTAGATGGTTTGATTTATTCATTTAGTAACCCTTCCGACTGTCTGTGGTATATGGCGTCGGGTTCCAGCTGGACCTTCTGTTATATGCCATGCGACGGATGGGGGTGTTACAATTTGGTATCAGACTTCTGGTTACGGTCAAGCTTAAATGAATTCGTGGGCGAATTCTTTTAAGGGGTGGTGAGCACATGTGTGCGTCATCGTTATAACATTAAAAGAAACCCATGAATGTCCACTTAGGAATGAAAATACACTTGTTTTGTGGAACCTGAGTGTTCTAATGATTGCTTTTAGCAATTTGTTTGTTGTCTAATCGTGTGTCTTTGCTATTATAGGCAGCTAGGAGCGGTGCTGGTCAGTCAGAGCGTCCGCAATCAGCGGAAAGTAGTGCACCAAGGGACGTGCCTGCTACACCTCCTTCAGCGGAAACCATCAGGATGGTGGCTGAAGCCGTGTTCGTAATGATAAATGCCTAACCTGCGGGGCAAATGCATCGCGCACCTCCTGTGGATGAGCAAGAACCGGTTAGGGCGGCAGAGCCGAGAGTGGTTGAACGCGCAGCAGTTGAGTTAGTAGAGCCGAGGAGAACTACGGAGCGGCAGCTAAAGCATGTGATGGGCTTTAATCCTCCGAGGTTTAATGGGGTTGGAACGCCAACTCAAGCTGAGGACTGGCTCTCTTCCATAAAGAGGGTGTTGACGGCCACAATGACTGAGGAGTGGCAGAAGACCACCATAGCGACTTTTCTTTTGGAAGGTGAGGCGAGGCTGTGGTGGGACGAGTTGGAGTTTCATCTTCTAGTGGGAAGGCAACTTGCGGATGTGCCGATAGAAGAATTTTCAAGATTGTTCCTAGCCAGATTTGTACCTTCTGCTCAGAGGTTGGAGATGGAGAATCAATTTCTTGGGTTGACTCAGGGATCCAGAAGCGTGGACGAATATCTGCATGAGTTCACACGGTTGGGTCGTTATGCTGGTGCTATGTTTTCAGAAGAAGAGAGGAAGACCAACCGATTCTATGAGGGTCTTCGTGGCGATTTACAGTTACTCCTTGCTGGGCCTAAGGCGCAGGGCTTCCTAGCCTTGGTCAATTCGGCCCGATCGTTGGAAAAGGTCGCGAAGAAAGTTCAAGAGAAGAGGGACCCAGGAGAAAGGAAGACCGAGTTCAAGGTGCCAAGTCACAAGACAGTTTCCGCAGATGGAACAAGAAGCGGAGGACTTCAAACTCAGCCCCTTCGGCTGATGCATCGGGGGCAACTACAAGTCGAGTCCCCGGAGCTTGCTACAACTGCGGGAAGACGGGGCATTTTGCTCGGGAGTGTTGGAGCGGACGTCCAAAGTCCGAGAGGAGACCTGGAGCGACTTATGAGGAGAAAGGGAAGGCGGTGGAGTCAACCGCATCCCATCATGCTCCAGCCCAGCCTAGAGTTTACAACCTTGGTCTACAGGAGGCCAAAAAGCAAGCAGACGTGGTGACAGGTATGAGTTAAATTATAGTGGTTTAACTTTTATAGTTGTTACCTTCGTAATTGTTAGCTTACGTTTGTTAATGCTAGGCTTTGTGTTAATCTTTGGGTTTCCGGCGAGAGCCCTTTTTGATACGGGGCATCACATTCCTTCTTGTCTGAAAAGTTTATATCGCGCATCGGAGTTCCGTTCTCGATGGCAGAAAACAAGTTGGATGTGTTGTTGCCTAATGGGTGCTCAATGCGTGCGGATAGGATTTGTGTTGTGAAGATTCAGATTGGAGACCGGGAGTTTGATTTGCGGGCGTTGGTTCTACCATTAGTGGAGTTCGACGTAATTTTCGGTATGGATTGGCTTTCGGAGCAGAGTGCATGTATTGATTGCAACCGTAAAGAAGTCAAGTTGGGTCTGGACACTGGTGTAGAGGCTACTTTTGCGGGCATGAAGGGGTCAGGGAAAGTTCTGATATCGGCCCTTCAGGTGTTCAAGGCAGTTCGGTCTGGGGCAGAACTGTATGTCACTCTAGTGCAGACTTCGACGCCTAAACCTAGTTTGGGCAACATCCCAGTTGTGTCCGAGTATCCTGATGTGTTTCCAGATGATCTCCCAGGAGCCCCTCCTCAGCGGGAGATAGACTTTACTATAGAGCTGGTACCGGGTGCCAAACCGGTGTCACGCTCCCCCTATCGGATAGCCCCGAGAGAAATGGCAGAGTTGAAGGTGCAACTGCAGGAGTTGCTAGAGCAAGGTTATGTGCGTCCAAGTTCGTCGCCTTGGAGCGCACCAGTTCTCTTTGTTAAGAAGAAAGATGGGAGCTTGCGGCTTTGTATCGATTATCGGGAATTGAACAAACTTACGGAGAAGAACAAATATCCAATCCCGAGGATTGACGATCTATTTGATCAGTTGGTTGGGTCAACTGTATATTCGAAGTTAGATTTGAAGTCCGGTTAATATCAGTTGAGGATAAGGGAGAGCGACATTCCAAAGACAGCATTCAGTACGCGGTTTGGGCATTTTGAGTTCACAGTCATGCCGTTTGGGTTGACGAATGCTCCATCCGTGTTTATGGATCTGATGAATAGGACGTTCAAAGAATACTTGGATCAGTTTGTGATAGTATTCATCGATGATATCCTGGTGTATTCGCGGTGCGAGGAGGATCATTACAAGCATTTACACATGGTGTTGGAGACATTGAGGAGAAGTCAGTTGTATGCAAAGTTCTCCAAGTGTGAGTTCTGGTTATCCTCGATAGCGTTCCTTGGTCATGTTGTCAGTGGAGAAGGAATAGCTGTGGATCCGGCGAAGATAGTGGCGATACGGGAGTGGCCTACTTTGACTACGGTGGCAGAGGTCCGGAGTTTTCTGGGGCTTGCTGGCTACTACAGGCGCTTCGTAGAGAACTTCTCGCGGATAGCACTACCACTCACGACGTTGACAAGAAAGGATCAGAAGTTTGTGTGGTCTTCGGAGTGCGAACAGGCGTTTGTAGAGTTGAAGAGGCGGTTAACCACGGCGCCTATTTTATGTTCGCCAAGTGGTACCGAAGGATTCGAGATTTATAGTGATGCTTCAGGTAGTGGTTTGGGCTGTGTTCTGCTACAGCATGGGAGAGTGATAGCTTATGGTTCACGACAATTGAAGGTTCACGAGAGGAATTATCCGGTCCACGACTTAGAGTTAGCGGCCGTGATATTTGCTCTAAAGCTTTGGAGGCACTATCTGTACGGTGTGAAGGTAGATATTTACACCGATCATAAGAGTTTGAAGTACTTATTGGACCAAAAAGATCTGAACATGAGGCAGAGGAGGTGGATGGAGTTCTTAGGGGACTACACCTTCAAGATACACTATGTGCCTGGAAGGGAAATGTAGTGGCGGATGCGTTGAGTCGTAAGATTCCCGCACAAGCCAACTGGTTATCAGTGCATGATAAGAGATTGGTCCAAGAGTTGGAGGCATTGGAGATATCTTGCGTTGACAAGCAGTCTAGTGCCGAGGCGAAACTGTTTTGGACAGAGGTGCAGTGTGACCTAGCAGATAGAGTTCGGCGGGCTTTGGTTCAGGATAGCAGCATGAAACAAATCCTAGATGGATCTTTGGATGGGTCAAATTCCCAGTTTGTGGTTGAAGATGGTTTGCTAAGGAAGGACGGTCGTCTATGCGTTCCTAGTGCGGATAATATTCGGGAGGAGTTGATGTATGAGGCTCATCATACCAAATACTCAATCCACCCGGGAAGCACGAAGATGTATAGAGACATGAAGAAATTATTCTGGTGGCCGGGTTTGAAGAAGGATGTGGCGCTTTATGTGGCCAAGTGCCGTACTTGTGCATTAGTGAAGGCGGAATGCCAGAAGCCCGGAGGTTTCTTGAAATCACTTCCTATCCCAGAATGGAAGTTTGACGACATATCTATGGATTTTGTGCACGGTTTGCCGAAGTCGCAGAAAGGAAATGACGCCATTTGGGTGGTTGTTGATAGATTGACAAAGGTGTCGCACTTTATCCCAGTGAGAAAGGAGGATCCAGTGGAAAAGTTAGCCAAACTCTACGTGGATAATATTGTACGACTGCATGGTGTGCCTCGCAGTATTGTTAGTGATCGTGATGGACGCTTCACGTCAAATGACTGGAGGTTGGTGCATGGTCTGTTGGGTACTAAGCTAAAGTTCAGCACAGCCTTTCACCCGCAGACAGATGGCCAAACCGAGAGAGTCAACAGAACTATGGAGGACATGCTTCGCATGTGCGTCCTAGATTTCGGGAAGCATTGGGAGGATCACCTGTACATGGTGGAGTTTGCGTACAACAATAGCTTTCAGGCAAGCATTGGAATGGCGCCTTTTGAAGCTTTGTATGGGAGGAAGTGCCGTACGCCGTTGTCTTGGTTGGAGGCAGGCGAATCAAAGTTGTATAAACGTCAAGCGGTGGAAGATGCCACTTCAATGATACGGACAATTCAGGAAAGGCTGAAGATTGCTCAGGATAGACAGTCAAAGTACTACAATGCCAAACATAGAAATGTAGAGTTCAACGTTGGCGACATGGTGTATTTAAAAATCAAGCCGTTCAAGGGTGTATCGCGGGTTCGACGCTTGAAGAAGCTGAGTCCGAGATACCTTGGACCATTTGAGATCCTGAAGCGTGTTGGCGAGGCGGCGTATAGATTAAAGCTGTCGACGGAGTTGAGTGGGCTGCATGATGTATTCCACGTATCAGTGTTGCGTAAGGCAGTTTAGGAGGCTTCGCAGATCATTGCAGACGATCAGGTACCGGTTGATTATGAGTTAACAACAAGGGTCAGACCAGTACGAATTGAAGATGTTGCAGTCAAACGACTTCGCAACAAGGAGGTCAGAATGGTTAAAGTCCATTGGGATAATTGCGGACGTGAGGAGCTTTCTTGGGAGCGAGAGCAAGCTATGTTGGAGGAATACCCCGAGTTATTCCACTCAGGTATCATTTAGCTTTTGTGTACCTTTGCTTAATTTCGGGACGAAATTCCTTAAGTGGGGGAGATTTGTAACGCCCCGAATTTTGTGTGCGAGTCGGTTGGGGAAAAAGAGTTTTTGGTGCCTGTAGGGGTACACGGCCTAGGACACGGGCGTGTCCAAGGCCGTGTCTGGCTGGTGATTTTTGGCCGTTTTCAACCCGAGAAGGACACGGCCAGAAACACGGCCGGATGACACGGGCGTGTCATCTGACACGGGCGTGTGCCAACCCGTGTCCAGACCCGTGTCCTGAGGGGTCGTGTCCGTTCCCGTGGCGGTTATGCTTGACACGCCCTCGAACACGGGCGTGTCGAGGAACCCGACACGGGCGTGTCAGGTCAGACACGGGCGTGTCTTGGCCCGTGTGCGTTTCTCAGTTCGACGATCGTGCCTGGATCGAGGCACACAGCCTTGGACACGGCCGTGTGCCAAGCCGTGTGCGGCCCAGGTCAGGGGAATTTTGTGCAGATCCGAGCCATTCGTTTTCTTTAATTAGGATCCAATGGCCCAGATGAGATCCTGCTCTGTTAAGGCCGGGAATAGGAAGTTATTCCCTCATTTTCTCTCCAAAGTTCTTCCCTTCCAAAGTGAGAGAGGAGAGGAAGAAGAAGGAGGTTCCCGGCCGCCGGCGGAGCATCGGAGTGCCATTTCGAAATCGGAGAGCGGATCCGTGGAGGGAAGGTCATTGCGAAGAGTTCTAACCGCGTAGTTTTTCCATGGCGCCAAAACGGACTACAAGGGTAACGATTCTCAACTCGAGCGCTTGAAACTCTTTCTTTCTGCATAAGGAATCCCGCTCCCGCGAGTATGCGGTGAGTGCGTGGTGTTCCTTGGGGTTGACGGGAATAGTCCCCCTTGTGTTGCATGTAGAGCCCGGAATCGTAAGTACGGGCATAGGCATTGTGTGTGAAGCCTACCCGGACGTGTTTTGTCTGGATCGGTGATGTTGCATTTGATATGGTTTTGCCGGAGAAGACTCCGTGCTTTGGATTTTTCGGGTTTCCACGCGGTAGATTGCAGCAGGGATCCTTGAAGGTTAGCTTCAAGGCGCACCCGGAAAATTGAGCGGAAACGTGTTCTGCTAACTTGGCGGTCTGGGAACCGGCCTTGATCATAACTGGGTTATGAGACTGTTTTGGAAAATTTGGGATCCGAGAGAAGCTTGGCCCGCGCAAAGTTCCTTAAATTGGACATGCGGCGTGAGCAACGGGCAAGTGGAATTGGACCTAGGCTATGTGGTTCGGTGCGAGAGACCCGAAGACGGGGACTGGCCGTTGGCATAGTCGGAGCCTTAGACGGTGGTCAGAAAGGCTAAATGCTCACATGTTGTTGCCATCCTGGGGGTGGTGGTGGATGCACTGATGGGTCAGGGTCCACCATGAATGTGCCCTGAGTGCACGGGGTGTTTGGCCGTGCGAGCCTACACCTGTGGCGAATTATAATTGCGCTATATAAATATTGTTGGCTAATGCTTTGCAGGGAAAGAGCACCGCCGTCCCGAGTAAGGGGCGGGGTCGTTATAATTTGGTCGGCTTTTAGCTGACCGTTGCTTTATTTGCCACCGTGCGGTGGTATGTGCTTGCAGGTGCTGCGGAGCCGAACGCCAAATAGCGGGCTGGAGCCCATGTTGCTGTGCTGGCCCTAGAAGGCCGTAGAATAGTTGTTTTTACATTTCTCATGTGTGGCCGGCCTGCGAGCCGATGTATGTAAGACATGTTATATTTATGAACATTTGTAAGGCCATAAGGCCATGTACCTATTTCAGTGTATTTGGGGTTTCATTTCTGTTGTTGTAGCTGTGGACATTCATATTGATGGAATTAATTTTGGGTTCTTTCAACTTTAAATTTTCCGCTAGAATGCTCTGTGATTAGGACGAGTAGTCTTAATTAGATGGTTTGATTTATTCATTTAGTAACCCTTCCGACTGTCTGTGGTATATGGCGTCGGGTTCCAGCTGGACCTTCTGTTATATGCCATGCGACGGATGGGGGTGTTACAAGGAAGGCCTACTGCTTTGCTGTCTTCTTGAATCCTTCTCTCTTCTTCTTTCTTTCTTTTGATTATCTGGAAACTCTGAGATGAAGTGTCCAGGTTTCCTGCAGCCAAAGCAAACTACCTCTTTAGTAGGGGTTTTGTCATACCTTGGCTTGTCATCCTGCCTGGATGACTTTCTTCTAAAATCTTTCCTTGCCATTTTATAAAATCTCTTGCCAAAGAGACTCATCAAATCTTCATTGACTGTTGAGGCTTCAGATTCTTCAACAACCTTGAATGCCAGGTTGTGTTCCTTCCTTGCTAGTGGAGGTGTCATTTGCTCTGCTGCTTCTCTGTATTTAATGAGCTACTCATAGACTTGAGCTTTCTCAAAAGAGATTCAGTGGAAATCTCATTTAAGCTTCTGTCCTCCTTGATTGGCTAGATCCTTGAATCCCATGAGCTTAGGAAGCACATAAGGATTTTGTCATTCACCTCAGTGAGGGTGATGTCCTTATCCAAGGTCTTCAGCTCATTGATGATTGAGCTCAGCCTATTGTACATATCTGCAACAGATTCTGCTTCCTCCTTCTTGAAGTTCTCATATTAGGATATGAGATTGGATCTTCTATCTTTCCTCTCATCTGCTTATCCAGCTACAATTTGGTTGAGAGAGTCCCAAATGGCCTTAGCTGATGTGCATTCTGCCACTTTTTGGAAAATGTCATCAGACATTGTTTGGGCCAGAATATTCATGGCTTTGGCATAATCAACCTTTGCTTTCTTCTGGGCTTCAGTCCACTCAGGTGGTGGAACTGCAAGTGTGCTGGAGGTTGTTGTAGATGTAGATGGTTGAGGAGGACCTGCCAAAATGGAATTATAGATGTCCTCATCAATTGAATTCATATATAATTTGATTCTTGCCTTCCAGATGGCAAACTTATTTAAGTTGGATACTGGAGGTCTGGTGCTTGCATAATCTTTGTTTTGTGCCATGCTGTGAGTATAAACCTAATAGAAATAAAAGTCAGATCTAACGCAGGATCTTTTAGTTCAAGGGTTAACTTGTACAACCAAAGGAACCTTGCTCTGATACTAATTGAAAGTAAGGGTTAGAACTGAAATACTCTAGAGGGGGGTTGAATAGAGTATCTTGAAAACTTAAAAAACTTTTGTTGTAAATAAAAGCAGACCTAAGATAAATTAATCGAGCACTATCAGATGCACAACATAACCTAACTATCACAGCCACATCAAGAGCAAAAGAAAACATGCAACCAGACAACACAAGAATTTTATAGTTGTTCCCACACCTGGGTACATCCACTCTTCTACCACCCTTGTAGGAATCCACTCAGGTTTTTGATCAGGTGACTGTGACCAATGAGCTTTTGATCATGTGCTCAAAACCAACCCAAGTCTTTTGATTAGGAGACTTGTAACCAAGAATAACTTTTAAAGGGAGTTAAAGAACCCTTTTTACAATAGGGGATTAGAGAGTGATGGTGTCTTCTCTTTCTCAAATACAACAGAGAAGACTTAGTGGATATATGATGTTAGCAAAAGCTCCCCCTGAGATATTGAACTCAGGAAGATTTGAGCCTTGCTGCAGGATGAGTAGGTCTTCAATATTTCAGCCATGACCAGCAGGTATACAGAAGCTTCTTGACAGATAAAGTATTTGTTGTCCTTTGAAGAATCCTGAGATGAAGAAGGAAGGAGACTCTTGATTTGGATGTATGTTCTTCTTCTTCTCCAGCTTGCTGTAATTTCTCTGGTCAAGGGCTAGGGCTTCTTGTATCTTGACTGTGTTATTGCCCTGTGTATCTTGTTCTCTGTGTTTTTTCGAGAAGGAAGAAGAAGATCCTTATTTACTGTATTTTGTAAGAAAGAGGAAAAATCTTCTTATATTTTCCATGAAATCTTCCTTTTGAATTTTGAATTCCTTCCTTCATTCAATGCTGACGGCCTCTAGAATATCTGCATTGATTGATTTCCCCAACTGTCCCATTGAAAAGAAGCAAGTAATAATCCCGATGAATACCATAATCAATGTTCCTTCTAACAGTAATATACATAGAATATTAAGCATTGATTATATAGGAATTACTGTAATAAAATAAGGGACAGAGGGAGGAAAGTCCATGTCTGGAAATACACAGAAGTCGTCGAGTGAAGAACAGAATTCGTAGACCTGGGTCCAGAGTTTGTCGAGCTGAGAAGTCAAGTTCGTCGACCAGATAATAGTTGTTCTTCGACCTGAGATCCAAGATCGTCGACCTGAGAACAGATAACTACTTTCTCTAGAACCTTGCCAATTCTGTGCATCAAGATCGTCGAGCTGAGATTCTAACTTTGTCAACTGGAGTTCAGTGAAATGTTTCATGGACTTAAGAATGTTGAAGTAAAGTGTCCAGAAATCGTCGACTTGAGAACTAGGTTCGTCCACCTAAGAACTAGATTCGTCGAGCTGAGAACTTCTAATTGCTACTTGATAAATCTTGTCAAGAATGTGGTCTAAGTTCGTTGAGCTGAGAATATGAATTCGTCGACTGAAGAATGATTCTGGACTGAAGAATGATTCTGGACATAGAATATTTGAATGTTTCTGGTCTTATAATGTTGAAGTAGATGACCCAGAAATCGTCGACCAGAGAACCAAGTTCGTCGAGCTCAGCTCAGAGAATTGTCTCTGAGTTCGTCGAGCTGAGCACGACTTTCGTCGACCGGAGTTCGACGAACGTCGAACTCATTTTCTGAGTCTTTGATATTTCTCTAAGTCTTGAGTCTTCTACAGTCTGTTGATGGCTGGTCCATGCAGTGTTGACTCTAAGGACATGGCCTATATTTTAGGACTCATACATGACCCTAGCTATACATGTTTGGTCAAATATCCTAGTTTAGTGAACCTAGCCCAAATCCAACTAGGGATCCAACATCTTGGGTGTCTGGACATTTGCATCTAGAACTGAGACTTTCATAAGGATAAAAGGTCCCTCTGTTGCCATGATAAAGAACCTAGGATCAGTTTCTTCATTGAATAACCTGACCCACTCCTTCCAGATGTCAAATCCTTCCTTCCTGTAGATAGGAAGCTTCATGACACCCATCTCCTTATAGTTCACTCCTGAACACATACAGATAGACTTGTAGCTAACTTTGGAGATCTACACAGACTGTTAAGCATTTCTTGGGCAATCTCCTTCTGATACCACTTGAAAGGCTTTGTTTTCAAGGTCAGCTAAACACCTAGAGGGGGGGGTGAATAGGTATTTGGTCACTTTTGAAATTCTTTGGACCTTTATTTGATTAGGCTGTGCTTTGTGATTTGTTTAGTTAAGCTTTCATGACATCCACACAGAAGACACAGATATTTTATAGTGGTTCACCAAATTATGGGTACGTCCACCGTCCCTCCCACCTTTCTAACAGTATGTTATACAAGGCTCTTCACCAATATCTCGGCTCCAAAGAGCTTACAACACGATCCCACAGGACCACTCAGTATCCTTCAAGACTTACAACTCAGGCACTAAGCCATACAACTTAGTGATAAAACAATCACCTACCTCAAGCACAAATGCCCTACAACTCATGCTGGAAGGACAACCCTGCCTCAGATATAGAGGATCCTACAACTCAGATCAATAAATGATCCTAGACTCAGGCTACCATCCCTACCTCAGATTCAAGACAGAGTCCTACACTCAGCCTTTATAACACATTCTTACAACTCAGATCCAATGGATCCTAAACTCAGATCCTAGACTAGACCCTACAGAATGAAAGAGGTTGAGATGTATTGACACCTGAGAAATTTCTCTATGTCTGCTTCATGGGCTGAGAATGATTCTTCCCAACTTCTTCACAACTACAAGTTAAAATATATCTTTAGTGGATTCCTTCTTGTGTTGGAAGTAACTACTGTTGAAGAATATGGATTTGACAGTTCTGATCTTCTTCAATCAGCTATCACAACTTGCAGAACTCTGAAGGATCTGCTACTCTTCTCTATTAAAAATTATTTCTGAACTTGCTGTCATATATGAACATTGCAAAAGCTAACTCTTGTTGCTTTTGGGTTTACTTAACTGAACTATTTCTTCAGGCTCGACAACAATGGGGAGGAAGAAGATGATGTTCAACCACAACGCGTAATCAGAAAACACTAAAAGCTATTTTCCTTTCAGCTAATCTTTCTCTTTTATAGTCAGCTGATCAATGACCTTTTGTCCTGTGCACCCAGCCTTAAAGGACGAGTTACTACCTTCCTTTTGCAGAAAATGATAATAGCCGGCCACCGACGCCATTAAAGACATATAACAACTTTCCTTAATGAATTTGAAATTCAGTGACTTTGTTGACTTTTGCTGACAATTGCTGGCGTCAGCACCCGTGGACTTAGTCAAATTCAAACACATTAGTATAGGCGCTGAGTGAGTAAGATTCACTCAATGTCAAAATACCTAGACAGATTTTCTATCACTTGGCGTTGAGTTAGTAAGCTTCACTCAATGCCAAAACACTTAAATAGATTTTCTATTACCAGGCAGTGAGTAAGCTTCACTCAATGCCAGAACACTTAGACAGATTTTCTATCACTAGGCATTGAGTGAGTATGCTTCACTCAATGCATTTGGACTTAGCCAAATTTCTTTATTGTCAAAGCAAAGGCTTTGACTACTTTAGTCTGTTTCATAGCTTTTTGTCGTATGGCGTTGAGTGAGTAGACTTCACTCAATGCCTGTGAACATAGCCACATTTCTGCCTGTTTCCTCTTAGGCTTTGACAGGTTGAGCATTTCTCAATGTTTTGTCTGTATGGTGTTGAGTGAGTTGACTTCACTCAACTCCTGTGAACTTAGCCACATTTTCAGGTTGTCAATAGCTTGGATTTGACAATGCATGTTTAGCTCACAACTTTTAGTCATCTGGCGTTTAGTGAGTAGAATTTACTCAACTCCTGTGGACATAGACAGTTTTTTGTATTTCCACAACCTTACGCTTTGTCAGCATTCTCCTTGACATCTGGCGTTGAGTGAAGCCACTTCACTCAACTCCTGTGGACTTAACTGAATATCTTTGTCCAGCATTGTTCCTTAAGGCATATCGAGTTAGTGAACAGGCGTCACTCATTGCCCGTGGACATGGGCAATATCCTGCCTGTCTATCATCCTTCTTTGTGTCCATCTGCCCAATCAATGTGGCAAGTACAAACTTGAATGCATAACCATAAACACACATCAAATACAACTGTGTGTATGTTATTGACTTGTTTGACTTCTTATAAATCTGGGATATTTGGATCAATGGACCCAACAACAACCCTAATCCACATCTGCCAAGGAGGTGACAAACACTTACCAACCGGTGTACATTGACAAAATCTTATAATTTTGGTCAGCCCATACGCAATCACTACTAATTTAAAGTTGTTTGTCCTATGTGTCATTGATATCACCCTTAGTATTGCATGACACCTAAAATTTGGATAAATGAAGGCTAACAGTATGCCTCACACGGTATTATTAACACTTTACATGGTGATTTCTCCTTGGCGTGCAGTTGTTGACACCACCATCCATTATAAAAATAATTTACACATTACTATAGCTTTTTACTCCATGACTAGTGATCATCCCAACACTTTCCATTTCCCATCCACACAATGTTTCAAAATGTTCTAGATTGGTTCCCAATATGTGTTCGCCAATATTCTTATCACCAACCTATGAATTCGAACATTGTATCCAATTGCCACTTGACATCAATCAAATCTACGACCACATCAATTTAGTCACTCACAAAGAGAAGAGATCGACTGTTGTCTCTGAAATGTTTCGACTAACATCATCCAACCAAGTTCAAGCACATTATCTAGCCCAGTCCTCCTGTGGTTATTTTGTATAGAATACTGTGCACTTGATCGCAACACCACAATGATCAGAAGAGCTATTAAACAAGTTATAAGGTTCCCACAGATTCATTAACGCCGACCTTTGTTTTGGTCACCATAAGTTTTATGTTCAATTGGAAGATATCTGAAAGATGATTTTTTGAACTCTTGATGATGATACTGTGAGTTCTTGGTCATGACATCCATTTTTTTTTATAAATACGCTCTCTACATTTCTAGCAAATATAAATATTTTTTTGCATACTTGTGCAAGTTTGCCTTTGTATTTTTTAATGATATTTTGGTTTACGAATTTCCCGGCCACACCACTATTTGAGATTGACTTTATGAACCTTCATTTTTCAATTTTTTCACGCCGACTACTTCAAAATTTGATTGATAATATGGGCTTTACACTTTTTGTAGCCAGTCTTTCTTTTGATATTGTAATATAGCAACAGTCTATGATATTTATCAAAGATAATTTTACTCTTTATTTTTGAAGAATTGTTTACCTTCATTAGAATTAACACAAACACTTTTCAGGAATATATATGTAGAGTGGGATTTATCATTGTGACTTTTAATTGATTGAGATAATCCTAATGTTGACCGGAGGTGTTTAGACAACTATGTCATTTGTTCTATTGTTGTGAATGTTCAATTGCAACCATTTTTTGTTGCTTTTAATTTGTTTTAATGCTACATCTATAAAAGTACAATATAGTAAAATCATTTATTAATCTTGAGTCGATATTCTGCACCAGAAAAATAGAATATATAGTACGCATGTGGAGGTGCGTGACGAGGATAGATGTAATAGGATAGTGGAGTATGTAGGCATTGACTAGTACATGTATTTAAGGAAAAACTTTTCCCGATCTTTAAATATTTATGAAGAACATCAGTAGCTTTTGCAGATGAGCAGGGGTATATCCCTTTCAGTTTCTCTCTTTCTGGATAATTGAGTTCAAAAGGGCGATGACATTGTCATCCATTTGTTCTTCTTTAATTTTTTTTTCATTTCTTAGAATGTTTGCTACAACCTCGACGTGTTAATTTCTTACTAAATTAGATAAATCTTATGATACTGATCTTCCAATGCTCTCTTTGGCTTTGTTTGACACGGTGGTGATAGTTCTGAACACGATGATCCTGAACCATCGTTTGTGAATGCACGGCCTCACCTAAAAAATTCATGCATTTTATGGGAATCTGGGGGACTAAAGTGCAGCAACTGCACTTTACCATGTAGTGCGACATCAAACTGATGCGAGCACATCTCAGCTCGCATGCACACATCTCAAAGCGAGATGTGATGTGCACACATCTTCACGTGAGCTAAGATGTCCTCGCATCAATTGGATGTCACAATGCACAACAAAGTGCAGCTGCTGCACTTTACTCCTGAATCCCATTTTTTGTTTGAAACTCGTTTATTTTCTTGATAGAAGTCATTACCTTTGGCTTGCCAAACATACATTCTATGATAATGGTGTTTTTGACCATACTCACTGGAGCAAATAAGCCCGAAGCCTTTATCTTTCTCATTTGTTCTCTTTGGTGAACAATTTTACTTTTCCCCCTCTCTTTTTCCAAATTTCTTCTTAGATGATTGAATCATCAAAAACCATAGTTGCATGCGTTTTCTTCTTATATGCAGAGTATGAATGCATTTGGGAAAAATGATTCCTGCATAATCTCCTATTATTATAGAGTGGTGTTAGTAGACCAACTCAGCATAATTATTATAGAGCAGTTCAATTCATTTTAATATGATACAAAATCATTTAGTCATTGGGGTCAATTCTTTTTAATATGCTAGGAAATCATTTAGCCCTTGGGGTCAATTCATTTTAATATGCTACAAAATCATTTAGCTCTGGGGGTCACATTGGCCAAATATTATTAATAATGTATTCAGATTGGAGCATGGTTTTTGATTGACTTGATACTGTTACAAATTTATTATTATTATTATTATTATATCTTTACTGTTACTTCTGATTGTTAAACTCCCTGTTTATTTTAGTTTTAAGCACCAAAATGTTGCTAATCTTCTACTAATAAATAACTAGGGAAATTTCATTTTCTTAATTTACATTATTCCATAATTTTATGTCACATAGGTACTAAACATCATAAAAGTGCATGTTTCAAAATGTTTCTAGCTTCTTGCAATTTCAAAGAGAACTTATGCTTTTGCTTGCATCTACGTATAAGAAGAAAATTATAAAAAAATATGACAGTTCTTTTGGTTTATTGTTCACATTGAACCAATTAAATGTTTTATTATGAATTATAAGCATGTTAGTCTTGAATATGAAAATTATATTTATTTGATTCCTTGTGGCATGCCTAACAAAAAGAAAATTGGGGCCTCAATTAATTATCCGATTTTCGTAGATGCGATACGGAGGTATGTCTCCCTTAGATTATTTCTTCAAAAATATATATCTTCATATTGTTAAATTGTGATTTCCGAATTGGGTTATGTTGGTTTGAGTACATATGGTCACCATTGTTCTTAGAGTTTGTCATAGCCATTACCATACTAATTGATTCTCCTACTTGATAGCGTATATAACACATTAAAAAAACGAAGCACCATGCAAAGTAACGTATATAATATCTACCAATCAGTGGTGGATTCATGTAATGGGGGACATAAAAAAAATTTGTGTTTTGTTGACTTTCTTGCTTCTCATTTCTGCAATCGAAAACTTAAAGAAAAAAAACTTGCAGATCATGAGACTAACTTATAAGTTTAGGTCTTATTACAAAATCAATTCTACCTTATGAGTTTTGATCTTAGTACTAATCATGCAAATTAATAGAATCCTAACACTAACAAAACACAAGCAGAATTGCTATGCCTTTCAAGTAACTACCGAACATTACCTTGGGGTGCACAAATAACGAGAGATGCCGACATGAGTAGAATTAATTTTGGGATGCACAAATAATGATTTTGGTCTTTGAACAGTAAATTTTGGTGTGCAAATAGCTAAATTATGAACAACTTATACAATTCACCAGGGGGGGGGGGGGGGGAGAAGTACCCCCCCCCCCCCGGATCAACAAGACCCACACATCGATTGAATTTCTCGCAAATTGTGCCCTGTGGCAGATTTGCCCCGCCACAACCAAGGTCCACCAAATTAATATCCACCGACAAAAAAATAAATATTAAAAATGGAAAAAATTTGAACTGTGCAATTTTATAAAAGAAAAAAACAATAGCTTTGAGGAGGCTACAAGAGTGAATTCAGTTAATATTTGTTCATCATCGCAATAACGTTTTATAACAAAGTTGAATGCCTAATGTTAATAAATCAGAGATATTAATTTATATATCCCGGATTTGTTTCTAGCTAATTGAAGGCTTCCATCAATATATAGCAAATAGGAGGAATTTTATGAGTTGGATTGCTCTGACTGACAATACAACTTGATTCATGTTTTTCATTCCGTTTGTTTTATAGACAGTGATTCCTTTTTTTACTAAATGAAAAAAGTTAATAGAAGTCATTCATAAAACATTTAAACCAATTGTTTGATTCTGGAGTTTTAGGGTCTGTGTGGAAGAGAGATGGGGTAGGAAAATGAATGATAACAAAAGGAGGATAGGAAAATGAGCTATTGGAAAAGGTCTATTATAAATGAATGAAATCCTTTTATAGAGCTTTTTAGTACAAAAAAACACATTATAAACTATTTGACATTCGACAGTTGGTATTTATCTATTCCAACTAGTTAGATAACAAGCTCTTAGACTCTTTTGGAAGCCTTTATTGAGCATATATAATGATAATTAAAATCAAGTTTTTCATACCTGACATGGATCTTATCCACTTCGATGACAATCCAGAAATACGCAAATTCCATGGCCGGGGAATCAATAGAACTCATTCGGTCAAATCTCTGAATAATTATGTACACAAAATACTTGAGTGACTGTTCAGCATCCTAAGAAAACATCGTGTGGGCAGTCCTAAAACAACATATTCTCTCAAGCTTTTATCAAACCTTTAAATGCATTGTTTATTTCTCATCCATTTTGAGTAGTTTTGAAATTATATGATTTATATTTAGTAGTAGACCATTATTCTGAACAAAAAATGGACAACATCCACAAGAAGAACACACATGACAACATACAGTTTGTGTTGGGATGAACCTTCAGCAAGCCCAGGCAAGATCTGGCATCGAAAAGTAGGCACGCCCCGAATTTACGTGCGTGGTAGGAAAGAGAAGCATGTGGGAGGAAGAAGATGTTGCTGGTGTGGAACTTTGCATGCGAGAGTGAGGTGAGCGAGAGCTTGCTAGAGGGCGAGGTGAGCTGGGAGTGACACAATCGTGGAACTCTGCGTGTGGGAGGAAGAAGATCGCGAGTTGGAAGATTGGGGGGGGGGGGTGTCAGAAGGAAGCCGGGGTAGATAGCCCTTTTGGAAGACGAGGTGAAAATAATAAAACACAACGACAAAAAAGTCAGACTGGAGGAAGCTGATGACTTTTCAAAAAGACCATTAAAAACCCTTTTGGGTGGCAATGGTTGCCACCGGTAGATATTCCAAATAGTTTGGAGAGAGCGGTGACGTTTCTAAAAAACGCAACGGTGTTGAAAATCCTTCCCAAACAGGGCTGGGAGGATTTCTGAAGTCCTTGCCTATTCCGGAGTGGAAATTCAACGACATCTCTATGGACTTTGTGCACGGGTGGCCAAGGTCGAAAAAGGGGAATGATGCCATCTGGGTGGTCGTAGATCGGATAACGAAGGTGTCGCATTTCATTCCACATAGGACGGATGAACTGGTGGAAAAGTTGGCAAAGTTATATGTGGATAACATAGTGCGACAGTCCCTAACCCTTCTCCCTACATGAGCAACGTCATCTTTTACCCCTAACACGTTGCGAAGAAATTTCACTTCTGTTGGACCAAAAAGAATATGTGTAAGACCTACTCCCCCTTACTAGGAGGTTACCCAGTCTTTTGCCTAGAACCGCCGCCTTACGATGACACTAACATACGGTGTTATGTCTATTGATCCCAATACCCCAGATTTGTAAGAAGTCAAACGGGTCAATAACATACACACATAATGTATTTGATATGTGCTTGAGTTCATGCATGTAGGTAGTCCATGATTGAACAGGTCAACAAAAAGAATATGATGGAGAATTCAAATTTTGTCAAGCTCAGTTCAAAGTGTGGGTCTCAGATTTCGTCGAGCTCAGCTCGCAGTTCATCAAGCTTAGCTCACAGATCGTCGAGCTCAGCTCACCATTCCTTGAGCTAAACTCAGGAGCTTAGGATTCAAATTTCGTCGATCTCAGCTCGCAGTTTGTCGAGCTCAGCTCACAGATCATCGAGCTCAGCTCGCCATTCCTTGAGCTAAACTCGGGAGCTTAGGATTCGAATTTTGTCGAGCTCAGCTCACAGTTTGTTGAGCTCAGCTCATAGATCGTCGAGCTCAGCTCACCACTCATTGAGCTAAATTCAGAAGCTTGAGGTTCCGAATTTGTCGAGCTCAGCCCACCAATCGTTGAACGCAGTTCAACAATCGTCGAACTAAAGTCAGACAAATTGACTAAGGAAAAACCACTGAGACAGCTGAGAACGTCACGGGACACTCTCCACACATGACGTGAACGTCACGGGATAGCCAACCGCCCACGGAGACACAGCCATGCCTTGGCACATCGCAAACCAAGACCATTCCACCCTAGTCCCTCATTTGTACTGCAGCGTTCCCGCGAACCAAGGAAACCATCTACAACTCATGCGGAGCTAACCTTGTCCACCAAGGAAACCATCTGCCGCCACTGGGGAGCTAATCTTGTCCGGTTCGGACTACACGTACTCACTCGAGAAAAAGGGGAAAACATCACAACATCACAAATGACATCTTGTCGCAACGGAAACTCTACGAATCCTTAAAGTTCGTATACAACATCACCGAGTCGGACTAACTGTCGCGACTACAGCTTCACCCACCATGCCTAATCCACTAATGGAGCGAATCTCTAATGCAAATCATGCCGGGGACGGACTCAATCGATCCAGAGGTTCCTCTTGAACCTTAGCGACCCAAAACCCCTCTCATTTGAGTGTTTGGTGCCCAAAACTAGAAAAGAAATGATGCTAAAGACATGCATCCTAAGACGAAGAGGAGAAGTGTCGTTACCTTCCGACTCCTCTTCCTTGCCATGGCAAAATAGCCGGATGAAAACCTTCACAACGATCTAGCCTCCACGGATCTAGACTCGGCTCGCGATTTGGAGCACCGAAGCTTCTCCTACATCCCAAAACCTCCTTCACCTTCTTCCTTGCTCTCCCTTCTCTCTAGAATTTAGTAAGAGAAAAGCTTGAAGAAGAATGAGGGTTTCCAACCCTATTCTCGGACTTAACTCCCCAAGGGCAGTTCTGGACCATCAGATCCCAAAATAAGAGAAAGAATGGCCACGATCCGTCTGAAAAATAAAATACCTGGGCCAAACACGGCCTGGCACACGCCCGTGTCCAGGGCCGTGTCCCCCATTCGCCGTCACAAATCGACGTGCCTGGAACAGCACAAGGGCATTCGACATACCCGTGTTCGACCCGACACGCCCGTGTCCCGACTCACACGGTCGTGTGGTCGGTCGTGTGCCTCGACCGACACAGCCCCGTAAACAACCAGAGATGGACACGACCTTGGACATGCCCGTGTCCCAAGCCGTGTGCGAAGTCTCGACACTCGTCGACAGACTTTGTGTCGACACCGCGGAAAAAACATCGAGAAAATATCGTCGACCAAGCAGGACACGCCCTGTGACACACTCGTGTCACAGGCCGTGTGCCCCAGTCTCGACACTCGACACTCGACACTCATCGAGTGAGCATCGTTGACTGAAGTTCGTCGACCGACCCACACGGCCTTGGACACGCCCGTGTCCTAGGCCGTGTGCCTTGTCTCGACACATTGTCGAGCGAAAATGTCGACACCTCGGGCCGAGTGTCGACACTGGCTCGACACGACCTGCGACACACTTGTGTCGCAGGTTGTGTGCCCTGTCTCGACACTTCGCCGAGTGCAAAGTGTCGACTACACGACCAAGTCGTCGACTCCAGCCTGACACGGCCTGGGACACGCCCGTGTCCCGGGCCGTGTGCCCCCTACCAGAAACCAAAATTGGCCAGAAACACAAATTGACCCTCCCTCAAAATCTGGGTTGTTACACGGTCCGCCCCCCTCCTTGTCCATCGGTGGCCGAGGGGGCAGCCACCGAGGCCGCCCACCTCGCACGGCCTCCCGTGCGACCGAGAGGGGCGGCCAACAGGGCCGCCCATGGCCTTGGCTGACGGTAGCCAAAGGTACAACCATCCCGGCTGCCCTCGTCTTGGCCGATGGTGGCAAAAGGGGAGGTCGGCCTCCCCCTCCGTCTTCCGCTGGCACGCGGCCAAAGGTAACAGCCACGTCTCCCCAGTCGCCTTCGGTGGCCCTCCATCACTGGTGAACTTGGCGGAAAGTTTCCCGGGCGCCCGTGGAGGCCCGCTCCCGCCGTCCGATCAAGGGGGAGCGTACTCGGCCGTTCGATCCACGTATAACCGCCCACTAACCACCAGGTTAGTGTTGGGAATTTAATAAATATTCTATTACTTATTCATGGTGGTCTCCAAATAGCGGGATACGTATATCAAAAACTAAATTAAAACATTTTTGAAGGTGGTTATGGTGTGTGGATAGTCGCGTAACCACCGTAACCACCTTCCGGAGCCTATAAAAGGAGCCCCATGCCTCCTCATTTCTCATCTTCTTCTGATCTTTCTCTTCATAGTCTTCTTCTTCCTTAGGTCAGAGCTCTACCGGTTTTTCTCCAACGAGCCACTTACGAGCCACCTACGAGGCACCTTCGAGCCATCTCCTAGCCACACCCGAGCCACAAGCAGGTCAAGTCACAACCACCCAAAGAAGTCGAATTTCCCAAGTTCCAAGATGCCCCAGCAACTACAAGACTAAGTGTGTTGCCTCCTATCCATAATCAGCAAGTCACTATCCGAAGACCACCAGCGCAAAGCGTAATCTATAACAAATCCTAGTGCGATGACCTGTCGCCCGCTGCGTACAAAGTGCTCTCTCATCCCATAATTGCAATGAGAGGTTTTTTGTCACCCTCAACTTCACAAACCAGCTGTAACCCTCAAGAAATAGTGGATTTTGACCTATACAGATACGGTCACATGGTTTTTACCCAGTTGAAGGATTTTTTCACGTTAAAACAGCTTGTGGGCAATCAACCTAATCTTTTGGCTGTGTGCGTGCTCGACCTGAAAGTGATACCATGATACCACTTGAAGTGAGGGATAGATCTTATGATTACTCTAGAGGGGGGGGGGGGGGTGAATAGACTATTAAAAAACAGTATTCACAGTTTTTTATTGCGGATTAAAAGTATGGTGATATATATGTATATAAGAAAATAAATCACGACACACAGACAGAGAAGTAATGCAATCCAGATGACACAAGGAAATTATAGTGGTTCCCCTAAATCATGGGTACATCCACTCTTCTACAACCCTGGTAGGAATCCACTACAGATTTTTGATCAGGTTCCCTGCCTCCACAGGTTTTTGTTCAGGTACCCTGTCACTACAAGATCAATTTTTCTAAGGGAGATCTAGTATCCTTTTGAGCTTTTGATTAGGTGCCCAAAAACCAAACTAGGTCTTTTGATCATGAGACTTAATAACCAAAGGGGATAAATTTTGAAGGGAGTTATAACCTTATACACCGTTGGAAATAAAAAAGTTGATGGTGTTCTTCTTTGTCAACAATCTGAGAGAAGACTAGTGGAGCGATCTATTGTCAAAGCTCCCCTGAGTTATAGATCAGATTAGGAGAATGGAAGCTTTGCTCAGGGTGTAGTCATCAATGATGAACTTCTCCTTCCAGTATATGTATCTAAGTGATTGTGAAGTTGATCTCAGAATAATGATTGTTTGCTGGAGGAAAAGCTTGAGGAAGAAGATGAAGATGAACAAGATGTTCTTTCTTTGTGTTGGGTCCGGCGTTCCTTCACAAGACCCGTGATGCTCTTCTACTTATTTAAGAAATTAAGTAGCACCCTTTCCAACAGTCCGGGCTTTTGGAATAGTTGGTTATGCGCTTGATCCTTCAATTGGTATCAGAGCAGGTCACGGGTTCAAGACCGGGGGAGCGCTATTAAATCCTGATTTTTCCCTTCTACCTATGTGGATCTGGCGGGTCAGGCAACCGTGGACATGTGGTAACCCCACCTCTGAGTCGTGCAACCGTGGACATGTGTTAATCCCACCTCTAAGCCGTGTGGGCCATGTGGTAACCCCACCTCTAAGCCATGTGGGCCATGCGGTAACTCCATCTCTGAGCCGATGGGTTGTGCTGGACGCCGGGGGGGGATTGTTGGGTCTGGCATTCCTTCACTTGACCCGTGGGCACTTCTACTTATTTCAGAAATTAAGTAGCACCCTTTCCAACAGTCCGGGATTTTGGAATAGTTGGTTATGCGCTTGATCCTTCACTTTGTTTCTTGTTCTCTGAATAAGATGTTCTCTTTCTTCTTCTTCTTCTTGATTCAGTAAATTATTCTAACTTCCAATCTTCTGTAAATTTTCCTTTAAATATGACTGCTGATTTGAAATTCAAATTCCTCTGCATATTCTCTGGGAAATTAAAAGGATGTATTTTGTCTTCAATGTGTTTCCTCAACTGTCCCAGTAAATATGCTAAGTAATAACTCTGTGAAATCCTAATTAATGCTGTCAGGAACGACTATATTCTTGGGAATATTAAGCATTAATTTTCAGAATATGACTTCCTTAATCCTTGAATACAAATTGGCTTAGTCGATCAGAGAAACTGCATAAATATAGGCGAAGAGAATCTGGATGCGGTTAGTCAAACTTGGGAAAACATTTGTTGACCTGAGCTCCGAGATCGTCGAGCTGATAAATCTTCTCCGTCGAGCTGAGATCCAAGATTGTCGAGCTGAAAATGTACTTGCCAAATTGAGCTCCAAGTTCGTTGAGCTAAGAAGGCGCATCATCGAGCTGAGATCCTGATATAAGCTCACAGTTCGTCGACCTGAGGTAGACTTTCATTGAGCTCAACTCAGAGAAGGAATTTTGAGTACGTCAATCTGAGATCGACGATCATCGAGCTGGTTCAGCTATCGTCGAACTACTAATTCTGTTATCTTCAAAACTGTCTTGTTTCTTAAGTATTGAGTTCTCTGAAGTATTCTGAAGGTAGGTCTCAGTAATTCTGACCTAAGTGATTGACCTAAAAACCCTGGAGCTAATAAATGACCCTTGACTATACATGGTGGGTCAACCATCCTAATAGTGAACCTAGCCCAAATCACAAGTAGGATTCTAACAATTTCCACCTATTTTGGTGAGGTCACTATGAAAAATAAAAAAAATCACAAAGCAATAAAAAATATCTGACAGAACCATAAATCATTTAGCAGATATGAACAAGGTGCCTTGTGAGTTTACATTTAGCAAGAATAAAAAAATGCATAATCAAAAAGAGCAAGATTGTTTCTTTGAATCATCTGAAGAATGAACAGGTTTTGTGAATATCATCTTCCTCTTGGGATCTGAATCCTGCTGCTGAGTCATCTTTGTGTCTTGAGCACCAATAATTTTTATAGAAGTTGCTCTGGGCACAACAGCTTCTGGATGTAAATTCATATAGGTGTCAACATTAAAAAGATTTTGTACCTAATATTTGTCCAGTTCCTTTTTCTTGTATGTTGACATAGTAGAAAATGGAGAAGCATCTTTCCCTTCCTCTTTGGCTTTCCTTATCTGGGATAGAGCAATCAGCTCATTGAATCTGGCTATTCTATAGTTTAGATCCAATTCTGGATCATATGTAGGAGAGGGAGGTCTTTCTGGACTAAAATCTTCTTCCTATTTTTTTTTTATATATGTGATGTTTGCTTTGCTTCGTGTATTGATGTTGACTTCCTTTAGAGCTTTGCTGTTGTTTGTTTTTGCTGTAAGAAGGTATGGAAGAATGAGAAGATGATGTAGACCTTTAACCTTGAGAAATATTGCCTGTTGATCCAGCTGCAGGAGGAGAAGGACCTCTCCTATGCTGTGGAGGAGGAGAGTTTCTCCTGCTCTTCTTCCTGGCATTCATTCCATTTTTAGAATATCTCATCCAGTGGGGAGTGTCTAGAGTGAGGGTGATATTATGTAGAATGTAGTAAGGAGTATCACAAGTAAGATTAGGTTTTGGTGCAGCCTTTGGTGGAGCTTTCTTCTTAAGTTTTCTCTTCTTGGAAGTGGAATCTTCAAAATCATCAGATTCATCATCAGAGTCGTCTGCTAGATTATCATATAAGGCATGAATCTGTTTCAGTATTTCATCAGAAAGAATGGAATGATCCTGTGGCTGTATGGCTTCATCCTGAGGCTATTCAGCTTGAACTTTTGATTCTTGAATATCTTGAGCCTGAGTACTTGTAATCTCTGGTTCCATGTCTTCAAACATGAATTCATCAAGATCAGGCATGGGAGACTCATACCAGCCAAATGATGGTGGAGAAAAAGCCTTTGGCTCTGAAGGAATTATTTGCTCTATAGTTGGCTCATCAATAACAAAACTTGTCCTTATTAGTTTCAAAACTTGGGGACTTATTGGAGCTGAGTAGCAAACTATAGTTGTAGAGTAATTTGGAGAAACTGGAGAAATGCTATTGTAAACTGTATCAAAAGAATGCAAGAAAGAGTGAATATCAACTGTGGGATTTATAATGAAATCACCAACAGTGTTAATTGTTGTATTTACTGAGTCTTCTTCTAAGCAAATCATTTATGTATCTTCATCAAGAATTTCAACAATCTCTGCTGCTAGAATTGCTACTGTTGCTGCCATTGCTACTGGAATTACTACTGCTGCTGCTACTGCTAGAGCTTGAGGAGCTTCTTCATTGAACATCTCACCCTGCCTGGTTTCATAGAGTCCTGATATCAGACCCCCAAAAGAAGGGACAGTGGAGATAGAAGCAATCTGAGCAGAAAGAAGGCAAATGGAAGTAGCAAGAGGGACAACAACCTTAGCTATGATCTTTTTAGAGTAGGAGAAATGAATTTTAGAATGTCATTGGCAATATCAGAGAAATTTAGATACAATTATTCTGGATTAGATGTGGTATAAGTAGAAGTATGACTATAGTTTGAACAGATGGAGAAACCTGAACAGATGTCTGAAAGTGGAATGTTTGGTAAATGTAGTGGAACATCTGATGGAGGGATATCATGAATAGGTGAATGATGTGAACAGTGTGTTGGAGATGATAGAAGTGGTGCTTGATGAGTAAAAGTAGATGGAATATCATCAAGATGTGGGGTAAGAGGAGATTGAGGAGGTGGAGATGGTGTATCCTCAATAATATGGATTAGTGATTGTGGTTGAGATGGTGAGACTGGAGGAATGGAAGTAGAAGGTGTTTATTTAATAACAGTTGTAACACCCCCGGTTTTTCTGCGATTATTTAATTCTCGTTGGGCGTTATGTTGACGCGTTTCTGACGGGTGCCGTTTGTTAGAGTGTGGTCTTAGCTCTTTAGGTTCCTTATGTGGATTGTTGGTAGCCTTATTGGCAAGATCCCTAGCAAGCCGGGTCTGTTTTGGTGACCGGTGAGGCCTCTCGGGGGATGCTTGTGTTTTGTCTTCGGGTAGTGATAACCCGAGTTTTGATCGTCAAAAGTTGATTTCGACTTCTCCGTTGCGTTCATAGCGTGGGTGTTTAGCTACGGTGCGAATTTCGTCGAATTCCGAGGTGGTTCGGTTTCGGGTCATTTTGATGTATTAATAATAATGGTTGCAATTAATTAATTTATAAAGCTTGTAAGGAATCAAGTGGTTTTAGGTGGCAGTTAGGGCAAAAAAGACGTATCCATGCATATATATAAAGCCTTAGACAAAAATCGAGACTATTCAATGTCTCTTTCCTTGTAAGAATAACTGTCGCAGTGTCGAGAGGAAGAATAACCGCCAACCCTGCTACCCATCAAACGCCAATTCTGGGAGCGTTAGTGGACGGAAATCGATTCCGAAAGCGGATTTGGAGTGCTCTCGCCTAGACCTTCATTCCTACGGTAAGAGATTCAAATTTCATGGTTTTCTAGGAGTCTCGGAATTTCTGGTTTGATCTTTCTCCGACATTAAAACTTTAGAATCCTGTTAGGTGCTGTTGCGGCTGGAGCCGAGAGAGAGAGGAAGGGTTGTGCAAGTTAAATTGTTGGTATTTAAGGCAAGTGGTGCTCCTACCCTTGCCAAGTTTTTTCTTCTCCTTTTCATGGTCAATTTGCTGTAAATTTTCCTATTTTCCCGAGATTGTTATTTTACTCTGTTTTTTCCGTGTAAATCATGTGGATCTTAAACCATAATGCTCCTTTATGTTTCTTTTTTGCATTTTCTCAAGTTCTGAAACTCAAGTTTTCGGCTGGGTTGCCGTAGTCTTGTTTGTTTTTATCAAATTGTTCCCTGTTAATCATTCAAATTGTTCCCTGTTAATCTCGGTTTGGGTAGAAATTAGATTATCAGCCCTAGATCTAGTAGCAGTGGGTTTTCCTACTTATATTAAGAGTAATAGGATCGAATTAGGCTAAGAAGATTGGTCGGAAATGAAGTTGGAGGTACAGGATTTCTGCACTCTCAATGTAGCCAGTTCGATAGAAATCGTCGATTTGGGTTCGACGATTATCGTCGAGCTGAGCTCGACGATGTGCCTTAGTTCTGTGTCCGACAAAAATTATCGAACGGAGTTCGACGATTCTCCTGTAGCCAGTGTTCGGAGTAAGGAAAATCGCCGAACGGTATTCGATGATTTTTCCCGTGACCGTTGTTCGACGAAAGTAAAATCATTGAACGACGTTCAACGATATTTCCCGTGGCATGTATTCGACGATTTCCTGTGGTCTGCGTTTAACGGCAAATCATCGAACGGAGTTCGATGATTCCCCGTGGCCTGTGTTCGACGAAAATCGTCGAGCTGCGTTCGACAATTTTTCATACTTTCGACGATTTTCCCGTGCTCGACAAAAATTGTCGAGCTGCGTTCGACGATTCCTGTAGGCTGAGATTTATTTCTTCTCAGTTTTTTTCTTCTTCCCGAGTGAATACCTCCTAGGGGGGATGTCTTGTCGTCCTTTTGTTCTTCCTTTGTTTTGAGGGCCGAATGGTGGGTTATGGCAGGTAGTGGTATTTTGATGCTCTAAAGGTGCGGGATGTTTTGTGTGCGAGCCGTGGCCTACACTTTTTAGTCCCAGGTACGGGCTGGGTATTGCTGTGGCCGACACCCTTTTTATCCCAAGTATGGGCTGGGTTTGAGGTGGTTTTGTGCTGACATAGTGAAATTTTATTTTACTTGGAACTGTTTGTTTGGGGGACTATTTTTGGTCACCAACTCAGGTCCATGTTATTTACTATTGCCGTTAACTCATAAATTAGGATTGTTAGGTGTTTTCTTCCTTGTAGAATGCAGCATATTGTGGCAAGTTTTTCTTGTCTTTTGCCTTGTAGTCTCTGCAGGATTTGGGCATGGCTTGTTGTTGTTACCTGGTACTTGGTGTACTTTTGCTTACTTAGGACAGTGTTTGTGTTTACTGTCATGTTTACTTACTCTCTTTGTCTATTTTGATTTAGTGCCCTAATTCAGATTTTCTTATTTTACTTGCTGGGGTATTCTTTTCTTTTCAGAATGCCTAAGGTTCTGATTAGTAGCCGGGTAGACGGCTAGTTTTGTTGTGGTGTTGCTGGTGATCTCTTGAGTTGTAGGGATCTTTCTCTTGTTGTTGTGAGGTAGTTTTTCTGCTTTTGTTACAGACATACATGCTTGCCAGTGGGTTTGTGTCAGTTTGTTGGTGCCCACTGGTAGTTTTACCTTTTGATACTAGATATGTTTCTTTTACTGCTACCTTTTTTGGGGATAGTCTACTTGCTCTTGTGTAGATTTATGCTAGGTTGTTAGTTACTTTTAAACCTAAAAACACTATAATAAGTAAATCTCATGATCAACATGTTTTATAAAACTCATACACTACTTTCCAAGCAACGTAAACAAAGATCGTTTTCCTATTTATAATATAATATAAATCTAGAGTCTTGCATAGTATAAGTTGACCTAGGGGGTCACTTATGCACTCTCATAGGATGTCAAATATAAATAAAGTATTTTCTGCCGCGTATAAGTATAGTTTTAAAACTGTGAACTAGGTGATCGACCGAGTCGAGGGATACGGCCTCTAAAATATAACTGATTTTTCCAATCATTAAACTTATGAATTTTCATAGCCAAGTTAGATGGTGTTCGCCTGAGAGTCGACAAATATCCCCTGCTCGACGTGGCATCACGACGTGTGTTTTTCTCATACTCTGATACTTCTTGAATTCGGAGAAAAATGCGGGTGGTGACAGTTGGTATTAGAGGGAGGTTGCTTGACAATTTGTCGGGCAACCTTTCCATGTTAGCATTAGGTATTTAGTATCATATCATACACACACCGATATGTCATCAGCACGTCTTGGCTGAAGAATGAACACGACACTCATAGCATAACATGAAGTATACAGGGCATATTATGTAGTATGGGATGCATAATATGTGTCTGTATATGGATCCACCATAGGGGCAACATGTGAGGGTTATGTAGTATGTGATGCATAACCTCACCACATGAATGCGTCTAGCACGTTTCTTTTTCATTGCATGAGAATGTTATGTAGTATGAGATACATAATATTTTCATGCGCACGCTGCTCATGACATGCATTAGGGCCTTTTTAGAATGCATAGCACAATCATGCATAGCATAACATTGCATAAGCACAATGTGCCAAGTTAAATATTTGCAGGATAACATATGTACACACATGTTTTTTAAATCAGAAAAAGAATATAAATTCATTCATTCCTGATCTAGGAACAAGAGTTAGATGATGGTGGTTAACCATCCTAGGTTAGGCATAACATCATTTTTGTTCAAATAAACTCCCAGAGCAAGTTTAGCAGTTTTAAGATCATATTTTTGTATGTATTGTCTGTACTGGTAGTTTGTTCCAACTATTGTACTAGGTTTTGACCTTAGTTTCTATGATTTTAGTATGGAGAGACATCCTTTGACCAGGTCGACTCCCCTGTTTGAGGGTGAGTCTTCAGGAGCGCAGAGTGATGCGGTGATCGAGAGCCTGCGACAGAGCAATGATTCATTGACCAGGCAGATGGTGGAGATGCAGGCTCGGATCTAGTCTCTGGTGGCAGTTGTGGCAGGACAGACTCTAGGGGTGCAAGACCCTACATGGGGTTCAGCTTCCCCTCCCCCTCCTGATCCCCTGACACCTCCAGTGGTGGTGCCAGCGGAGATGGCCTTCATTTCTCAGTTTCAGAGACTTAGCCATCCTACATATGATGGGAAGGCAGATTTCATGATCATAGATGATTGGCTGATCTTCATGGAGGAGATGTTCTCGTACTCCGGTGTTGCAGATGATCAGAGAGTGATGATAGCCGCCTATCAGCTAAAGGGTTTGGCTAAGAGCTGGTGGCTTAGAGAAAAGGAGAGCTTGGTGGCTTGTTGCACTTGGGGATTATTCAAGGAGATGTTGTTCAGGAAGTTCCTGCCTTCGGTCGAGCGTGACCGACTAATGAACGACTTCCTTCACCTGAAGCAGAGGCAACTCACGGTTAGTGAGTACGAGATAGAGTTCAGCAAGTTGAGCTGGTTTTCCCCTGGGTTGGTGAGTGTTGAAGCAGATCTAGTCAAGCGGTTCCTTGGTGGCTTGAGGAGCGAGGTTCAGCAGTTATCCAGTGCTTACGGATCAGTGACTTATGTAGGGGTTGTAACACGCCCTATCCGTCGCAGAACATATAGCAGTAGGTCCGGCCGGGGGCCGACGCCATATACTACCGACAGACCGGGTGGTTACTCATGGAAACCATCCAACCAATCATAACGTCCTACACAGAGCATTCTAGCGTAAGCAGTTTATAATAGTTGCAACAAAGAACCCAGTACTAAAGCATGAATGTCCACTAATACCAAATAAGAATGATACAAAATACACCAGTACAAGCCTTAAGGCCTTACAAAAATTGTTCACTTCATATTACATATTTTACAAACCACGGCACACAGGCCGGTCATACATGAATAAAGCAGTAAACACTCCAATTAGGCCTTCGAGGGCCGGCTTCGCAAAAAGGTCTTTAGCCCGCTATTGACCGTTTGGTCCAACAGCACCTGCAAGCAACAAACCACCGCACGGTGGCAAAACAAAGCAACGGTCAGCAATGCTGACCAAATTATAACGATCCCGCCCCCAACTCGGGGCGGCGATGCTTCTTCCCTGCATTTCATTAGCATAAGCGAGCAATATATATATATATATATATAACCATTTCATCACAGACGTTGGCTCGAACGGACACACGCCCCGTGCTCTCAGGGCACATTTCCGGTGAACCGGTCGATGTCACGTCAATTAAAGCCATAGACATTTCGGACTCACCACCGCCACTTTGACGGCCAAACCTATGAGCATTTTGTCTTCTTGGCCTGGGTCACGACAATTTAAGCCATAGACCGCCAAAGACCCTAATCTATGCCAACGGCAAGTGCCATGTACCCTTAGGTCTCTTTAACCGAACGACATAGAACGGGTACGGTTCCATCTAACCTGTGCTCGCATCGCAACGAAAATTTAAGCCATATGCGAGAGCCAAACTTCTACCGAGTCACGTTTCCATCACAATTCACATAACCCGGTTATGTTCAAGTTGGCTCTCAGGCCACCAAGTTGGCAAGATCACGTATCCGCCCAGTTTTCCGTGTGTACCTTTGGGTTAATCCCCAAGGCTCCCTGTTGCAATCTACCGTGTAGAAAACCTGAAAAAAAAAACAATAGCACGGAGTCTTCTCTGGCATTATGCAATGCAACATCACCGATCCAGACCAACATGTCCGGATAGGCTTCACACATCATGCCTATGTTCGTTCTCGCTTACGGACTCTAAACAACGGGGACTTCACATATCTAGCCGAAGGAATGCTTCCAACTCACCGCAAACTCGCGAGAGCGGGCTTCCTATGCAAAGAAGGAGAGCTACTCATGCTCAAGAAGAGAATTGTTACCCTTGCGTTCCTCTTTGGCACCATGGAAAAGTAAGCAGATGAAAAACACCGCACTAGCCTTCCCTCCGTGGATCCGGAGTTGGCTCGCGATTTGGAGCTTCGAAGCTCCTCCAATGGCCGAATCTAGCTCCTTCTTCCTTCCTTGGCTCTCCTCTCTCTCTCTAAGCTTTTAGAAAGATAACAACTTATGAAAAGTGAGGGTTTCTAATGCCCAATCTCGGGTATATCCCTTCAGGAACAACTCCCAGCTATTGGATCATCAATTAAAGAAATGAACGGCTTTGATTCGGGACTGAAATGCCCAATCTAGACCGAACACGGCCTGGCACACGCCCATATCCAGGGCTGTGTGCCTCATTAGTCGTCAAAATCGACGCTCCTAGAACAACATACGGGCATCGAACACGCCCGTGTTCGATCTGACACGCCCGTGTTCCACCTAATACGGCCGTGTAGCCAGCCGTGTACCCCCATCATTTTTCCCCGAAAACAACTCGAGCACTGCACGGGTTCTAGGAAGCGCTCCTGTCCTTGCCCGTGTCACCTCAGCACACCTGGGCTCCTTGCCGTGTACACGGTCTCGACACTCGACACTTCGTCGAGCGAAGATCGTCGACCTGACGACACGGCCTTGGACACGCCCGTGTCCTAGGCCGTGTGCCTTGTCTCGACACATCGTCGAGCAAAGTCCGTCGACTCCCCGGGACGAGTGTCAACACGGGTCGACACTCCCTGCGACACGCCCGTGTCGCAGGCCGTTTGCCCTATCTCGACACAATGTCGAGTGAAATTCGTCGACACCCTGGGCTGATCGTCGATACGTCCTTGACACGCCCTGCGACACGCCCGTGTCGCAGGCCGTGTTCTCTGCTCGACGATCGTCGACTCCAAAATCGTCGACCTCTCGACCAACTCGACGACACAGGCCTTAGACGCCCTGGGACACGCCCGTGTCCCAGGCCGTGTGCCTCCTGCCAGAACCAAAAACTGTCCCAAAACGTCACCCGTCGCTCATTTGAGTTTCAGGGCTTTACAACTCTCCCCCTCTTAAAAGAATTTCATCCACGAAATTATATAAAGAAACGACATTTACAAAACCAAAATTTGTACCTGAGTGAAACAACTCCGGATACTCGTCAAGCATAGTCTGCTCTCGCTCCCAAGAGAGCTCCTTACGACCACAATTGTCCCACCGGACCTTGACCATCCTGATCTCTTTATTGCGTAGCCGCTTGACCTCCGAGTCCTCAATCCGCACGGGCTTGACCTTTGTCGTTAGCTCACTATCCACCTGCACTTGATCAACCGCAATCACTTGCGTAGGCTCTTGCACCGCATTCCGAAGCACCAAAATATGGAATACATCATGTAAACCACTAAGCTCCACTGAAAGCTTCAACCGATAGGCTGCTTCACCAACTCGCTCCAAAACCTCAAACGGCCCAAGATACCTCGGGCTTAGCTTTTTCAATCACCGCACCCGCGAGAAACCCTTGAACGGCTTGATCTTTAAGTATACATAGTCGCCCACAGCGAACTCCACGTTCCTGTGCTTGGCATTATAGTACTTTGCTTGCCGGTCCTGAGCGATAAGCAACCTTTCCTGAATGGTTCTAACCAAAGAAGTAGCATCCTCCACTTCCAATCGTTTATACAACTTTTACTCACCCGTTTCTAACCAAGACAACGGCATGCGACATTTTCTATCATATAGGGCCTCGAAAGGCGCCATCTGAATACTCGCTTGGTAGCTATTGTTGTATGCGAATTCCACCAAATAAAGGTGGTCTTCCCATTGCTTTCCAAAATCCAAGACACACATGCGGAGCATGTCTTCCATGGTTCTATTGACCCTCTCGGTCTGCCCATCCGTTTGCGGATGGAAGGCTGTGCTAAATTTCAACTTTGTTCCCAACATTTGCTGCACTAGCCTCCAATCATTGGACGTGAACCGTCCATCTCGGTCACTCACGATGCTGCGGGGCACACCATGAAGCCGTACTATGTTATCCACATAAAACTTTGCCAACTTCTTTACCGAATCATCCTTCCTATGCGGAATAAAATACGACACCTTCGTTAACCGATCAATAACCACCAAAATGGCGTCGTTCCCCTTTTGCGACCTTGGCAAACCGTGCACAAAGTCCATAGAGATGTCGTCAAATTTCCACTCCGGAATAGGCAAGGACTTAAGAAATCCTCCTGGCTTTTGGCACTCCGCCTTCACCAAGGCGCAAGTTTGGCACTTCGCTACGTAGAGCGCCACATCCTTCTACAAACTCGGCCACCAAAACAGTTTCTTCACATCACGGTACATCTTCGTGCTCCCTGGGTAAATCGAGTACTTGGTATGGTGTGCCTCGTACAACAACCCCACCCGCAAATTACCCACACTTGGGACGCACAGACGGCCGTCCTTCCAAAGTAATTCGTCCTCCACGACGAATTGGGAATTTGACCCATCCAGAGCCTCCACCATGAACTGCTTCACATGAGCATCCATATCCAAAGCCTGCAGAATACGATCAGTCAGGTCATATTGGACTTCAGTCCAATTCAGAACTGCTTCAGCAAATGATTGTCTATCCACACAAACAATCTCCAACGCCTCCAACTCCCGCACCAACCGCTCATCATGCACCGATAGCCAATTGGCTTGAGTTGGGGCTCGGTGACTCAACGCATCCGCAACCGCATTCCCTTTACCAGACACGTAGTGGATCTTGAATGTATAGTCCCCCAGGAACTCCATCCATCTATGCTGTAGCATATTCAGATCCTTCTGATCAATAAGATACTTCAGGCTCTTGTGATCGGTGTAGATATCAATCTTCACACCATACAAATAGTGTCTCCACAGCTTCAAGGCAAAAATCACAGCCGCTAACTCCAAGACATGTACTGGATAGTTCCTTTCATGCACTTTTAGCTGTCTCGAGCCATAAACTATTACACTTCCGTGTTGCAGTAGCACGCAACCCAAACCGCTGCCCGAAGCATCACTATAAATCTCATAGCCTTCGGTCCCACATGGCGAACCCAGCACAGGCGCCGTGGTCAACCGACACTTCAACTCCTCAAAAGCTCGCGCGCACTATGGCGTCCAAACGAACTTATGCTCCTTCCTCGTCAAAGTAGTGAGAGGCAAAGCTATCCGCGAGAAGTTCTCTACGAAGCGCCTATAATAGCCGGCAAGCCCCAGAGAACTCCGGATTTCCGCTACCGTAGCAAGCTAAGGCCACTCCCATATCGCAACAATCTTTGCCGGATCCACAGCAATACCCTCTCCACTTACTATATGACCGAGGAACGCCAATGAGGATAGCCAAAACTCGTACTTCGAGAACTTGGCATACAACTGATTTCTCCTTAGCGTCTCCAAAACCAAATGAAGATGCTTGAAGTGATCTTCCTCACTTTGCGAGTAAACCAAAATATTGTCGATGAAGACGATCACGAAATGGTTCAAGTACTCCCTGAAAGTCCTGTTCATCAAATCCATGAACACTGATGGCGCAATAGTCAGCCCAAACGGCATGACCGTAAAATCATAATGCTCGTATCTCGTACTAAACGCTGTCTTCGGGATATCACTCTCCCTGATTCGCAGCTGATAGTACCCAGCCTTGAGATCCAACTTCGAGTACACCGTCGACCCAACTAACTGATCAAAAAGATCATCAATCCGGGGGATCGGGTACTTGTTCTTCTACGTCAGCTTGTTGAGCTCCCGATAATCAATACATAGCCTCAAGCTTCCATCCTTCTTCTTAACAAAGAGGACCGGTGCGCTCCAAGGCGAAGAACTCGGGCGCACATACGCTTGCTCCAACAGTTCTTGCAGTTGAACTTTAAGCTCCGCCATTTCCTTAGGCGCTAGCCAATAAGGAGATCATGACACAGGCTTTGCACCTGGCACTAGCTCAATCGTAAAATCTATCTCCCGTTGTGGCGGGGCTCCAGGAAGATCTACGGGGAACACATCAGGGTATTCCGATACCACTGAAATACAATCCAACGCGGGCTTCGGCTTTGCAACCTCCACTAGTGTAAAGAACAGTTCTGCACCGGCACGAACCGCCTTTACCACCTTAAGAGCAGACATCAACGTCTTGCTCGACCCATTTAACTCCGTAAAAGTCGTCTCACGACTTGCTCCCAGCTTGACTTCCTTACGACCGCAGTCAATATAGGCCTGCTGCTTCGAGAGCTAGTCCATGCCAAATATAATGTCGAACTCCACCAACGGAAGTAAAGACGCCTGCAGGTCGAACTCCTGATTCCCAATATGTATCTTAACATCGCAGATCCTATCCGCTCGCATCGAACACCCATCGGGCAACAACACATCCAACTTATCCTTCGCCATCGAAGAAGGGACTCCGATGCGTGATATAAATCCTTCGGACAAGAAGGAGTGTGAAGCTCCCATATCGAAGAGTGCTCGTGCCGGATTTTCACAAATCAATACAAATCCTAAACAAGCAGTGGTAAGGTAACATGTGCATAACAAGTATTTAAAGAAATTTACTTGCTATAAATTAAACCGTACCTGTCAACACATCAGCATGTTTGATGGCCTCCTGTTGGCCAAGATTATAGACCCTCGGTTGGGCCGGAGCATAGTGGGATGCGGTCGACTCCACTGCCTTTCCCTTCTCTTCATAAGTAGCTCCCAGCCTTCTCTCAGACTTAGGACGTCCGCTCCAACAGTCACAGGCAAAGTGCCCCATATTTCCACAAGTAAAACACGCACTCGGGGTCCGACTCATAGTCGCCCCAGAAGCACCAGATGGAGCTGGACCCGAAGTCCTATGCTTCTTGAAAGACCTCCAATAGTCGGACTTTGAAGTAGTCGGCACTTTGAATTCAGATTTCCTAACACCCAAGCTTTTCTTTGCTTGTACATTCTTCATGTCCTTCTCCAAGGACCGGACAGTGTTGACCAAGGTTAAGAAACCCTGCGTCATCGGCCCCGAGAGTAGCAACCTCAACTCATCTCTCAAGCCTTCATAGAAGCGATTAGTCTTGCGCTCCTTATCCACGATAGTGGAGCTAGCATAACGACTCAGACGAGTAAACTCGTGGAGATATTCATCCACGCTCCTCTCACCCTGAACCAACTTCAGAAACTCATTCTCCAACGCTATCCTCTGCGCCGAAGGGAGGTATCTAGCCAAGAACAATCTCGAGAACTCCTCCATCGAGACATCAACAAGTTGCCTACATCTCAATAAGTGCAGCTCCAATCCTTCCCACCACATTCTCGCTTCACCGTCCAGAAGGAACGTAGCGATGGTGCTCATTTGCCACTCTCTTCATGACTCTCTTCACCCTGGAGAGCCAGTCTTTAGTCTGAGATGGGGTTCCCAACCCCGAAAACACCGGAGTGTTAAAGCTCATAACATGCTTAAGCTGTCTCTCGGTTTCCCTCCTTGGCACCACCGGTTCTACAACCACTTGCTCCACTCTGCTCGGCTCAGCCACTTGCAGCGGTACCTGCTCCATCGCAGGAGCGGGCTACTGTGTTTGCCTTGCAGGCTGCGCTTTTATCATGGCCAACACTGCTTCGGCCACCAATCGTATGTTCTCAGCCGATAGAGGTGTTGCAGGAGCAACATCTGGTGCACTGCTAGCCTCAGAAACTCGCCGTTCTGACGGCCCAACAACACTTCTGGTCACCTATAGTGGTACAAAACACCGTTAAGGGACCAAATAAAATTGCAAACAGCAATTATAGGAACACGCAGGTTCCTCAAACACGTGTATTTTCATTCCTAAGTGAACATTCATGGGTTCTTTTACTGTTATAACGATGACGCACACAATGTGCTCACCACCCCTTAAAAATAATTCGCCCACGAATTCATTTTAAGCCCGACCAAAACCACCTATGATACCAAATTGTAACACCCCCTATCTCTCTCATAGCATATAGCAGTAGGTCCGGCCGGGGCCCGACGCCATACACTACAGACCGACCAGGTGGTTACTCATGGAAACCATCCAACCAATCATAACGTCCTACACAGAGCATTCTAGCGGAAGCAGTTTATAATAGTTGCAACAAAGAACCCAGTACTAAAGCATGAATGTCCACTAATACCAAATAGGAATGATACAAAATACACCAGTACAAGCCTTAAGGCCTTACAAAAATTGTTCACTTCATATTACATGTTTTACAAACCACGGCACGGAGGCCGGTCATACATGAATAAAATAGTAAACACTCCAATTAGGCCTTCGAGGGCCGGCTTCGCAAAAAGGGCTTTAGCCCGCTATTGACCACTTGGTCCAGCAGCACCTGCAAGCAACAAACCACCGCACTGTGGCAAAATAAGGCAACGGTCAGCAATGTTGACCAAATTATAACGATCCCGCACCCAACTCGGGGCGGCGATGCTCCTTCCCTGCATTTCATTAGCATAAGCGAGCAATATATATATATAACCATTTCATCACAGACATTGGCTCGCACGACCACACGCCCCGTGCTCTCAGGGCACATTCTCGGTGAACCGGTCGATGTCACGTCAATTAAAGACATAGACATTCCGGACTCACCATCGCCACTTTGATGGCCAAACCTATGAGCATTTTTCTTCTTGGCCTGGGTCACGATAATTTAAGCCATAGACCGCCGAAGACACTAATCTATGCCAACGGCAAGTGCCACGTACCCTTAGGTCTCTTTAACCGAACGACATAGAACGGGTATGGTTCCACTAACCCGTGCTCACATCGCAACGACAATTTAAGCCATATGCACGGGCCAAACTTCTACAGAGTCCCGTTTCCATCACAATTCACATAACCCGGTTATGTTCAAGTTGGCTCTCAGGCCACCAAGTTGGTAAGATCACGTATCCGCCCAATTTTCCGGGTGCACCTTTGGGTTAATCCCCAAGGCTCCCTGTTGCAATCTACCGTGTAGAAAACCCGAAAAACAACCAATAGCACGGAGTCTTCTCCGGCATTATGCAATGCAACATCACCGATCCAGGCCAACATGCCCGGATAGGCTTCACACATCATGCCTATGTCCGTTCTCGCTTACGGACTCTAAACAACGGGTACTTCACATATCTACCCGAAGGAACGCCTCCAACTCACCGCAAACTCATGAGAGAGGGCTTCATATGCAAAGAAGGAGAGCTACTCATGCTCAAGAAGAGAATCGTTACCCTTACGTTCCTCTTTGGCGCCATGGAAAAGTAAGCGGATGAAAAGAACTGTACTAGCTTTGCCTCTGTGGATCCGGAGTCGGCTCGCGATTTGGAGCTTCGAAGCTCCTCCAATGATCGGATCTAGCTCCTTCTTCCTTCCTTGGCTCTCCTCTCTCTCTAAGCTTTTAGAAAGATAATAACTTATGAAAAGTGAAGGTTTCTAAGGCCCAATCCCGGGTATATCCCTTCAGGAACAACCCACAGTCGTTGGATCATCAATTAAAGAAATGAACGGCTTAGATTCAGTACTGAAATGCCCAATCTGGACCGAACACGGCCTGGCACACGCACGTGTCCAGGGCCGTATGCCTCATTCGCCGTCAAAATCGACGCGCCTGGAATAACACACGGGCATCGAACACGCCCGTGTTCGATCTGACATACCCGTGTTCCACCTGACACGGCCGTGTCGCCGGCCGTGTACTCCCATCATTTTTCCCCGAAAACAACCCGAGCACTGCATGGGTTCTAGGATATGCCCGTGCCCTTACCGGTGTCACCTCAACACACCTGGGCTCCAGGCCATGTACACGGTCTCGACACTCGACACTTCGTCGAGCGAAGATCGTCGACCTGACGACACGGCCTTGGACACGCCCGTGTCCTAGGCCGTGTGCCTTGTCTCGACACATCGTCGAGCAAAGTTCGTCGACTCCTCGGGACGAGTGTCGACACGGCTCGACACGCCGTGCGACACGCATGTATCGCAGGTCGTGTGCCCTATCGCGACACAACGTCGAGTGAAATTCGTCGACACCCTGGGCCGATCGTCGAGACGGCCTTGACACGCCCTGCGACACGCCCGTGTCACAGGCCGTGTTCTCTGCTCGACGATCGTCGACTCCAAAATCGTCGACCTCTCGACCAACTCGACGACACAGGCCTGATACGCCCTGGGACACGCCCGTGTCCCATGCCGTGTGCCACCTGCCAGAACCCAAAACTGGCCCAAAACGTCACCCGTCGCTCCTTTGAGTTTCGGGGCGTTACCGGGGTAGTGGAGGCTGCTCTAAAATTGGAGGCAATTGAGACCGCAAAGAACAGAGGCCAACAAATGAGGAAGGATAAGTGGAAGTCTGCTGAGTAGAAGAACCCCCTGGTACTTGATGCTGCTTCGGGAAAGAAGAACAAGGTAGTGTGTAGCTTCTGTGGCTAGTCAGGCCACCCTGTTGAGATGTGTTTCAAGAAGGCGGGAGCTCAGAAGAAGGAGCAAGTTCATGCTATTCAAGGTGCTCCTGTGAAGGATGGTTCCTGTTCGGTTTGAAAGCGACCCGGGCATGATGCTGCCCAGTGCTGGTCCAAGGATAAGGTCTGCTATCAGTGTGGCTAGAAGGGCCATACCAATACAAGGTGTCCTCAGGTCCAGCCTATTCTTCAGGCAGTTCCACTTCAGGCTTTACCTCCACCTCAGCGTGTGGACAAGGGTAAAGGGAAGCTGAATGTGATCTCTTCCAAGGAGGCTTAGACCTCCACTCAGGTCATCTCAGGTTAGTTGTTTTCCTAGACAAAAAGTTTTATTTGCTAGATTGGTTACAGTTTTGTTGTGGTAGTTCCTTAGTTGCTTATATATACTCCTATAAGGAAATTTAAGGTGAAGAACCGTTGGGCGCGTGTTCTGTTCGACTCCGGCGCTACCCACTTGTTTATGGCTAGAGCATTTGTAGAGCATTATCGGTTGATTCTAGATTAAGTTCGTGATACCTTCCGCGTCAAGTTCCCTTCTGGTGAATCTGTGTTGTCAGACTTGGGCATTTTGGATTGCCCTATTTTGTTGGGGGACTTTCTTGCGAAGGCAGACTTGAAGATGATTGATCTAGAGGACTTCGATGTTATTCTGGGCATGGACTAGTTGTCTAAATATGATGCAGTTATTCAGTGCAAAGGGAAGCACTTGGACTTCATCAAGGACAACGTTCATCCTGGAAGTGTGTATGCTGATTCATGTCAGGATTCTCCTATCATTTCTGCGGTATATGCTCAGAAGTTGTTTCATTCTGATTGTTTTGCTTATTTAGTCTCGGTGGTTGGGACTGCTGTTAGTGTACCGCACTTGGAGGAGATTCCTGTGTGAAAGATATGGTACCTAAACACCAAGAGGGGGGGTGAATAGGTGACCTAATCCTTTTCTAACTTTGTTGGCAGCCAAACAGTTAAATCACAGATTTCTAACTAGTCTATTACAGCAATCAACAATAATCAAACAAACACAGATCATCCACAGTACAAACACAGCACAGCACACAGTGTTTTATAGTGGTTCCCCAAGTTATGGGTACATCCACTTTCCCCCTCCGCCTATCTAGCAGTGTACTAGATTCGGCCTAACTTCTCCACTGTCTCAGAACCCAAATTGGTTCCTACCTCAGGCCCAAAGCCTTACACTCAGCTTTATCCCAAAGCCTACACTCAGCCAATCAAGGCCTACACTCAGCCAATCCAAGGCCTACACTCAGAGATCTTAATCTCCTACACTCAGGCTAACAAGCCCTACCCTCAGCCTTTATAAATATAGGCTTACAATCACTCAGATCCAATGGATCCTACAAATTACAAATGTAATACAGATAATGACTCTACAACTCAGAATTACAGGAGGGGAGTTGAGAGATTCTTGATGAGTTCTTGGAAGAACTCAGCTGGATTCACCCTGACTTAGCTTTCTTCAAAGCTTCTTGAGTAGAACTGAATAAGGTTGAATCCTCTGCAGTTGTTCCTTGACCTCTGCCACTTAAGACCCAGAACTGAATCTGAATCCTTCTTCTCAGCCTAGTTCCTGAGGCTGATTTCTTGGAAGGAGCCCTCTCTCTCCAACTTCTTAGATCTGCAGATGGAATGCAAGATCTTCTTGTGTTTATACTCTGTGTACCACTTTACAGATTACTTGAATAATCTGATCAATTTCTTTAATTATTCTCACTTCTATTTCAACAACAGTTTCTGTAAACTGTGGATGCCTATTTATAGGCCTTCTTCATTGTAGACCGGCTGGATCGGCAGCTGTCATGTCAACCAGTCACTTCTTGAAAATCTCTATCTGTCTGATAGTGTCGAGACTTTCTGTCTTTAAGTGTCGACACTTATAGTCCAAGTGTCGACACATGTTGTATAAGTGTCGACACAAGTCTACAAGGTGTCGACACAATTCCTTGTGTGTCTCGACACAGATTCTTCTGCATGTGTCGACACTAAAATTGAGTGTCGACACAAATACTTGTTCTTCTAGCTTTTGCTGAATTCTTCTATGTGTCGACACATCTCCTTTGTGTCGACACAACTTCTTGTGTTGAATCTGTCAAGTGTCGACACTGCTTCTTGGTGTCGACACATAGTCTTCTATCTTGAATCTTGCTGAGTGTCGACACAGCTCCTTGTGTCGACACACCTTCTTGTTGTTGAGACTTCAGCTGAGTGTCGACACATTCCTTTAGTGTCGACACATGTACTTAGAATAAATTGTTGTTCTTTCTGTTCTTTGCTAAGTGTCGACACAGCTCCTTGTGTCGACACTTTATTCTTGTGTTGAGTCTTTAGCTGTGTGTCGACACATTGTTCTGGGTGTCGACACATACTTCAAATGTTGACTCTTCTGCATAGTGTCGACACATTGTGTTGAGTGTCGACACATTCTTCAAATGCTGACTCTTCAGCATAGTGTCGACACATTGTGTTGAGTGTCGACACATGTACTTAGACTCTGCAGACTTTTGCTGAGTGTCGACACAGCTCCAAGTGTCGACACTTTCTGGTGTAGACATTGCTTCACTGGGTGTCGACACAGCTCCTTGTGTCGACACTTTCTGTCTGCACTCTTCTTCACTGAGTGTCGACACAGCTCCAAGTGTCGACACTTTCTGTCTGGTGTCGACTCTGCATCCCAGGTGTCAACACAATGACTCCAAGTGTCGACACTGCTTGTCTGGGTGTCGACACAAGCTTTCTCAAGTGTCGACACTTACCCTCTGGGTGTCGACACATGGACTTAGAACTTTTTGCTTCAGTCCAGTACTTTCTTAACCTGCACAAATAACTCAAACATACATCAAATACATTATGATGTATATCATTGAGTTGGGTCAGGCTTCTTCAAATCAGGTACATTTGACCAATGTACCCAACAATCTCCCCCTATTTGGAGAAGTCATAACCCTTAGTCAATGATATACACCATTCATAATTAAAAATTACAAAATGATGTAAAGCAGATTATAATCAGTAGGGTTAACATGAACATGTAAAACTTCACACATATACACATTCAACATTGCAGAATGAACATGAAATAGACACATACTCAGAACAATCATGAAAATATATTTATCATAAATTGTTCTAACATTTTTCTAATACATCTTTAATGATTTACAAAAATGTTTCTCATACAAAAGATTACAACAATCTTCAAATTAATTCCTAATCTATTTCTGATCAGGTTCTTTGATAACAATTCCTTTGCCAGCCTGGACTTTAGCCTTGACAGCAGCAGCAGCAGTAGGCTCAGCATCAGCAGGCTTCTTGCCTTTTAGATCTTTCTTGTCTGCCTTGATCTTTTGTCTCTCAAAATAATGATAGGGCTTAGGAAAGTACTTGCTAGGCTCCACAGCTGTAGGAGGTAGCTTTCCCATCTTAGCCTTCCTTCTGTGCTGAACAATGGCTTCTTGCCTGATCTCATGCTTCCTCCATTCTGCTTCAGAGAACCACTTATTTCTATCAGTAGTGTTGTCTTTAGCAGCTTTCCAGGCAGTAAGAATTATGTTTCTAGAGGTAGGGCTCCATTGTTCAAAGTCTGGCTTAAGTTCAGCTTGTTCCCTAAACCTCTTCTTTGACAACCTTGCCTCTTCTTCTTTGTCTAAAGCCTCTTGCATAGCTGCTGATATAGGTTGAACAACCTTTTCTAAATGGTCATTGTCCTTGCCCTCAGATGGGCAATACATTGTGCTCACCTCTGCTTGAATCATTTCAAAATTTGGAGGTGGATAAATGACTTGAGCTACTTCTTGTGGCTCACCTCAAAAATATGCAGGGTTCAGTCCAGATTCAGCAACTTCATTGTCATCACACAGGGGAGGATATCCAAGTGTAGCCCTGATGGAATTGGATATCCACTTAGCATGTTCAGAACTGGCCTTGACTAACACTCTCTCCCCCTTTATGACTTCTTGAGCCACATGATCTCTCACATCATCTTTTTGGAACCTTATCTGACTATCCAAATATCTGACTCCATCTTTAAAGAATGGTTTTAGCTTGGTAAGTTGTTCAGAGATGACTTTCTGAGAATCTTGTATTGCAGTCTTGACAGCAGTAATCTCAGCTTGAAAGATTTTATCAAAATCATCCTTTGCAGCAGCAGCAGAGGTAGAAGGTTCAGCAGACTTATTCTTCAATTCAGTGACTATAGCATTGTGGGAGGCAGTCAAATTATCATTCATTCTTAACTGATTCTCCAGCACATACCCTTGCTTTAATGCTATATCATCTACCTGAGTCTTTATCTTCTCTTGGTGTGTTGCCAGATACACCACAGCATTTCCACCCTTGTGGAAGCATTCAGTCATTTCTTTTTTGTTCAGGTTCATCTCAAACCTTATTGATTTTATATCTTGAGCTAAATCAAATTGTAAAGACTTTTGTCCTTCATCAATATACTTCTCTATGGCCCTCCTGTGCTCATCCAGCTTGATTTGCATGGCTACCATTAAGGCACTGTAATCAGGTGATGGAGCTTGTGTGATTAAGGATTGTTGAGCAACAGTTTGTAGAGCCTTCTTGTAGCTCTGACTTCTTCTTTTGAATACAAACAATTTCTTTTTCTTGGCCCTAGCACTTTCCTCATCCTCAGAGGCAGAGGTGCTGGCAATATCAACTCTATTCTTAGGGCTCTCAGGCCTTTCAGTTTGCACAGCAGTTGCTTGCTCAGTTTCCAGCCTAATAGGCTCTTCCAGAACTTCCATGTGCTCCCCCTCAGCAGCAGCACTCTTATCTTCAGCAGCAGCATTCTTGTCCATATCAAAATCATCTTGATCTAGATTCAGAAACAAATCTTCCATTGTATATTCATGAGGGGATGGAGCTGGAGATAGTCTATGCTCTTCAACCACTGACTCAGGTACAACTTCTTGTTCAGCAGATTTGTCTTCTAAAACAACATCTGGAACTTGACTGTTTAGCTGAGTTTGCTGATGGACATCAGACAAATTAGCATCTTCTATAATATAGTCTAAAGTTTTTAAGTCAGTGAGTACCTCTTGGATAATGATGGTGGCCTGCTCACTGTCCAGTGTAGAGGGTTGAGCTACAGCAAGAGGCTCCCCCTGGCTGTGATCTCTATGGATGGGGCTAGAATGAGGCAGCTCCCCCTGGATCTCAGCTACATCTTGAGCAGCAGGGGTCTTTACTACTGTCTCTTCCTCCTGATCATCAGGTGTGAACACCACCTGTTCTTCACTTTCAGAACTGCTGGAGGACACTTGTGCCACAGCAGCAGTTTTTCTCTTCTTCCTGGGAGGAGTGATTTTCTCAGCAACTTGCTTCTCAGGGGTAGGCATATCCTTTGACAGCACCCTTTCCCACCTAGACAAGATCCTCATATCCATCTTTCTCATATGATTGATCTTGCTTCCAGCAGCAGTGCTCATTACCTCTGGTATTGTACCAGCCAGGTAGAGACTTATAATTCTGCCCAGATTGGGCTTCTTCAGACTTTCCTTGATCTTCTCATAGATTACCATTGACCAATCTGTTCTTAGGGTGATGATAATTCTTGTCATAATATTGAACATTGAGGCTGACACCCTGTCATGCCCTCCAGGCTTACTGAGAATGACCTTGCCCACAATTTCAGACAGGAATTTTCCTTGACTGTTCATTCCTTTCCTGTTAAAGACAGAACCTATCTTCAGCTTTGGATCAAGTCCACACCAGGTAAGAGCTTCCCTGGTCTTGGATGTAGAAACTTCTTCTTCATCTTGAGTCTTAGGTAGCTGGAGTACCTTCCTCAGACTTTTTGGTGAGACCTTGACTTTGGATCCATGCACTCTGGATTTGATTCTATATCCAGAGTCATCAACTACAGCTCCTGTAAGGAATTCAAGAACTTCCTTCTTCCAGATCTTGGTTGGTTCTGAAACCAAATATTCTAGTCCAGAATCGCTGACTAGGGTTACCACCGATTGAATTTCTTGATCTCCATCTTCGAACGCGCCGCGCACAAGTTCATAGCCTTCGTTAACGTTCTCCTCGAGCTTGGGAGCCATTAGGGTTTGGAGAATTAGTCTTGAGAAAAGAGAAATGTCGACACAGGAGTTTTGGTCTCGAAACTTTGAAAGCGTGTCGACAAACACAGACAGAACCCTATTTATACCTGTCTAATTTTGAAGATGAACAGGCGGGATATCAAGCTTAACATGTGTCGACACTGGCAATAAGTGTCGACACTGACTTATAATGTCTCGACACATATGTGTCGACACAAGTTTAGTCAACAGATTTTATGTGTCGACACATAGTTATGTGTCGACACAACATAACTCGACACATTGTCGAGACTTTACTTAGAAAAATTCTGAGTAAAACATAAGTATCGACACCATATTGGATGTGTCGACACCTACTTGACATAGACTTGTCTATGTGTCGACACCTTTTTACTTAGTCAATTTTCTAGTTCTGTAAACTTAGTCTAAGTTGATCATTCCTAGTTCAATTTTGAATTTATTGAACTTAGCTTCTTCTAGGGCTTAGTATACATATCAGCTAGTTGTTCATCTGTTTTAACATATTCAAGTACAATATCATTTCTTTCTACATGCTCCCTAAGAAAGTGATATTTAATTTCAATATGTTTTGTCCTACTATGAGATACAGGGTTGTTAGCTATTGAAATAGCACTTGTAGAATCACAGAAAAGTGGAGTTCTACTTACCTGAAATCCATAGTCCTCTAGCTGATGCTGAATCCACAGAAGTTGAGCACAGCAACTTCCTGCAGCTACATATTCTGACTCAGTTGTGGAGATAGCCACACTGGTTTGCTTCTTGCTGCTCCATGAAATTAGTCTTCCTCCTAGGAATTGACAGGTTCCAGTAGTACTTTTTCTATCTTCTTTGCATCCTGCAAAGTCTGCATCTGAATAACCTGTTAGATCAAAACCCCCATTCCTAGGGTACCAGAGGCCTAGATAGGGAGTGCCCTTTAGATATCTCAAAATTCTCTTGACTGCAGTCAAGTGAGACTCTTTAGGGCAGGCTTGATACCTAGCACAAACACATGTAGCATACATAATGTCTGGTCTACTAGCAGTCAAGTATAGTAGGGAGCCAACTATCCCTCTATACAAGGTTTCATCTACAGGTTTCCCTGCATCATCCTTGCTAAGAGACATACTTGACCCCATAGGAGTATTCATGGTACTGGATGAATCCATACCATACTTTCTTATGAGTTCTAGGGTGAACTTGGACTAACATATGGATAGACCATTTTCAGTCTGTTTAACTTGGAGACCCAAGAAAAACTTCAGCTCTCCCATACTACTCATCTCAAACTGACTTTGCATAAGCTTTGCAAACTTTCTGCAAAGGCTACTTTCAGTAGACCCAAATATAATGTCATCTACATATATTTGGACAAGTATGACTTTGCCTCTAGATTCCCTAAGAAATAGAGTCTTATCTATTTTCCCCCTTGAGAACTTGTTCTCAATGAGGAAACTAGATAGGGTTTCATACCAAGCCCTAGGGGCTTGCTTTAACCCATATAATGCTTTCCTAAGTCTATAGACATAATGAGGTTGAGTTGGATCAACAAAACCTGAAGGCTGCTCCACATAGACTTCTTCTTTCAAATTACCATTTAAGAATGCTGACTTGACATCCATCTGGTAAACCTTGAATCCTTGATAGGTTGCATAGGCCAAGAACATCCTTATGGCTTCCAGTCTGGCTACTGGAGCAAAGGTTTGATCAAAGTCAATACCTTCTTCTTGCCTATATCCTTTTGTAACTAGTCTTGCTTTATTCTTTATGATGACCCCTTGTTCATCCATCTTATTTCTGTAGATCCACTTAGTTCCTATTACATTGTGGTCTTTAGGCTTTGGAACCAGCTCCCAAACCTTGCACCTTTTGAACTGATTAAGCTCTTCTTGCATAGCTTCAGTCCATTGTGGATCTTGTATAGCTTCTTCAAATTTCTTAGGTTCAACTTGAGACAAAAAGCTGGAGTAGATTGCTGCATTCATGTATCTGCTCCTGGTTTGAACTCCTTGTCTTGGATCTCCAATAATCAGCTCTACTGGATGATCTCTAAGATGCCTGTGGGCTGGAGGCATCCTATCTTCAGGTTGAACCTCTTCAGCATCTGCATCATGCTGTATACCTTGGATTTCTTCAGCTATTGGCACATGTAGTTCTCCCCCTGGACAGCAGCTACTCTCCTCTCCTTGCTGTCTTGCAGCAGGCACCTCTTCTATGGTAAACTTGTCCATTGTCTTTGTCAAACTTGTGGGGCTGCATACATTGCTAGACAACTCATTATTAATAAGTTTTGTCTCATCAAAAACTACATGCACTGATTTCTCAACAACTTGTGTAATCAAGTTGTATACTCTATAAGCCTTACTATTATTGTTGTACCCAACAAAAATTCCCTCTTGAGACTTGGAAGCAAACTTAGTTATGTAAGACTTTCCATTGTTAAGTATGAAGCATTTACAACCAAAGATCCTAAAATAGGATAGGTTTGGTTTCCTGCCTTTCACAACTTCATAGGGGGTCTTGTTTAGCCTTTTAGTGATAGTAGCCCTATTTATAACATGGCATGCAGTGTTAACTGCTTCAGCCCAGAAATTTTCTGGTAGTGATGTGTCACTTAATAGGGTTCTACCAGCCTCTATCAAGGTTCTATTCTTCCTCTCAGCAATGCCATTTTGCTGAGGTGTTCTAGGTGAAGAGAATTCTTGAAATATCCTAAAGTCTTCACATAGTTTTGTCATGCTTTCAGATTGAAACTCAGTATCATGGTCACTTCTAATTTTGACCACAGTACTATTTAGTTCATTCTGAATTTGCTTGACAAAGCTAAGGAAGACACTAGATGTTTCAGATTTCTGTCTTAAGAAGAACACCCAGGAAAACCTTGAGTAGTCATCAACAACTACAAAGGTATAGACCTTCCTTCCTAATCTGTGAACTGGCATTGGACCAAATAGATCCATATGCAAGAGGTATAAACATCTCACAACATCTTTGTTATCTATGCTCCTAAAGGTGGATTTAGTCTGCTTGCCCTTTTGACAAGCTGAGCAAATGCCATCTTTAACACACTTAACTTTAGGACCATTCCTCACTAACTCTTTGCTAAAGAGTTTGCTAATAGTCTTGTAGTTAAGATGAGCTAGCCTCTTGTGCCACTTGACACAATGAGAGACTGTCTCATCAGCTACAAGACAAACAGGAGAACCATTGTTCTCAATCATAATGTCTAGACAGTAGACATTCCTCTTTCTATATCCTGTCAAAATGATCTCTTGATCACTTGACCTCTTGATATGACAACCATTTTTAACAAATGAGATGTCATACCCTACATCACTTAACTGACTTATACTTATAAGGTTGTGTTTCAACCCTTTAACATAAGCCACTTGAGTAATCGTAACAAGGTTTGAAGAAATGTTACCAAACCCTTTGATGATTCCTTTTTCAGAACCACCAAAGGTCACTTTAGGACCATTTTTGATTTGAATATAGTCCTTCAGTAGTCCCCTTGTTCCAGTCATATGTCTGGAACATTCACTATCCAAGTACCATGTTGGGGTATGGCCACTTGGATTCACCTGCAAAACAAATTAATGAACCTTAGAACCCAAAGTAATCTTGGGTCCTTGGTGATTGTTAGTTTGCAATTTGACAAAGCTACCTACTGGCTTTCCACCAGGTAACTTGCTACTCATCTTGGCACTGGCATTGTGCCAACAGTCCATTGCAAAATGGCCAACCTTGCCACAGCACCAGCATTCAAACTTGTTGTACCTTTGCTTAGGTACAACCTTTGCAGTCTTGACTACAGCAGACTTGTTGAATGTTGGGGCTTTGCCCTTGGACTTAAACTTGGACTACTCAGTCCCTGCAGGTCTAACAAAACCCAGTCCAGTCTTGCCTTTATGATGAACAAATTCATCAATCAAAGGTAGCACTGATTTAGGTTTTGAAAACCTAGCAACTAGCTCTCTTTCTTTCTGAAGATTGATCTCCAGTTTCTTAATTTGATCATTCTTATAGGTGATAGTTCCCATCTGAATCACTGTAATGTGTTTCAGCCTGGCTACCTCATTCAGTTTTTAATCAAATTGTTTCTCAAAATCTGTTGCAACAGTCTTGAGATCAGCAATCTCCTTTGCCTGACTTTTGGCTAGGGTCTTGCTTTTCTTATAGGCTTACAATAGTACCTTATATTCATCTATAAGCTGATGAATATCTTCCTCAGGCTCAGATATATCCTCATCTCTTGATGAAGAAAAATCTGAATTTGAACTAGAACAAGGAACTGAACTTGAACTTGAACCTTGTACCTGACTAGGTCCTGGCTGCTCCAGGATTTTGGCACTCTCTGTCAAAGCCATTAGTCCTTGGCAATGACTGTCTTCTTGTTCATAAATTGACTCCAAGATCTGCATGAAGTCTTCCTCTTCTTCTTCTGCAAATAGTCCTATATAGGCTTCAGCCTCAGACTCAGTTTCAGAAGAAAAGATGTCTGATAGAGTCTTCTCCTTCTTAGCAACAAAAGACTTTTCTTTCTTCCCTTTGAAGTGAGTCTTTTTCTTGTCACCTGATTCCTTTCTCTTCTCTGGACAATCTGCAATAACATGTCCCTGTCTATTGCAGCAATAGCAAACAATCTTTGAACCAGTTGCCCTGCTTGATTTTGTCATTTTCTTGTCATTCTTTGAAGATCTCTTTTTCTGATAAGAGTCTTCCTTACCTTGTGATGTAGAAGGCCTTGACCTCCACTGTTTCTTTTTCAAAAACTTCTGAAAGTGTCTAGTGAAAGCAGCAAAGTCTTCATCACTTTCACTGCTCTTAGACTTTGTGCTAACAGACTCATCAGATTCTGATTCAACTACCTCTGGAGGTGGAGTTGAAGACTTATTCCTGCTTTTTCTGGGAACTTCTGTCTTGAAAGCAACAGTCCTTTCTTTGTGCTCAGTTCTTGATGTCTTCTCCTCCTCTTTTCTCCCTGTTAACTGCATTTCATAAGATAATAGCTTTCCAAACAGTGTGGGAGGAGGAATTTCCCCCAAGTTGGTCATTTCTCTTATGGCACAGATCTTGGTGTCCCAATCTTTGGTTAGGGACCTTAAGAACTTGTCATTTAGTTCATAGTTAGTGAACTCTCTTCCATAAGACATCAGTTCATTAACTATTCTGTAAAATTTCTTATAGCACTCAGTGATGCTATCACCCTTTCCTTGCCTAAAGCTTTCATACTCCTGATTAAGCAAGGACTTTCTATCTTGCCTAACTTCTTCAGAACCTTCCATATAGACAATGAGAGTATCCCACATCTCTTTTGCTGTTTTACAGTGAATTAAGTTCTGAAAGGTGGCATCATCAATGGCACTCACTATTATGTTTTGTGCCCTCTTGTCCATGGTGGCTAGGACAATTTCATCTTTAGTCATCTCAGAGAAATCCTTTGGAGTCCTCTGATTTGCATCCAATACTGAAATCTTTATTGGCACATAAGGCTCTTCCTTTACTGTGATGTATATTCTAGGGTCAGAGGCTTCCATAAATAGCCTTACCCTCTCTTTCCAGATCCCAAAGATCTCCTTCCTGCATATGGGTAACTTCATGGAACCCAACTCTTTGTGATTCTCATAAGAACCCATGTTTCTTGAAGTTCTTGAATTTCTTGAATCTGTGAATTGACTTTCACTGAATCTGCCAAACAGGATCTCCTCAGACTGTTAGTCCTTGTTTTGAGGAACCTGGCTCTGATACCACTTGAAAGATATGGTACCTAAACACCTAGAGGGGGGGGGGGTGAATAGGTGACCTAATCCTTTTCTAACTTTGTTGGCAGCCAAACAGTTAAATCACAGATTTCTAACTAGTCTATTACAGCAATCAGCAATAATCAAACAAATACAGATCATCCACAGCACAAACACAGCACAGCACACAGTGTTTTATAGTGGTTCCCCAAGTTATGGGTACATCCACTTTCCCCCTCCTCCTATCTAGCAGTGTACTAGATTCGGCCTAACTTCTCCACTGTCTCAGAACCCAAATTGGTTCCTACCTCAGGCCCAAAGCCTTACACTCAGCTTTATCCCAAAGCCTACACTCAGCCAATCAAGGCCTACACTCAGCCAATCCAAGGCCTACACTCAGAGATCTTAATCTCCTACACTCAGGCTAACAAGCCCTACCCTCAGCCTTTATAAATATAGGCTTACAATCACTCAGATCCAATAGATCCTACAAGTTACAAATGTAATACAGATAATGACTCTACAACTCAGAATTACAGGAGGGGAGTTGAGAGATTCTTGATGAGTTCTTGGAAGAACTCAGCTGGATTCACCCTGACTTAGCTTTCTTCAAAGCTTCTTGAGTAGAACTGAATAAGGTTGAATCCTCTGCAGTTGTTCCTTGACCTCTGCCACTTAAGACCCAGAACTGAATCTGAATCCTTCTTCTCAGCCTAGTTCCTGAGGCTGATTTCTTGGAAGGAGCCCTCTCTCTCCAACTTCTTAGATCTGCAGATGGAATGCAAGATCTTCTTGTGTTTATACTCTGTGTACCACTTTACAGATTACTTGAATAATCTGATCAATTTCTTTAATTATTCTCACTTCTATTTCAACAACAGTTTCTGTAAACTGTGGGTGCCTATTTATAGGCCTTCTTCATGGTAACCGGCTGGTCCGGTTCATAACTGACTTCTGACATCTCTGACAGTTGCTGTAGACCGGCTAGATCGGCAGCTGTCATGTCAACCAGTCACTTCTTGAAAATCTCTATCTATCTGATAGTGTCGAGACTTTATGTCTTTAAGTGTCGACACTTATAGTCCAAGTGTCGACACATGTTGTATAAGTGTCGACACAAGTCTACAAGGTGTCGACACAATTCCTTGTATGTCTCGACACAGATTCTTCTGCATGTGTCGACACTAAAATTGAGTGTCGACACAAATACTTGTTCTTCTAGCTTTTGCTGAATTCTTATATGTGTCGACACATCTCCTTTGTGTCGACATAACTTCTTGTGTTGAATCTGTCAAGTGTCGACACTGCTTCTTGGTGTCGACACATAGTCTTCTATATTGAATCTTGCTGAGTGTCGACACAGCTCCTTGTGTCGACACACCTTCTTGTTGTTGAGACTTCAGCTGAGTGTCGACACATTCCTTTAGTGTCGACACATGTACTTAGAATAAATTGTTGTTCTTTCTGTTCTTTGCTAAGTGTCGACACAGCTCCTTGTGTCGACACTTTATTCTTGTGTTGAGTCTTTAGCTGTGTGTCGACACATTGTTCTGGGTGTCGACACATACTTCAAATGTTGACTCTTCTGCATAGTGTCGACACATTGTGTTGAGTGTCGACACATTCTTCAAATGCTGACTCTTCAGCATAGTGTCGACACATTGTGTTGAGTGTCGACACATGTACTTAGACTCTGCAGACTTTTGCTGAGTGTCGACACAGCTCCAAGTGTCGACACTTTCTGGTGTAGACACTGCTTCACTGGGTGTCGACACAGCTCCTTGTGTCGACACTTTCTGTCTGCACTCTTCTTCACTGAGTGTCGACACAGCTCCAAGTGTCGACACTTTCTGTCTGGTGTCGACTCTGCATCCCAGGTGTCGACACAATGACTCCAAGTGTCGACACTGCTTGTCTGGGTGTCGACACAAGCTTTCTCAAGTGTCGACACTTACCCTCTGGGTGTCGACACATGGACTTAGAACTTTTTGCTTCAGTCCAGTACTTTCTTAACCTGCACAAATAACTCAAACATACATCAAATACATTATGATGTATATCATTGAGTTGGGTCAGGCTTCTTCAAATCAGGTACATTTGACCAATGTACCCAACACTGTGGTTCATGGTTTCTCTGATGTTTTTCCTGATGACCTTCCTGGTCTTCCCCCCGAGCGGGATGTTGAGTTTGTGATTGATTTGGAACCGAGTACGCGTCCTATTGCTAAGGCGCCGTATCAGATGGCCCCTCGTGAGTTGGAGGAGTTGCGAGTCCAGTTGGACGAGCTGTTGGCAAAAGGCTTTATTAGGCCGAGTTCGTCTCCTTGGGGTGCTCCTGTTCTGTTTGTGAAGAAGAAGGATGAGTCGATGAGGCTGTGCATCGATTATATGGAGCTGAACAAAGTCACCATTAAGGACAGGTACCCTCTGCTGAGGACCGATGACTTATTTGACTAGTTGCGTGGTAGCACGGTGTTCTCCAAGATCGATCTTCGTTCTGGATATCATCAGCTCAGGATCCGTGAGGCAGATATTCCACGGACTGCATTTAGATAAAGGCATGGACAATTCGAGTTTCTAGTGATGTCATTTGGTTTGACCAACGCACCATCAGCTTTCATGGATATGATGAACCGGGTGTTCAAGGACTTCTAGACAAGTTCGTGGTGGTATTCATCGATGATGTGTTGATCTACTCTCGCAGTGTTGAGGAGCATGAGCAGCATCTGCGATTGGTTCTATCTGCTTTGAGAGACCATCAGTTATTCGCCAAGCTGAGTAAATGTGAATTCTGGTTGTCCTAGGTTTCCTTTCTGGGTCATGTGGTGAACAAAGACGACATTTCGGTTGACCCTCAAAAGATTTCTGCAGTGATGGATTGGCATAGGCCGAGCACACCTAAGGAGATTAGGAATTTCTTGGGGTTGGTCGGCTATTATAGAAGATTCGTGGAGGACTTTTATACACTGGCAATGCCCTTGACTAAGTTGATCCAGAAGAATGCGGCGTTCATTTGGAGCGAGAAATGCGAGGAGGCTTTTCTGGAGCTGAAGAGCAGTTTGTGTTCTGCTCCGGTTTTGACATTGCCTACGGAGGGCATGGACTATGATGTATATGTGGATGCCTCGCATGTTGGGCTCGGAGGGGTGTTGATGCAAGAAGGGAAGGTGATTGCGTATGGGTCGAGGCAATTGAAGACTCATGAGTGGAAATACCCCACGCATGATCTTGAGTTCGCAGCAGTGATCTTTGCCCTGAAGGTGCGGAGACATTTACTTTATGGTGCTCAGTGCAAGATCTACCCGATCATAAAAACCTAAAGTATGTCTTCACCCAGAAGGAGCTGAATTTGCGCCAACGGCGTTGGTTAAAGTATGTGGCCGATTATGATGTGGATATACAATATCATCCGTGCAAGGCCAATATGGTGGCCGATGCCCTGAGCCGGAAGACGGGGAAGATCTTTAATCTCACTGCCGATCGTTTAGTGGAAGAGTTCCTCCTGATGGATATTTCCGTGGGACGCTGTAACATGCAGAGCAGTTTGGCAGTGGAAGAGCCGTCTTTGATTGTACTTACCAGGTTGCACCCGAAGGATGATCCAGATCTTCTACACATATACCTCAGGACTGAGAGAGGGGAGTTGCCGGATTTTTCTATCGATGATGCAGGTACCTTGAAGTACCGCGGCAGGTTTTGCATCCCCGCTGTTGGAGACATCAGGTGTATGATTTGCAGAGAGGCTCATGGATCCAGTGTTGTCTACCATCCAGGATCTACAAAGATGTATCATGATTTGAAGCAGATTGCTTGGTGGTATGGGATGAAGGGTGATATAGCCCGATTTGTTGCTGAGTGCCACACTTGCAAGCGTGTGAAGGCCGATCAAGGAAGGCTTGGTGGCAAGTTGACTCTGTTAGAGATCCCTACTTGGAAGTGGGAAAGTATTTATATGGACTTCATTACGGGCTTGCCAAGATCTCCAAGGGGATTTGATTCTGTTTGGGTTATAGTGGACAGACTAACGAAGTGTGCTCACTTCATGCCGTACAAGATTGACTATCCGATGAAAACGATAGCAGAGCTGTATTTGAATGAAGTCATCTGTTTACACGGTGTGCTAGTTAGCATCATTTCGGATCGAGACTCCCATTTTACATCTCGCTTCTGGAGGAGTCTGCAAGAGGGTTTGGTTACAGATTTGAGGTATTCTACAGCTTACCACCCACACACTAATGGCCAGACGGAGCGGGTGAACGAGATAGTTGAGGATATGATCAGGTGCTACATCTTGGACCACGATGGAGCGTGGGATGAGCGTTTGCGACTTATGGAATTTGCATACAACAACAGTTACCAGGAGAGATTGCAAATGGCTCCGTTTGAAGCTTTGTATGGGAGGCGCTGCAGATCTCCCTTCTTTTGGACCGAGGTCGGTGACAGGCCTGTGTTGGGTCCGGATGTGCTCGAGGAGATGGAAACTACTGTGAAGCTTATTCGGGAAAAGCTTTGTATAGCACAAGAGAAATATGAGAAGAACGCCAACCAGCGTAGGTCTGACTTGGAGTTTTCTGTAGTGGACCTGGTGTTTCTTAAGGTTTCCCCGATGGTTGGTGTTAAGAGGTTCAGTAAGAACCGAAAATTGGATCCGAGGTATGTGGGCCCGTTTAAGATTGTTGAGCGGATTGGCGTGTCAACATATAGATTGGATTTGCCAGCAAATTTCCTAGGTATTCATAATGTGTTTCATGTAAGCCAATTACGGAAGTGTGTGCGAAGCAGTGGGAAAGTCTTGGATGATGTGCCCTAGTTGAAGCCTAATCTTTCATATGTTGAGGTGTCGGTCCGCATCTTGGATACTCAAGATTAGGTGCTGCGGACGAAGTCTATCCCGATGTTGAAAGTTCTATGGAGGAATCAGGATTTGGAAAGCGCGACTTGGGAGCTAGAGTTGGCTATGAGGGAGGCTCACCCTCATCTGTTCCCTTGATTTGTTTGGTACGTTTTCTTTCTAGTAACTCTTGTTTTGTTACCTTCCTTCTATAGTAGAAGTAGCGTATATAAAGTTTCGGGACGAAACTTTCATTTAGGGGGAGTGACTGTAACGCCCCCGTTTTTTCTGCGATTATTTAATTCTCGTTGGGCGTTATGTTGACGCATTTCCGGCGGGTGCCGTTTGTTAGAACGTGGTCTTAGCTCTTTAGGTTCCTTATGTGGATTGTTGGTAGCCTTATTGGCAATATCCACTAGCAAGCCGGGTCTGTTTTGGTGACCGGTGAGGCCTCTAGGGGGATGCTTATGTTTTGGCTTCGTGTAGTGATAACCCGAGTTTTGATCGTCAAAAGTTGATTTCGACTTCGCTGTTGTGTTCGTAGCGTTGGTGTTTAGCTACGGTGCGAATTTCGTCGAATTCCAAGGTGGTTCGGTTTCGGGTCGTTTTGATGTATTAATAATAATGGGTGCAATTAATTAATTTATAAAACTTGAAAAGAATCAAGTGGTTTTAGGTGGCAGTTAGGGCTGAAAAGACGTATCCATGCATATATATAAAGCATTAGACAAAAATCGAGACTATTCATTGTCTCCTTCCTTGTAAGAATAACCGTCGCAGTGTCGAGAGGAAGAAAAACCGCCAACCCTGCTACCCTTCGGATGCCGATTCTTGGAGCGTTAGTGGACGGAATTCGATTCCAAAAGAGCATTTGCAGTGCTCTCGCCTAGACCTTCATTCCTACGGTAAGAGATTCAAATTTCGTGGTTTTCTAGGGGTCTCAGAATTTCTGGTTTGATCTTTCTCTGCCATTAAAACTTTAGAATCCTGTTAGGTGTTGTTGTGGCTGGAGCCGAGAGAGAGAGAGAGGAAGGGCTGTGCAAGTTAAATTGCTGGTATTTAAGGCAAGTGGTGCTACTACCCTTGCCAAGTTTTTTCTTCTCCTTTTCATGGTCAATTTGCTGTAAATTTTCCTGTTTTCCCGAGATTGTTATTTTACTATGTTTTTTCCGTCTAAATCATGTGGATCTTAAACCATAATGCTCCTTTATGTTTCTTTTTTGCATTTTCTCAAGTTCTGAAAATCAAGTTTTCAACTGGGTTGCTGTAGTCTTGATTGTTTTTATCAAATTGTTCCCCGTTAATCATTTAAATTGTTCCCTGTTAATCTCGGTTTGGGTAGAAATTAGCCTATCGGCCCTAGATCTAGTAGCAATGGGTTTTCCTACTTATATTATGAGTAATAGGAACAAATTAGGCTAAGAAGATTGGTCAGAAACGAAGTTGGAGGTACAGGATTTTTGCGCTCTCAATGCAGCCAGTTCGACGGAAATCGTTGATCTGGGTTCGACGATTATCGTCAAGCTGAGCTCGACGATGTGCCTTATTTCTGGGTCCGACGAAAATCGTCGAACGGAGTTCGACGATTCTCCCGTGGCTAGTGTTCGGCGTAAGGAAAATCGTCGAACGGCGTTCGACGATTTTTCCCGTGACCGTTGTTCGACGAAAGGAAATTCGTCGAACGGCATTCGACGATATTTCCCGTGGCCTGTATTCGACGATTTCCAGTGGTCTGTGTTTTAAGGCAAATCGTCGAATGGAGTTCGACAATTCCCCGTGGCCTGTGTTCGACGAAAATCGTCGAGCTGCGTTCGACGAAAATCGTCGCGCTGTGTTTGATGATTTTTCCTGTGTACGACGATTTTCCCGCGCTCGACGAAAATCATCGAGCTGCGTTCGACGATTCCTGTAGGCTGAGATTTATTTCTTCTCAGTTTTTTTTCTTCTTCCCGAGTGAATACCTCCTAGGGGGATGTCTTGTCGGCCTTTCGTTCTTCCTTTGTTTTGAGGGTCGAATCGTGGGTTATGGCAGGTAGTGTTATTTTGACACTTTAAAGGAGCGGGATGTTTTGTGTGCGAGCCATGGCCGCCACTTTTTAGTCCCAGGTACGGGCTGGGTATTGCTGTGGCTGCCACCCTTTTTATCCCAGGTACGGGCTGGGTTTGAGGTGGTTTTGTGCTGACACAGTGAAATTTTATTTTACTTGGAACTGTTTGTTTGGGAGACTGTTTTTGGTCACCAACTCAGATCCATGTTATTTACTACTTCCATTAACTCACAATTTAGGATCTTTAGGTGTTTTCTTCCTTGTAGAATGCAACATATTGTGACAAGTTTTTCTTGTTTTTTGCCTTGTAGTCTCTGCAGGATTTGGGGAGGGCTTGTAATTGTTACCTGGTACTTGGTGTACTTTTGCTTACTTGGGACAGTGTTTTTGTTTACTGTCATGTTTGCTTACTCTCTTTGTCCAATTTGATTTAATGCCCTAATTAAGATTTTCTTGTTTTACTTGCGGAGGTATTCTTTTCTTTTCTGAATGCCTCAGGTTCTGATTAGTAGCCGGGTAGACGGCTAGTTTTGCTGTGGTGTTGCTGGTGATCCCTTGAGTTGTAGGGATCTTTGTCTTGCTGTTGTGAGGTAGTTTTTCTGCTTTTCTTACAGACATACATGCTTGTCAGTGGGTTCGTGTCAGTTTGTTGGCGCCCACTGGTAGTTTTACCTTATGATACTAGATATGTTTCTTTTACTGCTACCTTTTTTGGAGATAGTCTACTTGCTCTTGGGAAGATTTATTCTAGGTTGCTAGTTACTTTTAAACATAAAAACACTATAATAAGTAAATCTCATGATCAGCATGTTTTATAAAATTCATACACTACTTTCCAAGCAACGTAAACAAAGATCGTTTTCCTACTTATAATATAATATAAATCTAGAGTTTTGCATAGTACAAGTTGACCTCGGGGGTCACTTATGCACTCTCATAGGATGTCAAATATAAATAAAGTATTTTTTGAAGCGTATAAGTATAGTTTTAAAACTGTGGACTAGGTGATCCACTGAGCCGAGGGATACAGCCTCTAAAATATAACTAATTTTTCTAATCATTAAACTTATGAATTTTCATAGTGTAGTTAGATGGTGTTCGCCTGAGCGTCGACAGTTATTCCCCGCTCGACGTGGTATCACGACGCGTGTTTTTCTCATACTCTAATACTTCTTGAATTCGAAGAAACATGCGGGTGGTGACAACAGTGGATTGTTGTTAAAGACGAGGAGAGGGAGGAGGTGCAGAAGCTTCTTTTGTGGTTGGAGAAGTGGTTGTTACAGCCCTGGTGTCCTCAGAAGCTCTGGAGGATGAGTCCCTGGAGGGCTTGGTGATGGTACTCTCCCATCTGCCAAATAGGGCAGAGTTAAGCCTCTTAGAGTCATTAATGAAAATGGTCTGGGAGACCAATAATTCTGAAACCTTATCCTAGAGAAAGATTCCCAGAATTCTTCCATATCCAACATCTTTCTTGTTAATTTTCTTTTTGATCAAATTGAATATGATACTTCCCCAGTTCAATGATTTCTTGTTTACCAAGGCACTCATCAAGTTAAACTGATACCTGGTAATATGGTCATGGGTAGAATGTTTGCCTAGGATGACCTTTCCTACCACATCTGCTAGAAACTTGTATTCAACTGACAAGTTCTTTTTCAAAATCTTGTTAGGGTTTCCCTGGGAATGACCCATTATAACTAGCATATATTCAACTCATTGCTAGTTAATTCAAAATCATCTTCTCTATTAATAAATCCAAAGATTTCATTAAGATTGTCTACATAAAGAATAACCTGATGTCTAGAAATTGATCCAGAGATGGTGGTTGAATCTTGAAAGACTGCTGTGAAAACCCATTCTTTAATTTCCTGCACTGGCAGTTTGATCCTGAGAGTCATGAAATGTTGTAACTGTGGTGCCTCAAACAACTATAGTATATTTTGGAAGATTTGATCAGTGTGGTTGAAAGAATCGATGTCAATGTCAGATCCTGCATCAAACTTCATGCTGGTGAGGGTCGCTGCCGAAATCGCCATGCCTGTAAGACAAAAGATCAAGTGCACAAGAGCTGAAAAGCGCGGGATGGCGTTTGATGAAAACCCTATTATATGTTTTCGGAATATGAAAAGGCAAACTCCGTCCAGCAAAAACTGAAAACATCGAGCTTAGGTCGACGAAAAATCTCATAAAGAAATAAAAATCGTCGATCTAAGTTTGAAGATGGGGGAAAACAGTTCATCGTCCTCCGTTCGACGAAAACTTTTATGAAAAAAATTTCTTCGATCTCCGTTCAACAAAAGGTTTCACAAAAAGATTTCGTCGATCTCCATAGGATGAAAGATCTCAAGAACAGTTCACAGATTGTCGATCTCCGTTCGACGAAAGGTGACCAATTATTCGAACACAGATAGAAATCAAATTAAGTCTTCTCCATTAATCCTACCTAGATGATTTAAGAAGAACAGATGTTTCTTTTCATCCAATGGTTTGGTAAAGATGTCTGCTCTTTGTAAATCAGTAGAGATAAAGACAAGGTTAATTTTATTTTTGTCTACATAATCTCTAATGAAATGATGTCTAATATCTATATGCTTAGTTCTACTATACAACATTGAATTTTATGCAATAGAAATTGCACTGCTATTGTCACAAAATATAGTTGAAATATTTAAGTTGAGACCAAAATCTAGGAGTTGGTTTTGAATCCACAAAATTTCTGAAAAACAACTACCAACTACTATATATTCAGCTTCAGTAGTTGAAGTTGACACTGATGTTTGATTCTTATAAAACCAAGACACAAGCCTATCACAAAGAAACTTACATGTTCCTGATGTGCCTTCCCTATCAACTCAGCATCCAGCATAGTCAGAATCTGAGAATCCAATTAAGTCAAATTCTAACTTTGTTGGATACAAAAGTCCTAGATTTGGATAAGCCTTTATATATCTCAAAATTCTATTATGTAAAATAAGGTGAGATTTTTTAGGGTTCACCTGGAAGCTAGCACAAAGACATGTAGCAAACATTATATCTGACCTACTTGCTGTGAGATGCAACAAAGACCCAACAATAGTCATATATGTTTTCTGATCAACTGACTTGACCTGTTCATCAGAATCAACCACAACATTTGAGGGCATGAGTGTTTTCTTGGCTGAGGCATCTGATGACAACTTTTAGTCATTGGTTTTTGGGTAGTTTAGTATTCATAATTCCTAGTTTATTTATTTGTTTTAAGTATTTTTATGCATGCTTTGTTTTATTTCTTGTTAATATCTTTCATGTTTTGTTTTTGTTATTTCTAGTTTTGTTATATGTGTTTTGTATTTTTGTTCTCGTTTAATAAGTTATATTTTGTTATGTTTTATTTTGTTTAGTTTTATTTTTAATAACTAATTAATAGTATGAATGTTATGTTTGTAATGTTTAGTTTTATTTGACTAATGCTTTGTTTTGGTTTGTTATATTTTGTAGGTTCATGCTATCAAGAGCAGCCCACATGTTCATGTGCAGCCCGAGTTTCATTGCAAGTAGCCCACCTCTTCACCATGGAGTAGCCCGAACACTTATGGTGCAGCCCACATCATGATGCAACCCCCTACATGCAGCCCTTGAAGTTTGGAGCAGCCCGGCCCCTTCCCTTGAAGCCCATGTGATGCACCCAGCCCCTCTTCAAGCTACCTGAGCCCATATAGATGCAGCACTCTCCATTAATGTGTTGGCCGGCCACTCATTTTCCCCCTCTCCCTTTCATTTAATTCATTCATGTACTTCTTACACCATGCATGGCCGGCCAGCCCTCTCTCCACCTCTTTTATTTCTTTTTTTCCTTCATTTAATCCACATCCATCCCCCTTTCTATTTTATATTTTTCCGCTCTCATTTCCATAAAGTCCATGCATTGAACCCACCTCCCTCTCTCCTCCCTCATTAAATGAAATGCATTCCCCCTCTCCAAGCACATGGTCGGCCACTTATTTTGACCCATTCATCTACATTCCATTCTAGAACCTTCTCCCTCTCCTATAAAAGGAACATATGCCTCATGCTTTGGAGGAGTTGGATTTTGGAGAGCAAGTGAAGTACTAGTCCAAGAGAGAGTGCTTTCTTTTGTGTTTCTTACATGTTGTCAAGTTTTTATTAGTGTAACCTTTGCTTTTGTTAGTGTAATCTTTTCTTTGGTATCTTAATCTTGTCTCTTTATTATTTTGTACTTCTCCATTTTTATTAATCAATGAATATGAATTTTCTTCCTTTTATTGTATTTTCTTCCTCAACTATGCGTAACTAATCTTCTTTTAGCATTTGATCATGAGGATCCATGATTTGAGATAGGAATTCTTTTTTACTTCATAATTTTATTTTTGCTAAATTTTGCTCGATCCATCTTTGATTTATTTTGAGCCGACTTCGTATTTCCGGTATACGGTAGTAGGCATTTGATCTCATTTTATAGTAGTCGAGAGACTCGTTGATTTGAAAGATCACTCAAAGAAGGAAGGAGTTGCACGCAATCCTAGAGATAGGATGACGTAAATCCTCCGGATTGGAGTCAAATCCAATAGTGTGGATCGCCTCGATAAGGCAACTTTAGGCCTCTTTGATTTGTAAAGAGATTTCGATCAAAGCGTCTATAAGTGATGAGACTTAATGCTCTAGCGAGATTTTGTCTTATTTTCGGATTCGTCACGGTCGAGTTTAATTCGCAATTATAAAATTATATTTTTATTTCTCTTATCTCTTTTCATGGTGAATCATAGATCAAGTGCTATCTTTTAATCCATAACTTCGTTTTAATTTCGTTTCAGTTTAATTTTAAAAATTCTCAAAACCCACTTTCTTTCGGTAGGATAATAGTTTAAGCGTGAGTAGCAGTACTTTACAACCCTGTGTTTAAATACGAACTTGATACTACAATTTGACAGGTACACTTGCCTATTCGGGTTTTAGCCCATCAAGTTTTTGGCGCCGTTGTCGAGCCTTTCCGTCAATATTAGGAAAGCGCTTTCGCTATTACTTCTGAAAAAAATCAAAAATTTTTTACCTTTCTCTATTTTCCTCTTCACATTTCTATTTTCATTCTTTTATTTTCTTCCCTCCATTCTCCTTCAGTTTTTTTTAGTGCATGACCCGCACGAATCAGTCGCTACTTGTTGATTTGGACCCAGAAATCGAACGCTCCATTCGTAGACAACTACGATTCGGAGCTTCCACTTTTCAAACAGTAGTTGAGGATTCCGACGGTGATTGTAATTTTAATTCTGAAATGGGATATGCTAACTGTAACGTCCCGAATCACACTAGGCCCCTCGTGCGTATTTTGAGTCAGGAGAGCTGACTACGGTTCATGGGGAGTGCTGACAATAGGGCAGCACATATGAAAAGGAGGAGAAATTAGACAAGCATGAGACACGGGTAGAGACACGGGCGTGTCCCTACCCGTGTGCGTGTGAGTCGAGTTGAACTCGACGAGGCATATTGAGATCGAGGAGCTGTGTCGACATCATGTGACATGGGTAGCGACACAGGCGTGTCCCTACCCGTGTGTGTCGAGTTACACTCGACAGGGCGTGTCGTGACTGACGAGCTATGTCAACATCATGTGACATGGGTAGCGACACGGGCGTGTCCCTACCCGTGTGTGTCGAGTTACACTCGACAAAGCATGTCGAGATCGATGAACTACGTGTCGAGATCAACGAATTGTATGACACGTGTAGCGACACGGGTGTGTCCCTACCCATGTGCTAGTGTGTCGAGTTGAGTTCGTCGAAATGTATCCCGAGAAAGATATGGCCAGGGAACACGACCGTGGCATGTGGACACGGGTCGGGATATGGGTCGGGACACGGGTGTGTCCCTACCTGTGTCAAGTATTGAACCGACATAGAAACTGTCGTTGTCATTTCTCCCAAGCAGGACACGGGTAAGGACACGGGCGTGTCCCTACACGTGTCACTTTTCATATATAAGGGGAAGAGAAAACCCTAGCCGTTTTCATGCTCACTTAATCCCTGTTTCTGAGAGAAACTCCTGTTGAGAGAAGGAGAGTTTGCTGGAGCAAGTTCTAGGGAGGGAAAATCCGCCAACGCCGCGAAGGAGAAGATGCCGCCAAGGAGAATTACGAGATCAATGGCCGGAAATGGTGGTTCCGCTAGAACCGAAGTGAGTTTCGTACCCTCTCCCTTGGTGCTAAATCTATAGTTATTTTCCTAGGTGAGACATCGGCTCAAGAGAGTCTTGATGGAGAGAAGAAGTCTTCTATGTTTGGCCATGCTAGGACTTGTGTTCTAGGTTTTAGATCTCTTCAACCACTCTCTTCTTCTATTTAATGATGGGTGATGGTTTCGTGAAGAGTATTGGACTCATGAGGTTGAATAAGGGTGGAGGAAATTTCTGGAGGAGATTTGAGAGGATCGACTTGAGGAGGAAGATGAACCGATGTCGTTCATTCCGTCTCAAGATGCGTGCTGAATCTGTATTCTGTGCGCAGTGATCTTTTAGGCCATTTTCATGATGAATATGTCCAGATCTGGGCTTTCAACTAAACACAAAAGGTGAAGCTCTTGAAAATACCTTTCCAACGAGGTGCTGCACGACTTACGGCGATATATGTAGCCACGGGAAAGTCTGAACGAAAATGGTGTTCGATAAAACTTGCATGCAAAAATTGTGTTCTATACGCAGCGAACTTCAAGTCTGATTTCAGTTAGGATAATGTCAAATTTGGGCTGAGGTCTGAATACGATAGTTATAGCCCATTGAAATACCTTTCCATTGAGGGGTTACACGTCTTCATCGAATTCATGTAGCTTCAGGAATATCCGGTTAAATTTGCAATCCAGATTTACTCTGCATCTAAATTCTTGGCTTTATATAATATGGATTTGGATTTTGTGGAATTAATATTGCTAGTAACCTGGCTTGGATGAACTCTTAATGGCTAAACATTTTAGTTGCATGATTGATGAAGCTTAGTAATCAGATTTCATATAATCAAATTGTGAAAGCAAGCTTATTTAAATAAATTGACTTGATAGAAATTGATAGAGTGTTACTTATGCGCATCATGTTTATAATATGTCGTTACCATTTGGAAAGAGTGATAGATCTTTATATGCACATCATGTTATATTAGGTTGTTACCATTTGGAAGGTCATGTAGAGGCATAAATTATGGCCATGAGTATGTTTGACTAATGGAATGGGTATAGTAGTCCAATACTTAGAGTGTAGTCTCCCTACGGGTAGTGTTGTAAAAGGATGTAAGTGCGGTGTTGACCGTCACTTGTTTGATTTGTGTTGGGATAGAGTATGGATGGATGGTTGGGCTGTGTACTCATTTCTTCTTCCGAGGCCCTTTCCATGCCACAGAGTTGTGAAATTGCATGTGGTGTGAGTCCACATGCGGTATCGTAATCCTGGGTTAAGGATAGTGTGGCAGGTCTACAGACTCGCAGATCGTCACACCGACGGGAGTTGACAGTTAGACTTTGGGAGGTTGGGCTGTGTCGTCGGTATTCACGTCCCGGGGCCCCTTCTGTGCCAAGTGAACGGTTGGGTTGCGTCCTCGTGCTTATTTCTGAGGCCCCTTCCGGGTCACACAAGGCCAGTTTGGGCTGTGTTCTTGGTGCACATCTACCCACGACCCCGTTGGGCCATAGTACGCATGGGATCCGCTGTTGTGTTCTTAGCATTAAGGCATATAGAGGCTTAGGTGAAGTAGTGTGGATACCCGCCTAGTAGTAGAAATGACTGTTCTACTGTCACCGCCTGGCCGCGGCGGCTGATGCCTAAGAGGTTAGCTACCTGCTCGAAAAGTAGGAACTGTAGTCTGTATCGACATAATGGTTGCATGGGTGTGCATGGGTGAGTCATTGCATAGCATACATAGCATTTCATAACATTGCACAACAAGATCCTCATCGTATAAGTTTGTATGGGCACTCTTATACGATGAGTTACCTTTAGGTAACCCGATCCTTAACTTATAAGTCTGCATGGGCATTCTTATAAGTAAAGTTACTTTCCTGCTGTTACTTATACTTGTTAGTTTAGTATAGCTCTTAAATAACTGCTGATTATGATACTGTTACTCTTACACTATTACCACTTGCTTGTACCTCTTTTACTTGTATATATATATATATATATATATATATTACCCTTGTTCCTTCTCTCCGCCCGTTGCCGAGGAGTCGCCGGGGAGCGGATGTGAAACCACTTAGTCGTTTCGACTAACAGTTGCTACGTCTTCCTTTTAGGAGGTCACGCCGCAGGTAGAGCAGCCGCGGACTACGCAGCAGGACAGCCAGGCCAGGACGATAGGGCCTAAAGTGACGGTGTCGTCGATACCGTCGGTTACTGATGTTAGTATTTTGATACTCTGATGTAGCCGTTTGGGCAATGATTAGCTGTACTCTGATATATTGTAGAAGCATGTTTTATCTTCTCCTTTATTGATGTATTTGGACATTATTACTTGTGTTGATTTGACTTCTCTTGCTTATTATATTTGGTTGGGTTGACATGTTTTATTGATATTGTTGTAGTCGGCGGAATAAGCGTCTTTTGGTACAGGTTAGCCCGTGTGCTAATGCTACCGCAAGGCAGCTGTTCCAGGTATAAGACCCCCCTTCGTACCGTGTTTTGGGATCCGGGAGGGGGGGTCTTACAAATGGTATCAGTTTGCCACGATCCTCAACTAAAGAAGTCATTCGACAATGGTTCCACCCCCGTTTGATTAGTCAGTTTGGTGACAAACTAACTTAGCGGAAGCAGTGGTGTGCCCATATGTAATTCACGCTAAGTATATCCAACTTTGACCTTAAGATTAGCCAACCTGACCATACGTTTGCATTTTATGTGTAGATTCCAGCGCTCGTTGAGCAGATGGGAGGCACTCCTGTGCCCTCCATACCCACTCCCACTCAGTTCTAACAATCTGAGTTGGGGCAGACACTCACTACTATCCTCGATGCTTTTACGGCGCAACAGCCTCCGGTGTAACAACAGGATCCGGGTTCTAACTGGTTGAGCACCTTTTAGTCTCTCTCCCCTCCCGCCTACCTTGGGACAGAGTTGGCCGTACACACGGAGGAATGGATTGACATGGTCGAAGAGCTATTGGCGGGGATTCGTTGCCCGGCCAACATGGTTGTATCGTTGGCGGTATCCGTCTTGGACTTACATGCTAAGAGGTGGTGGAAGTCCCTCATGGGCTCTACCTTCCAAGGCCGGATCTACACAGAGATAAGTTGGAGTGAATTCTCGTGTGTTTTCTTGGAGCACTTTATCCCTACATCGGCCCGAGATGATCTTGAGCAGAGCTTTCTTCTACTAAAGCAGGGATCAAAGTCGGTTACGGAATACCAGCTGGAATTCCAGCATCTCGCAAGGTTTGCGGATTATTACGAGTTGGATGACAGAGGTTATGCCAAGTGCTTCTACAAAGGACTGCGAGATCCCCTAAGGCAGTCCCTTTTCTTTATAGAGGATAGTAGCTTGGCGGAGATCATTGATATGGCGAAAAGATTGGAGGCGGACCACCTTGGATGTAGTAAGAGGCCTGCGGAGGACATGGTGGAAGCCGGCCCAAGCAATAGAAGGAGGCGGGACTTCATAGGAGGAAGAGGATATCAAAGAGGTGGAGGGCGTGTCCACCAAAACTATAGGGTGGAGCATCCGGTTCCGCAGCCGCCTGCGGTGCCTCCACCCCCACAGCCTCAGCAATTTCAACAAACTGAAGGGGGTCGTGGGCTGGTGTGCTTCGAATGCAACCAGTCGGGCCACATCCAACGTTTCTGCCCACAGCTATATGGGAACGTCCATCCTTCTCTCCCTCCTGTTCTCCCTCCATTATCCCCACGAGGACTGGGATATATGCGTGGTCGAGGATGAGGACCGCTAGGAGGTAACCCCGGCCCTGCTAGGGATCAGGTGTACGCGCTTGACATGGCGCAGGGACGGAACCCACAATATGTGATTGCAGGTATGATTTAATTAATTAACATATTTTCGTGGTCTAACTTGAATTAATTAAAACTTACTAGACTCCTAGCAATAAGTTTTGGTTGTTGGTACTTAGGCACTATGATTTTTGGCGGGAAGACGGCCTATGCGCTGTTCGATACCGGTGCCTCACACTCCTTTGTGTCCGAGGATTTCATAAAATACATAGAGGGTGTAAAGTATTTTACTGGCATAGTCCGATGAGTATGCCTTTCGGACGGCTCGTAGATGATCGCTACCGCCAAGTGAGAGTTGGAGTTATTTATTGATGGGAAGGCCTTTGATACGCCGGCCACGGTTCTGAGAATGCCGGATTTCGACATCATTTTGAGCATGCATGGCTGGACTGGCACTTCACGAGGATCGACTGCGCAGATAAGCAAATCTATTTGAGACATGGAGACTCCGACGTCATCTTCCAAGGTATTGGCTTCGCGCCGCGTATGATATTATCTTCTGTTCAGGCTGTAAAAGCCCATATGAAGGGGCACGAGGTCTTCATGTTCTGGTTCGAGTTGAAGGAAGAAGCATTGGAAGTGAAGAATGTACGGGTAGTGCGGGATTTTCCCGAGGTATTTCCTGAGAAGCTGCCAGGATTGCCCCTGCATAGAGAGGTTGACTTCCAGATTAATCAAGTACCAGGTTCCAAGCCCGTATCCAAGGCTCCGTACAGAATGGCCCCGAAAGAACTCGCAGAGTTTATAGTTCAATTGTAATAACTGGTGGAGTCAGGGTTCGTTCGCCCCAGTTCATCACACTGGGGAGCTCCTGTACTGTTCGTGAAGAAGAAGGATGGAACCCTGTGGTTGTGCATAGATTATCGGGAACTCAATCTATTGACAGTGCGGAACACTTATCCACTATCTCGGATCGACGAGTTGTTCGATCAACTAGTGGGAGCACATTGGTTTTCCAAACTGGATTTGCACCCTGGGTACTATCAGTTGAGGATTCGAGAAGGGGACATCCAGAAAACGGCCTTCAGTTCGAGATATGGTTTGTATGAGTTCACAGTAATGCCGTTTGGGCTCACATATGCCCCTTCGGCCTTCATGAGCCTGATGAACAAGGTGTTTGAACCGTATTTGGACATCTTCGTCATTGTTTTCATCGACGACATCTTGGTCTACTCAAAGACGGAGGAGGAGCATGTCGAGCACCTGACCTTGGTTTTGAAGAAATTGAAGGAGCACGCCTTGTACGCCAAGTTTAGCAAGTGTGAATTCTGGCTTAAGGAGGTTTCCTTCTTGGGGCATGTGATCAGTGGAGCAGGATTAGCAGTGGATCCAGCAAAGGTGCGAGCTGTGAAGGAGTGGTCGCCCTTGAAGTCGGTGGTCGATGTGAGGAGTTTCCTTGGACTTGTCGGGTACTACCGCAAGTTTGTGAAAGGATTTTCAAAGGTTGCCCTTCCTCTTACCTCATTGACGAAGAAAGGTGTGCCATTTGAGTGGACTCCCCAATGTGAGCGGCGTTCCAAGGGATGAAGGATAGGCTTACCTCCGCCCCCATCCTTGCACTTCCATCTGGGAAGGAAGGATTTCAGGTTTACACCGACGCATCGTATCAAGGGATCGGAGCGGCACTGATGCAGCACGGGCACGTGATCGCATATGCTTCAAGACAGTTAAAGAAACATAAAATTAATTACCCGGTCCATGATTTGGAGTTGGGTGCAGTGGTGTTCGCTTTGAAGGTCTAGAGGCATTATCTATATGACGTCCATTGTGAGATCTTTTCCGATCACAAAAACTTGAAGTATGTCCACACTAAGAAGGAGTTGAACCTGAGACAACGGCGGTGGTTGGAATTTCTATGCGACTATGAGTTCACCATGAACTACCACCCCGGGAAAGCGAACTCGGTAGCCGATGCCTTGGGTAGAAAAGTGCCAGGCTCTAGCCTAGAATCACGGTTGATGAGTATGGAGTTGGGTCGTATGATTGAGGAGATGGATATTACTTTGGTGTTCAAGGCTCCTTCGGCAGAGTATGCGGAGTATTTGGCAAGCATAAGCATAGTTTGTGATATCCGAGACCGGATTCGGGTGGAGCAAGGAATGGATGCGGCCTTAGCCCCGGCTATCAAGGCAATTGAAGATGGGAGTACCAATGAGTACACACTAAAAGACGGCCTCATTTATTTTCGTGGCCGGTTCTACATTCCCAAGGGCGGCGAAATCCGTGAGGATATCTTTAGAGAGGCACATTGGTCTCAATATTCTGTACACCCGGGTTTTGCCAAGATGTACGCCGGCTTACGGAAGATCATGTGCTGGCCGGGAATGAAGAAGGATGTTCGTTACTATGTTACACATTGCGAAGCTTGTCAAATGGCGAAGGCCGAATGTAAGAGTCCCGGTGGTTTGTTGCAGTCGTTGTCCATCCCGGAGTGGAAGTTTGAGGATATCTCCATGGATTTCATCCATGGGCTGCCTCGCTCCCGCTCCGGGAATGATTCAGTGTGGGTTATTTTTGATTGACTGACAAAGGTGGCCCGGTTCATTCCAATGAAGAAGGAAGCACACGTGGACGTTTTGGTACGCTTATTTATGGAGCAGTTCGTGCGGTTTCATGGCGTGCCCAAGACAATTATTTCGTATCGGGATGGTCGGTTTACTTCCAAGGAGTGGAAAGCGGTGCAGGAGTATTTGTGCTCACGCCTAACCTTTAGTACTGCATTCCACCCTCAGACGGACTGGCAGTCAGATTGGACCATCAGAACACTGGAGGATTTATTGAGGTTATGTGTGCTGGACAGAGGAGAGCCGTGGGAAAGACTCTTGCCCCTGGTGGAAATCTCCTACAATAATATCCATCAGGAGAGCATCGGTATGGCGCCCCATGAAGCCCTTTACGGAAGAAGGTGCAGTACCCCATTGTCTTGGGTGCAGGATGAAGATCCGAAGGCATTGGGAAATGAATATATAGATGATACTAATGCGGCAGTCAGATTGATACGGGATCATATGTTGGAGGCTCAAAGTCGGCAGATGAAGTATTACAATAAAAAGCACCGGATGGTGGAGTTCCAAGTGGGCGATAAAGTGTTCCTCATGATTCGGCCGATGCATGGAGTGTCGCGGGTGTGTGGAGTGAAAAAGCTCAGCACAAGGTATGTTGGGCCTTATACTATACTGGAAAGGATTGGCCCATTGGCCTATCAGTTGGAGTTACCGACAGAGCTAGAGACCCTCCACGACGTGTTCCATGTGTCGTCACTTCGAAAGACTCTATTACGGCCCGATCAATATACCCCCACTACTGATGGTGTCGTGGCATCCGATAGGTCTGTCCGACTAGAGCCGGTGCGGATCGTAGATAGTGAGACGAGAATATTGCGCCGCAAAAGTGTTCCCTTGGTGAAGGTGCTATGGTCTAATCATGGGAAGGAGGAGTACACATGTGAGCCAATGAATTTGATGCAACAATGCTACCCAGAGTTGTTTGCTCAAGGTAATTTTTATTTAAAGGCATATTGTATTTTCGGTTATGCTTTTCTCCCCATAGAATATGCCTGATTTCGGGGACGAAATCTTTTATTTTGTTTATAGAATTTGTAATGTCCCGAATCGCAATAGGCCCCTCGTGCGTGTTTTGAGTCAGGAGAGCTGACTAGGGTTCATGGGGAGTGCTGATGACGAGGCATATTGAGATCGACGAACCCGTGTGTGCCGAGTTACACTCGACAGGGCGTGTCGAGACTGACAAGCTGTGTCGACATCATATGACACGGGTAGCGACAAGGGCATGTCCCTACCCGTGTGTGTCGAGTTACACTCGACATAGCATGTCGGGATCGACGAACTACGTGTCAAGATCAACAAATTGTATGACACGGGTAGTGACACGGGCGTGTCCCTACCCGTGTGCTAGTGTGTCGAGTTGAGTTCGTCGAAATATATCCCGAGAAGGACACGGCCAGGAAACACGGCCGTGGCATGTGGACACGGGTCGGGACACGGGCGTGTCCCGGGACACGGGCGTATCCCGGGATACGGGTGTGTCCCTACCCGTGTTAAGTATTGAACCAACATGGAAACTGTCGTTGCCGTTTCGCACAAGCAGGACACAGGTAAGGACACGGGCGTGTCCCTACCCATGTCACTTTTTATATATAAGGGGAAGAGAAAACCCTATCAGTTTTCATGCTCACTTAATCCCTGTTTTTGAGAGAAACTCCTGTTGAGAGAAGGAGAGTTTGCTGGAGCAAGTTCTAAGGAGGGAAAATCCGCCAACGCCGCGAAGGAGAAGATGCCGCCAAGGAGAATTACGAGATCAATGGCCGGAAATGGTGGTTCCGCTAGAACCGAAGTGACTTTCGTACCCTCTCCCTTGGTGCTAGATCTATAGTTATTTTCCTAGGTGAGACATCGGCTCAAGAAAGTCTTGATGGAGAGAAGAAGTCTTCTATGTTTAGCCATGCTAGGACTTGTGTTTTAGGTTTTAGATCTCTTCAACCACTCTCTTCTTCTATGTGATGATGGGTGATGGTTTCGTGAAGAGTACTAGCCTCATGAGGTTGAATAAGGGTGGAGGAAATTTCTGGAGGAGATTTGAGAGGATCGACTTAAGGAGGAAGATGAACCGATGCCGTTCGTTCCGTCTCAAGATGCGTGTTGAATCTGTTTTCTGCGCTCAACGATATGCTAGGCCATTTTCATGATGAATATGGCCAGATTTGGGCTTTCGACTAAACACAAAGGTTGAAGGCCTTGCAAATACCTTTCCAACGAGTGGCTGCACGACTTCAGGAGATATCCGTAGCCACGGGAAAGTCTGAACGAAAATGGTGTTCGATAAAACCTGCATGCAGAAATTGTGTTATGTATGTAGCGAACTTCAAGTCTGATTTCAATTAGGATAAATTCAAATCTGGGCTGAGGTCTGAATACGATAGTTGTATCCCATGGAAAGACCATTCCATTGAGTGGTTACACGTCTTCACCGGATTCCTGTAGCTTCGGGAATCTCCGGTTAAATTTGCAATCCAGCTTTACTCTACATCTAAATTCTGGGCTTTATATAATATGGATTTAGATTCGGTGGAATTAATATTGCTAGTAACCTTGCTTGGATGAACTCTTTATGGATAAACATTTTAGTTGCATGATTGATGAAGCTTAGTAATCAGATTTCATATAATCAAATTGTGAAGCAAGCTTATTTAAATAAATTGACTTGATAGAAATTGATAGAGTGTTACTTATGCTCATCATGTTTATAATATGTCGTTACCATTTGAAAAAAGTGATAGATATTTATATGCACATCATGTTATATTATTTTGTTACCATTTTGAAGGTCATGTAGAGGCATAAATTATGGCCATGAGTATGTTTGACTATTGGAATGGGTATAGTAGTCCAATACTTAGAGTGTAGTCTCCCTACGAGTAGTGTTGTAAAAGGATGTAAGTGCGGTGTTGACCGTAACTTGTTTGGTTTGTGTTGGGATAGAGTATGGATGGATGGTTGGGCTGTGTCATCGTGCCTTTTTCTGAGGCCCTTTCCAAGCCACGGAGGTGTGAAATTGCATGTGGTGTGAGTCGACACGCATTGTCGTAATCCTGGGTTAAGGATAGTGTGGCAGGTCTACTGACTTGCGGATCATCACACCGACGGGAGTTGACAGTTAGACTTTGGGCGGTTGGGCTGTGTCCTCGGTATTCATGTCCCAGGGCCCCTTTCGTGCCAAGTGAACAGTTGGGATGTGTCCTCGTGCTTATTTCTGAGGCCCCTTCTGTGTCTCACAAGACTAGTTCGGGATGTGTTCTTGGTGCACATCTACCCAAGACCCCGCTAGGCCATAGTACGCATGGGATCCGTTGTTGTGTTTTTAGCGTTAAGGCATACGGAGGCCTAGGTGAAGTAGTGTGGATACCCGCCTAGTAGTAGAAGGGCCCATTCTACTGTCACCGCTTGGCCACGGCGGCTGATGCCTGAGAGGTTAGCTACCTGCTCGAAAAGTGGGAACTGCAGTCTGTGTCAACATAACGGTTGCATGGGTGTGCATGGGTGAGTCATTGCATAGCATACATAGCATTTCATAACATTGCACAATAAGATCCTCATCGTATAAGTTTGTATGGGCACTCTTATACGATGAGTTACCTTTTATGTAACCCGATCCTTAACTTATGAGTCTGTATGGGCATTCTTATAAGTTAAGTTACTTTCCTGCTGTTACTTATACTTGTTAGTTTAGTATAGCTCTTAAATTAATGCTGATTATGATATTGTTACTCTTACACTATTACCACCGGCTTGTACCTCTTTTACTCGGATATATATATATATATATATATATATATATATATATATATATATATATATATATATATATATATATATATATATATATATATATATATATATATATTACCCTTATTCCTTCTCTCCGCCCGGTGCCGAGGAGTCGCCGGGGGAGCAGATGTGAAACCACTTAGTCATTTCGACTAATGGTTGCTACGTCTTACTTTTAGGAGGTCACGCCACAGGTAGAGTAGCCGCGGACTACGCAGCACGACAGCCAGGCCAGGACGATAGGGCCTGGGTGACGGTGCCGTCGATACCGTCGGTTACTGATGTTAGTATTTTGATACTCTGATGTAGCCTTTTGGGCAATGATTAGTTGTACTCTGATATATTGTAGAAGCATGTTTTAGCTTCTCCTTTATTGATGTATTTGGACATTATTACTTAGTGTGGATTTGACTTCTCTTGCTTATTATATTTGTTTGGGTTGGCATGTTTTATTGATATTGTTGTAGCCGGCGGAATAGGCGTCTTGTGGTACAGGTTACCCCGTGTGCTAATACTATCGAAAGGCGGATTTTCCAGGCATAAGACCCCCCTTTGTGCCGTGTTTTGGGATCCGGGAAGGGCGGTCTTACACTAACCAAGGAATGGCTCAGCAAAGGACGATGTCCGATTATGCTCGACCCAACCTGGAGGGTACAGAAACAAGTATTGTTCGACCTGCAGTTGCGAACAATAACTTCGAGCTTAAGCCTAGCATCATACAAATGGTGCAACAATATGTATAGTTCGACGTATTACAAGATGAAGATCCAAACATACATATTGCCAGTTTTCTTGAGATCTGTGACACCTTCAAAATAAATGGTGTCTCAGAAGATGCTATTAGGGTAAGACTCTTCCCCTTTTCTTTAAGGACAAAAGCCAAACAGTGGTTGAGTTCTCTTTCAAGAGGATCAATCACTACTTGGAATATTTTAGTTGATAAATTTCTTGCTAGATATTTCCCTCCCGCTAAAACTGCTAAATTAAGAAATGATATAACATCTTACTCTCAAATTGCTTCTGAGACCCTCTATGACACTTGGGAGAGGTTCAAAGAACTTTTGAGAAGATGCCCTCATCATGCTATGCATGTATGGTTATAGGTTCAGACATTTTATAATGGGCTAAATCAAGAGACTAAGCAAATGATAGATGTCGCTTCCGCTGGTTCTTTGGACCGCAAAACACCGGAAGCCGCTCTTGAGCTTATCGAGGATATGACGATGAACAACTTCCAGTGGAACTCGTCTAGGACTCGCCCAAATAAACCTACAGGTATCTACGAAGTGGACTCTGTATCGCAACTGGCACTGCAAGTTGAGATGCTGAATAAGAAGATTTCGGAGATGACTGCTGCCTCCGCCCCTCATGTATATGAAAATGCAAATGCTATTGTTGCCGATCAGTTGGATTATCTGGGGAACATACCGAGGCCTGCTCAAAATAATGCTTCGAACTTTTCTGTTTTTTCTAATTTTTCTGCTCCGCCTGGTTTTAATTCTTCTTCAAACTCATATCACCCTGGATGGCGCAACCATCCAAATTTTTCTTGGAGTAATCCCGCAAATGTCGCACGTCCACCGCACGATTTCACTCCTCCACCACCACCACCACCACAACAAAATCAACATTTTAAAAAACCTTCCTCCTTGGAGGAAATGCTTTCAAGATACATAAGCACCAATGAAGCGACCATTAGAAATCTAACAGGCTCAATGAAAAAATTATAAAATACGGTCGGTCAATTAGCAAAGATGGTTTCGGAGAGGCCACCTGGGACTCTTCCCTCAAATACTGAGCCAAACCCAAGGGAGCACGCAAAAGCAATTTCGCTTCCGAGCGGCAAGGTAATTCACGAGCCCACCACAAGGGAAGTGCCAAAGGTGATTGCCTCTCCTACTGCTGAATGAATTAGTGACGAAGAAATAACTAATAAAATTTTTGGAAAAGAAAACTCTATTTTTGAAAATGAACAAGAAACATCAATTTTGGAAAAAGAAAAAGATGGTTTTAAATTAATGATCTCAAGACTTTAAAAGAATTTCCGCCACCTCCCTACCCCGCTAAGCTTAGGAAAGATAAGCTAGATGATCAATACCAATGCTTTCTTGAAATGTTTAAACAAATTCATATCAATTAGCCTTTTCATGAAGCGATTAGCCAAATGCCAAAATACGCTAAATATCTTAAGGACCTATTAACGAACAAAAAGAAATTAGAAAACTTATCTCATGTTATGTTAAATGAAGAATGCTCGGCGGTCATAAAAAATTCCAATCTTCCTTAAAAGATAAATAATCCAGGTAGTTTTTCGATTCCTTGCGTTTTTGGTGATCTTTTTGTAAAGCACGAGCTAGCAGATTTAGGTGCGAGCATCAACTTCATGCTTTTTTCATTGTTTAAAAAGCTAGGATTGGGCACTCTCAGCCCTACACGTATGAGCATTCAATTGGCTGATCGATCGATTAAGTATCAGTTAGGTATCGTTGAGGATATGCTTGTGAAGGTCGACAAATTCTTCTTCCCGGTGGATTTTGTCATTGTTGATATTGAAGAAGACGTCGAGTTCCCCCTTATCCTTGGTCGTCCCTTCGTAGCCACCTCTCGTGCGGTCATCGATGTAAGTAACAGAAAACTTTTGCTTCGCGTGGGAGATGACGAGGTGACGTTTTCAATAAATCAATCCATGAAAAATTCTTTAGAAAATGATGACTCATGTTCCTTCCTTGATGTTTTAAATGAAGACGCCTCTCTTTTTCTTTCAAATGTTTCTTCTAAAGATTTTTCTTCCACTTTTTCTGATTTTTTTACAAATGTTTTTGAAGACACGGTTATGTCCGCGCAAGCCAACTTTGCAAATGAACCAGTGTTTAGACAAAAAATTATGAAAATATTGTCTTTGAAAATGAAAAGGTTTTAAAGAACTCTTATGATGAACCACCCAACTTAGAACTAAAACTCCTTCCCGAACATCTCAAATATGTCTTTCTTGAACAAAATTCTAAATTGCCCGTTATAATCTCGTCTTTGCTTTCTCAATACGAAAACGATCAATTGATCAAACTACTACAAAAGCATCGTCGAGCTATAGCGTGACAAATTTTTGATATTCCTGGCATAAGCCCCTAATTTTGCACCCAAAAAATATTTTTTGAAAATAATTCTAAGGGTGTAGTATAACCTCAACATCGTCTTAATCATAATATGAAGGAGGTTGTGAAGGGCGAGGTTCTTAAGTTATTAGATGCGGGGATAATCTATCCTATTTTCGATAGTAAGTGGGTAAGTCCGGTTCAGGTTGTACCTAAGAAGGGTGAGATCATGGTGGTAACAAATGAAAATAATGATTTAATTCCAACTAGGATGGTAACAGGATGGAGGATGTGCATCGATTACCGCAAATTAAATGATGTCACTCATAAAGATCACTTCCCCCTTCCCTTTATCGATCAAATTTTAGAACGCTTATCGGGCATAGTTTTTATTATTTTCTCGACGGTCTTTCGGGATACTTCCAAATCCCTATCGCACCCAAGGACTAAGAGAAGACAACATTCACTTGCCCTTTCGGAACGTTTGCCTACCGTAGGATGCCTTTCGGGCTATGCAACGAACAAGCTACCTTTCAGCAGTAAATACTGGCCATTTTCGATAAATATGTAGAAAACATTATGGAAGTGTTTATGGACGACTTATCGGTTTTTGGCGACTCGTTTGAGTTATGTTTAAAGAATTTAGGAAAAGTTTTAAAATGCTGCGAAGAAACAAATCTAGTTTTAAATTTGGAAAAGTGTCACTTTATGGTACATGAAGGCTTAGTCATTGGCAACAAAATTTCCGCTAAGGGAATTGAAGTGGACAAGGCAAAAGTCAACGTAATTGAAATGTTACTGCCGCCTACGAATATCAAAGCGATAAGAAGTTTTTTAGGGCATGCAGGTTTTTATCGAAGATTTATTAAGGACTTTTCAAAAATTACTAAGCCTCTCACCCACCTTCTCGAGAAAGACGCTCCTTTTGTTTTTGAGCAGGACACGTCCGCGACCAATCAATTGTGTCAGGACATTTAGTAAAGATCCCGCCAAAAATCCCCCATGTCGACACTCCGCGTCGGCAGTCAAACACGCCACAATCTGCCCCGCGCTCGACGATCGTCGAGCCAAGATCGTTGAACGCTGCCAAATCGTCGAATGGAGACTTTGGCAAAATCGTCGAACGCAGGGAAATCGTCGAATGCAGATCCCTGCCAAAATCGTCGAATGCAGGAAAATCATCGAACGTAGATCCCTGGCAAATTCATCGAATGCCGGAAAATCATTGAACGCAGATCCCTGACAAATTTGTCGAACGTAGGAAAATCATCGAACGCAGATCCCTGTTAAATTCGTCGAACGCAGGAAAATCGTCGAACGCAGATCCCTGACTCGCCCGGGGACATGCCCGTGACCAGGCCGTGTACCCCTACCCGTATCGACACCTCCCCTGTGTCGACACAACTGTGTCGACACAACTGTGTCGACACCACCGTGTCGTTACCACCGTGTCGACACCTCTGTGTCGACACCACCTCTGTGTCAACACAACTGTGTCGACACAACTGTGTCGACACCTCTGTGTCTATACCACCATGTCGACACTTCTGTGTCGACACTCGAGGGAACATGACTACGACACGGGCTCCGACACGGGCGTGTCGGAGGACGTGTCCCCCACTAGTCGACGAATTGAGCGAAAAAATGTCGACTACCCAGGCTCTCGACGAACCCGGTTCGACACGGCCATGGACACGCCTGTGTCTTTGGCCGTGTGACCCTCATCAAGCCCCAAAATGTCTCTCTATGTTGTTCGTCCTTCTTTCAAAATTTGGGGCGTTACACGCTGGTTGAGGCGAAGCCCGACGAATTTGATTGGACTGCGGCAGAATCACCTTGTGATGAAGAACGGCGAACACTAAGTCTTTCATGAGTTTGCTCAGACGACCACACCTCTCAATCGCCCTTTCTCCCTAGATTGTACAAAGTAAGTAGGAATTGCACCTCACGGGAGTGCTATCATTATTGCTCCGTCTGTAAGTCATCACTCCTCTTACTCTTAAAAAATGGGGAAGAAGGTCAGTTCAGAAGAGGTAAAATTAAACAATAATCTCCACCTTGATGCCTACTCCATAACATGCCCCAACTCTAGCTTGGATCTTCTCCCAAATGAAACATTCCCTCTCCCTAGGTTCATCACGATCAGCAGCCTCAAATGTGAGTCAAGTCAAGACAGTGCTTGAACTTGACTCCCGTCAGGGGCTTTGTCAACATGTCTGCAACATTGTTCTCTGTGGGCACTTTCAGTAACTAAATCTCTCAACCTACAACGAACTCTCTCAGCTTGTGGTAGCGCACATCAATGTGTTTTGTACTTGCATGATAGAACAGGTCCTTTGCAAGACAAATAACACTCTGATAATCACACTGCAGCTTCACCGACTCCTGAGAAACCTAGAGTTCCTTGATGAGACCCCTGAGCCAAATAACCTCTTTAGTAGCCTACACCACGGCAATATACTCTGCCTCTGTCGTGGACAAAGCTTCTTTATCCTGAAGAGTAGCTTTCAAACTGATAGGACCTCCACTTAGAAGAAATATGTAGCTTGAAGTAGATCTTCTCCTATCGAGGTTGTCTGCGTAGTCAGAATCAATGAAGTCCTCTAAAGCTCAAGCAACTTCGCCCCTTTTGAAAAGTAAACCAATGTTTGGAGTTCCATTTAAATACTGCAGAATCCACTTGACTGCTTCGCAGTGTTGGCGCTCTAGATTTGCCATGAATCTGCTAATAACACTCACTTCCTGAGCAATATCTAGTCTCGTGTATATTATCGCGTACATCAAGCATCCTACTGTACTGGCATACGACACTCTGAGCATCTTCTAGCATTCCTCCTCAGTGTCTGGTCACTACTATGATGTCAATCAGGAGACACAGATATTTTATAGTGGTTCCCTAGTTTATGGGTACATCCAATGTCCCTCTCTGCCTTTCTAACAGTGTGTTAGACAAGGCTCTTCCCCCAAAACTCGGCTCCTTAAAAGCTTACAACTCGATCCCGCAGGATCACTCAGTCTCCTCCAAGGCCTACTGCTCAGGCACAAGGCCCTACAACTCAATGATTAAACAACCACCTACCTCAGGCTCAAAAGCCCTACAACTCAGGCTGGGAGGACAGCCTTATACTCAGATCCAAAATAGATCCTACACTCAGATCAACAACTGATCATACCTCATCCTTTATAACACAGGCTTACAACTTAGATTCTACTCAGAATCCTACACTCAGATCCAAGATTGGATCCTACAGAAAATAGAAATGGTGTTTAAATAGTTAAACACCAGAGAGTTTTTTCTGTGTCTGTCTTCCTGGACTGAGCAGATTTCAACCCTATCTTCTTCACAGTAACAATTTGAAAAGATCTTCAGTACTGGGCTGCTTGTGCTTGAAGTTACTCAGAATCCAGATTATGATTTGCTTTTGAAGATAATTGATCTGACGGTTGTGTATTTTCTTCAAACAACTATCTGGACTAGCAGACTCTGAAGGCTCTGCTTCTCTTCTCAATCAGAAATCGATTATGAACTTGTTGTCGCTGATAACAATTGCAGCAGCTATCTTTTTCTACTTTCAGGTCAACTGAATCAGAACTTGTGCTTTAGGCTCGATGTTAATGGAGAGGAAGAAGACGAAGTTCTGCCACTATACATATTCAGAAACCCTAATTGCTTCTTTCGACACAACAAATATTTCCCTCTTATTGATCGTTGATCAACGACACTTTACGTTGTGGGACCTGCCTTAATTGCATATTTACCACCTTTCATTTGCAGAATACGACAACAGCTGGCCGTCGGTGCCATTAAAGGCATACTGTATTTTTTCTATAAAGAATTTGAACTGCGTTAACTTTGTTGATTTTTGCTAACTCATGCTAACGTCAGCCATCTGTGGACTTAGGCAAAATCAAGAAACTTTAGTTTAGGTGTTGAGTGAGTAAGCTACACTCAATGCCAAAACACTTAGACGGATTTTCTGTCATAAGGAGTTGAGTGAGTAACCTTCACTCAATGCCAAAATACTTGGAAAAATTTCTCTGCCATTAGGCGTTGAGTGAGCAACCTTCACTCAATGTCAAAACACTAAGAAAAAGTTTTCTGTCATCAGGCATTGAGTGAGAACATTCACTCAACGTTAAAACATTTAGAAAGGTTTTCTGTCATTATGCATTGAGTGAGTAAGCTTCACTCAATGCCGAAACACTTAGAAATTGTTTTGTCTCTATGTGTTGAGTGATTGAGCTTCACTCAATGCCAAATTGATTAACTAAAGTTCTGTCACTAGGCGTTGAGTGAGTAAGCTACACTCAACGCCATAATACTTAGAATTGATTTTAGTCACTTGGCGTTTAATGAGTATACTTCACTCAATGCATTTGGATTTAGCCAAACTTTTGTGAAATCACAGTCTTTGATAGACTAAGGTTCAGTCAACGCTTTTTATCACATAGCGTTGAGTGGTCAAGCTTCACTCAACGCATGTGTACTTAGTCAAATGTCAACACGGATTTTCTATGGAGTTTACTGTCTGAGCAATACTCAACGATTATGGAGTATGACGTTGAGTGAGTAGACTTCACTCAACGCCTGTGGACTTAGTCGCTTTCTTGCTGTTTCTTTTTAGGTTTTGACTGTCTTAACCTGTCTCACAACTTTTTGTTGTATGGCGTTGAGTGAGTAGACTTCACTCAACGCCTGTGGATTTAGTCACTTTCTTGTTGTTTCTTTTTAGGTTTTGACTATATTAGCATGTCTCACAGGTTTTTGTTGTATGGCGTTGAGTGAGTAGACATAACTCAACGCCTGTGTACTTAGCCACATTTTCAGCTTGCCAATTATTTGGCTGACTATACTCAATGTTTTTACTTACCTAACATTGAGTGAATAGACTTCACTCAACGCCTGTGGACTTGGTAGTATTTTCCTGTCTAGCTTCCTTTACTAAGGAAGATAGTGTTGAGTGAGCTTGCTCCACTCAACGCATATAGACTTAGTGTAATTTCTTCCTGATCACCAGCTTGCTTGGTGTCCACCTGTCCAATCAGTGTAATAGGGACTGACTTGCATGCATAAATTCAAACACACATCTAATACAACTAGTGTTTGTGTGTGTGTGTGTGTCATTAACTTATTTGACATCTTACAAATCAGGGTCATTTGAATTAATAGACCTAACAATCATGGCGTCGAGTCTTGGCTTTGAGTGCTCTCAAAGCCATGATATTGGCATCGAGTGCTCTCAAAGCCATGATCTTGGCGCTGAGGGCACTCGACGCCAGGACATTGGACTGCTGCTAGCGTCGAGTGCTCTTCGTGCCAAGATCTTGGCATTGAGTGATCTAAACGCCAAGAACTTGCCATTGAGAGCACTTGACGCCAAGACTTTGGAGTGTTGTTGGCGTCGAGTGCTCTCAGCGCCAAGTTCATAGCGTGGAGTGTTCTCAAAGCCATGATCTTGGCTTTGAGAGCACTCAATGCCAAGATCTTGGCTTTGAGAGCACTCAACGCCATGTATTCTTGCTTGGCTTCGCGTTGAGTGATCTTGGCATAGCCTGTGCGGAGGATGGCAAAGCCGGCTTGGATGTGGCCGAAGGCCGCCGAAGAGCTTCGACCACGGGTGTAGCCCGTGCGAAGATTTACCATTTCTATGCGGCCGAAGGCCTCCCGGAGCATCATGCACGGGCAAAACCCGTGCTCAGGCAGGAAAAGCCCGCCTGATGCGGCTGAAGGCCGCCCGAGAGAATCGAGCACGGACGTAGCTCGTGCGAAGATGATCATGTGTGTGTGTGTGTCTGTCTATATATATATATATATATATATATATATATATATATATATATATATATATATATATATATATATATATACAAGCAGTCGTGCACGGGGGACCCCGTGCGGGCAACATTTGTCGTGGTAACGACATTTGTCGAGGGAGCGACATTTGTCGAGGGAGCGACATTTGTCATGGGAACGACATTTGTCATGGGGCATCATTTGACGTGATGGTGGACATTTGTTATGGGGGCGACAGTGGTCGTGAAGGGAGTCATTTATCATGGTGGCGTTATTTGTCGTGGGGGGCGACATTGGCTGTGGGAGGCGACATATGTCATGAGGGCGACAATTGTCGTGGTGGGTGATATTGGTCAATGGAGGTGACATTGGTTGGGGGCGGCGACATTGGTCGGGGGCGACAACATTGGTCGGGGGCGGCGACATTGGTCGTGGGGGCGACATTGGTTGAGGGCGGCGACATTAGTCGTGGGAGGCAACATTGGTCGTGGGGGGCCACATTGATCATGGACGACGACATTGGTCTGGGGGGGCGACATTGGTCGTGGACGGCGACATTGATTGAGGGCAGCGACATTGATCGGGGGAGGAAACATCGGTCGTGGGCGACATCATCAGTCGCGGGTGGCGACATCGATCGTGGACGACATTGTGTTTATGAACAAAGTATGAGCGATATGATATGAACAAAGTATGAGCGATTTGATATGAACAAAGTATAAACGATGTGATATGAACATGTAAATTATGATGATACGACTTAAACTTAAGCCAAACAAATAATTGAAGAACAAATCAAAGTATAATGGTGCATGATAGTAAATGAAATGCTCAACCGATTTCATATCACAATAAGAAATGCTCCCAGAAGACGACGTTTTATTCAAGCATTTTTTGTAATAATAAATAAATTCAAGTGCAAACAACAAAAGAAAGCATGTGAAATGAATCCAGGTTCAATGAATCGAGAATATTTACATATGAAGCATTTAGGCTCCGTCTGGGGGGACTTATTTTCACCGGTCAAGCGGTTACGACCGCATGAATCGGACCTTAATTAAGGTTTGCCTCATGCGGTCGTAACCGCTTGACCGGTGAAAATAAGTCCCCCCAAACGGAGCCTTAATTTAACTACTAAAATATCATTAATTAGGGCTAAAGTGCAGCCCTAAAATCTGAGAAAATTGAAATCTTAAATCACAAAGAACTTAAATCACTAAAATCTGAAATCACAAAAATTTGTAATCATCAATTTTCAAGTGATCCAAAGTGCATATTAGGATTTAAATGTTACACCATGCCCTGATTATGGATTTCCTTATAGTATAAAGATAAAAGTACACTGAATACAAAAACAGAAGAAAAAGTAGTTGTTGAATATTACAAATGTTACATTAATCCACTCAATCTATGTAATTTGGCTCGATGCATGTAATTTTGTGAATATTTCTTTGAACACCACATTTCTAGTGTACACGCCTTCGTGCTCCTCCAATGTACCATATTTAACCATTACTTTAGTGCTATTTGCAGAAACTCCTCTTGACAATGCTACATACAGTTGTCCATGGCTAAATACATCATTTGGTAAATATACTCCAACATTTGAAATTGTTTGGCCCTGTGATTTGTTGATGGTTAGAGCATAGCTCAATCGTATTGGGAATTGCTTTCGGGTGAGCTCGAAGAGCATCTTAACATCCTCTGCGCTCTTCAAGGGAATCCGTGGTAGAAATACTTTGTGTCTTTTAAACTCCCCACTCAATACTTTGGCTTCAATAACATTTCTTGAAAAGTTTACACATATAAGCCTTGTTCCGTTGCACAACCCAATTTTTGGATCAATATTTCTAAGAAGCATTATCGGTGAACCTTTCTTGAGATTGAGCTCGTGAGGTGGTAGATTCCCCGGATTTATTGAATTTAAGAATTCTGGCAAATATAAATTATGAGTGTCATTTACTACTGAGTCAAAAGAATAGTAAGTTTTGCATTCTCCCGGAAATATTTCAAGACATTTTTCATTTATTTTGTTGACATCTTCATTCAAAGGTGTTATTATGGCTCTGCTTTCCATGTAATTGACATCTGTTGGGGAACCAAGCTCAGGGAATATTGCATCGATCAATATATTTATTGAGCGTTCATCTACCCAAGGTATGACCATGGAGGTTGGAATCTGAATCATATCATTTAGAACGGCTGGCTCATCACCGTTACCCACGCGCAGTAAGAACTCTGAGAAATGTGGATCGTCGTGAGCTCTCATATTCATTGTTAAGCTAAGAATGCGAACATTCGTCCATAAATACGATTCGACAATGCTTGCGCTAATAATTTGAGATTTTGTTCCATTTACGACGACCGGTGTCAGCTGACGGAAATCACCACCAAAGATCATAACCTTACCGCCGAAGGGTTTATTGACGTCAAGGACATCCTTGAAAGATCGATCCACGGCTTCGAATGCCTTTTTATGAATCATTGGGGCCTCATCCGAAATAATTGCCCCGGCTTGTTGTATCAATTCAAGCAAATCAGACTGCTTATTAAATATGCAGGTCGACATTATTTCATATCTGATAGGTATTTTGAACTTCGAGTGTGCAGTCCTCCCACCCGGGAGTAGGTTTGCTGCGATCCCCGATGAAGCTGTGGCTAGTATAATGAATCCTTCCTTTCTGAAAGTTGCCAGCAATGCTCGATAAAGGTAAGTTTTTCCCGTACCTCCTGGACCATCCAAGAAAAACATTGCATTTTGTCGTTTTCGTATAGATGCACTGATGATGTTGAATGCAGACAGCTGTTCTGGATTAAATGAGTTTACTGAATTTAAGTCATCATCAGATATTAAGAACGAACGTTCATGTTCTATTAGGCTAGAGAAGAGGTGCAAACCCTCAAAACCTTCACTTATGGCCGGCAAACCAAAATCTTTTATTGTTTTCTTGTGTTGTTGTAGAATGTCATCTAAATCATGAAGTAACTTATCTTTTATATAAGTGTTATTTGAAGTGCTGCTTGAAGTGTAATCTTCCGTCATACTGTCAAAATTCTCATCCCACAGATCTTGTACAGATGTCGGTTCACAGTATAACAAAATTGTTGCAAAAAGCCTTCTCAATGAAATTGGCATTCTAAAACATCTTGCTTCAGCCAGGCAATCTCGGATGCTATTGTCCTCTTCAAGAAGTCTGTGTTGCTCTGCAGCCTGTTTAAAGGTTGTACATTGAATACCGCCGATAAACTTTAGATCCTCAAACGATTTTGGACCCTTAACATGATTAAGTAGCAGTCGTAAGTAAAACCTTTCGCCTTCCATTGGGTTGACTGCATATATTCTACCAATAACCTTTTGATTTGATACTCTCGGTATCCACTTGCGCTCGACAGATAAATATCTGTAATATTTTGGAAGATCTTTATATAAGTATTTCTCACGCTCTTGGTCGTCACTATACAAACGAAAAAATTCAGTTAGCATCGATTTGGAGTTCCTCTCATTTGCCAAGACACTTGAAATCGTGTCCCCACTACCGAAGTGAACATGATGTTGATTTGGTAAATGAATTTGCAATCTTGAAACAGAAGGGTATATCCTCGTCATCTCAAACTTAAATATTTTCCACAATGCCTCTGGTGCACAAACCCAACGACCATCAACGTACTTGCTCACCTCATCATAATTAGGGGCAGGGCGAACTTCAAATGACACGCAATCATGTCCCTTGTAGACATACTTGTACAAATACTTAATACTTTTAATACTACTACATATCTCCACATTGATGTGGCAATCATACCTTAAGAGTAACCACGGGTTGTATGGAACGACCCATCTATTATCCACCACAATGCCACGACCAACTCTAATAGTTCTACTATTATCATTCTGACGCCGATAAACAGGATATGAGTCATTCCCTTGAATAGTATACTCTGCAAAAGACTTAGGATACCCCTTACTACACACAGAATTCTTCATGCATTGTGCATTCGGTTTAAAGTGACAGCATGGTCCATGTATCATATGTTTTAGAACAGCATCATATAAAGGGCGATCCGCCTCTTGATTGGGTATCTCAGCGCTAACCAAAGAATCATACTCATCTGGAGTATTTAATTTATCTTCGGCATCAAAAATAACCAACATATGTACGTGTGGTAGACCTCTCTTTTGAAACTCAATAATGTGAACGTGCGCAACCACCTTTCCAAGGATACCTTTATTGAAGATCTCATCCTTTAAGTTTTCATATTTAGCTCGAAAGATTCTCGTAAGTAGATCTGGACGATCATGCGGAAGTTGTCCTGGATAAAGTTTTTTTTTGATTTCACTCCAATTAGGATTGCATGTCATTGTTAAAAATATATCTGGTTTGCCGTAGTGTTGCACGATTGACATTGCATCTTGATACCTCTGATACATATCCCGAGGGCTGCCAATGAAGGAAGACGGAAGGACGGTTCGTCGCCCAATATTTCCTAAGCAAAAAAAATTATGAAAGAATTAAGAAAGAATAAATGAAAGACGTTAATCAGCTACTGCATATATTAGAACTGTTTGAGAAGCACGAATAAGCAAGTAAATATACCTGCATCATTTTCACCAGCATTTAAGCAATCTTGTAATCCTTGATAAAGCTCCGCACGAATTTTATTTTGATTTAGGCTAATCCATCTGAGTTTTTGAGTCTTAATCTTGATGTAATTATCCACAACATATTGTTGAAGCAGTCGTCCTCCGCGAAGAAGTATTGATGAATTATTCGTGCGTATCTATATTAGGCCACAAAATATACGAAATTAGGAAATTAAAAATCTATTACATGAAGCTCTTAATCAACAGTCGTGAAATTTATAACCTGGAGCAAGCATGCGTAATAGTCACAACAACTAACACGTAACCCCTGTTCCGTCTGTGAAGCTAAATCCCAACCAAAAGTACCGTGCGAGAGCAGGAGTGGGTACTGTAGTGGATCATAAAAACCTGCGTACTCCCTGACTGTAGTCAAATGCCCGCTTGTAGAATGGACTTTGATGTCCCTATCGGTAGACTCAGCAAAATCTTCAGCTCCCACCAACACTGCAGCTACTTGAGATGCGGTAGGAAGGATATATTGTCGGTCGGTAGATGGTCGTTCACGAATAAGTAGTTGACACGACTGTAACTGCTGGTGTTGAGCAATTTGTCTAAATGTTATGACATATGGGTTGTGTGTATCAAGGATATCTTTAATCTCATTCAATATTTCCGTATCGAGTCCATTATTTTCCGCCAAACGATGTGATGTCTCATGTTCGGTGTCATAGATGAACATTTGTAAAAATCGTGGTCTGTCCCCAGGAGTAGGAAGAAGAGATCCAATTTTGTGATATATAGCCCCGTGTGCTCTGAAAGTGTACAAACCCTGGTTGAAAGCTGGAAGTGTTTCGTCAAGTGTAACGCCCATGGATGTGAAAGAGAATACATGATTGTATGGACGTATATTTTGCCTGAAATGACGCCCTCTTGTTGTCTGATCAGTGTAAAGAGCCAACAATTGTGGGGAGACAGGAATGGCAGGTAAAATTACTTTGCCAAGTTTACAGCATAAATTTTTGGTTTCTTTGTGGAATAATTGAGCTGCACAGTGAGGGCAAATCGTTGGTTGTGGTAGCTGGAAGACGCGGACGTTGTCGGAGGAACGATAATTTCTTGCAATATTACGACGTCCTGTCCGCGAAGTGGGCGCAGAACTGTCATCCTCAATTTCATTCGGTTGATTTGGAGGTTCTTGATGTGTTGGTTGGAGTTCCACGGCCGATGGTAAAGTTCTCGTTGAGCGTGATTGTGCTCTCCTTGCATTCAGTGCACTCCGTTGTTCTGTAGTCAATGACCGTCTCCAATTACTAACACGTACTCGGGTCGACTCTCGAGTTTGCTCAGCGGTTGCCGCCGAAGTTGAAGGAGGCCCTCTTTTACGTTGAACTGGCCCACCCTGGTTTGGCAATGACGACGACGCCTCAGCATGATTTTGGCTGGCCATCTCCAAGTGTCTGCGATGCGATGTAATGAACTCATAAATTATCTATTTTCTTTCAGACTTGTGTTCTTTTTTTGTGTTTGATGAAGTACCATTTTGTTAAAAGCAAACTAATTTAATTCCATACAGGGTACACGGGGCAATGCCACTACGGCCAAGCGCGACCGTACCAGGCCCGCGAGGGAAATTATTAATCTCTTAAGAATTAGTAAAATGAGATCATTTATGGTGTGTGCAAAATGAGATCAGGCTGTTAACACATTACTAAGTTCATAGTATAAACTGAACTATCTCAAGCGGTGTGGGGTTTTCCAAGATTGAGTTAGGCAGGATTTAAACTCCGACACTGCTTTGACTAAAAAACAGTTACTTAAAAAAGCAAGGAGAAGCATGTAATTTAGCATCTATGTTTTCAATCGTATTAACACCACATCACTGAAATCATTGAATAACCTCAACATTTGCAATTAGCACCATCAACAAATGATTAATACTATAGATAGAACAGATTTCAAAACAATTTCAAGGAACAGAGAGTTAAATCAAAATCCAAACTATAAAAAAACATATTATTTTGATTAAAAATGTTGGAAAATCTGAAACTGAACTATCTCAAGCGGTTTAGATATTGTTAAATGATAAAATGATAATACTAATTCTCAAGCGGTTTAGTTTAGATAAATTGTATAGATTCTGCATTATCTCAAGCGGAGCATATTGCTTGATAAAATGATAAAATGATAATACTAAACCGCTTGAGATAGTTCAGTTTAATTATTGTATTTCATTTTTTACATTTCTATTGATGTTTTAATCTGAAACTGAACATTCATTGTTGTACTATCTCAAGCGATTGTAGATTCTTACGTTGATTAAAAATGTTGGAAAATTCAGCCCCGTTTTCATTTAGCGACCGCATGCATGGGCAGGAAAGCAAATTTATTCTACCAGGCTCAAGTAAATAAGACGTTAAAATCTACAATCTAAACATAAATTACAGTGTAAGAAAAAGGGATTGAACTTGAAATTGGGTATGGTATTATAATTCTCCAATATTTTCCTAAGAGCTATAGACTACTGCTATAACAGTGTCTGAGGTCCATGTGGGTATTTAATTGTTGTATTATCGCAATGTTCAAATGAGGCTTGTTATGTTTTTTCAGCCCTCATTAACATTTTCAAATCAGTATTCTTTCAATTGGAATGATTATATGTAAGTACACAGAAGATGAGTAATCAATCTCCTTTTAAAGCGACTAAAAGAAACAGAACAACATTGATATCAAGATTTTTTTCCTTGTCCCGTTTAGATATCAATGAAGTTTGGTGTTCCCTATTCCAAAGGAAGTCAATTTTTCCCATGGATGTTTTATATGCAGAATCTATACTATATGAATGACAACATTTATAAAATATAATTCTTGTATATGACGCAAATTTATGGTTTCCCATAATATGATAATATGATAATACATATGCATCACGGCCTACAGCTATTTGAAAATCTGAAAATTTGAAATATAAAACCTGAGAAAATTTGCATCACTCCCCCCATTTTACATTTACATAATTGTATTGCTTTGGAGGTTTCACTTTTTCATTTCACAACCAATCTGAAATTCCCATATTTTGAATGCTAAAATCAATTCCCATATTTTGAATGTTGTAAATGGAAGCAAATTGATTTCAATGCCAAATCAATTTTTTGCATTCACATGGCAGAGTGCTCCACTAAAACTCATACACATACATGACTCATGTTCTAAAGCAAGCACATTCACACAAAAAATACAAAGCTAATAATCATGTAAGGATATTGAGCAACATTTAATAAATTCAGCCTTAGATTTTGAGCTAAATGCGAGGAGAATCATGTAATCACACTAATCAAGGGTTTTACCTTAGATTTGGGGTCGATGTTGAGCCACCACCAGAACAGCCTTAGTACCTGCAAGGAGAAAAAACGGTGAGGAACAACTCCAACAGCTGAAAGGAGAACAAAAATGGCGAGGAAGCACGAAATCCAAGAGATGAAATCAGAGAAGAGTTGGGGGAGCAGGGGGGTGGGAGGAGAAGAAAAATGTGGAGGAAGAAGGAGTCCAACAAAGTTTCTGGCGGAGGGATGCAGCGAAGGGCGGAGGAAGAGCGGATCGTTCAGATCGAGCGATGGATTGGGAGCGGGCGCTCGACAGGTTCGCGAACGGCGGAGGCGTTGGAATAAGCGAAGTGCGGATCGAGCGGAGGAAGAGCGGATCGAGCGGAGGGATGCAGCGAAGGGCGGAGGCGGAGGAATAGGAAGAGCTCTTACCGTAGGTTGGCGTTGGGACGGCGTGGATGAGGGATGCAGCGCAGTATCTCCACCTTTGGCTCTTCTTGCGGGAGCTCGACAGGTTCGTGATAGATTGGGAGCGGGCGGAAATGACGACCGATGAGAAACTGTAAAGCTAAAAGCCCTTACGAAATGGCTGGATCCGTGGCTCTCGACAGTAGGAATCCGTGGTCGGTGATTAGGATAGATCGTGCGGTGGAAATTCATGATCCGTGGCCTCCGATTTTAAAGGATCTGTGGTCGTTGATTGTTATACATCAAGCGGTGGGTATTGTTGGTGGGAAGCAGCGAAAAGGGGGGCATTTTTGGGTAATTAAAACATGTGTTAAGGGTATTTTGGGCAACCGCAATGTTACACCATGGGTCTTTATGCCTTTGCTTATAGTATAAAGATATATATACAAGCAGATGTGGACGGGGGACCCCGTGCGGGAAACATTTATGATGGGTGACATATTTGTCGAGGGTAAAACATTTGTCGAGAGGGAGACATTTGTCGTGGGCGCAACATTTGTATTGGGCGGGACATTTATCGTAGGGGCGACATGTCATGAGGGAGATATTGGTCGAGAGGCAGCATTGGTCGTGAGGGCGACATTTGTTGTGGGGGCAACATTCATCACGGGGGTGACATTTCTCGTCGGAGAGACATTTGTCATAGGCGGCGACATTGGTCGTGGTGTGCAACATCGCTTGGGAGCGGCGACATCAGTTGCGGGCGACAACATCTGTCGAGGGGGCGACATTGTTGGAGGGCGTCGACGTCGGTCGTGGGGGGAGACGTCGGTCATGGGGGTGTATCAGTCGTGGGTGGAGACATTTGTCATGGGGGACATTTGTCGGCGCCGGCAATATTGGTCGGGGGAGGCGACATTGGTCGGGGGCGGCGACATTGGTCAGGGGCTGCGGCATTGGTCGGGGGCGGCGACATTGGTCATGGGCATCGACATTAGTCGTGACCGCTCCATTTGACGTGGGCGCCGACATTGGACGTAGGGGACGACATTGGACGTGGGGGACGACACCGGTCGTCGAGGAAGACATTGGTCGTTGACGCCGACAAAGCGTCAAGTAAGAGTGAAGGAAACCTCCACAAAGCTGACCTCAAACATCATCTTGCATTCAGTGCACTCCATTGTTCTGCAGTCAATGTCCGTCTCCAATTACTAATACGCACTCGGGGTGACTCTCGAGTTTACTCAGTTGGTTCTGTCGAAGTTGAAGGCCTGCCTCTTTTATGTTGGAGTGGTCCACCCTGGTTTGGCAACGACGACTCATCTTCAGTTTGATCTTGGTTTGCCTCATACTGATTTTGATCTTCTCTCTGTGGAGTTCCGACAGAAGGATTATCTTCAATATCATTCGGTTGATTTGGAGTTTCTGGCTCGTTGGGTTGGACTTCCACGATCGATGTTAAAGTCAACGATGACCGTGATTGTGTTCGCCTTGCATTCAGTGCACTCCGTTGTTCTACAGTCAATGACCGTGTCCAATTACTAACACATACTCGGGTTGACTCTCGAGTTTGCTAAGCGGTTGCCGCCAAAGTTGAAGGTCTCCCGCTTTTACATTGGACTGGCCCGCCCAGATTTGGCAACAACAATGACGCCTCAGCATTATTTTGGTTGGCCATCTCCAAGTGTCTGCGATGTGATGTAATAAACTCATGAATTATCTGTTATCTTCCAGACATGCAATCGTTTGTTGTGTTTGATCAATTACCACTTGGTTAAAAGTAAATGAATTTATTTACATAGACGGGTACACAGGGCAACGCCCCTACGGCCAAGCACGATCGTACCAGGACCGCAAGGGAAATTACTAACGTATATTTGTCTTATTTTATGCGTACCTCTAACTTAAAAGCCTCAAAGATACTAATCGACCCGTGCTTGATGACATTTTTACGAATGATGCAAGATCATGAGATAATTAAACACTACAATCACATTATTAAAGGAGACTTAATCAACAATCAATACTAACATGGCACAAAATAAAAAAATATTCATAAAAAAAGATTCACATTCTCTTAATATATTGTATGAATTAGAAAATTGTCATTCTTTTAACAATTATATGATTATACAATAATTTACAAAAAAATATATCATAATAACTTTCTAATCAGATAATATCATGAACAAACTCATGATTAAACAAAAAACATTAATTAGTGACATGGAACAAACTCACTAACAACCTCAAAACAATAGTTTATTGTTTTTAATTTTTGAAAGTGTAATAATTCTAACATATATTTAACTGAAGAAATACGTCGAGACATGAGAACTTGCTTACAACATTTACACAGCATTTACATAGCATTTGGCAAGCCAATAAAAATACCAAATATTAAATTTAGGGCAAAATATAAACTACAACATCAATCTAAACTCCAGAAGCAATTAAGAAACTTGACAAATAATCTGAAAACACAATATTTAAACTCAAGCAACAACTAAAGTTGAGAACAGCCGGTATGAAGCATACCCGAGCTCAACGCTGCAAGTATAACTAAAGGAGTCTTCAAAAGAGAGCTTCAATAATGATTCCTCGCCTTTTTTCTCTGTTAAAATTTTTTTTGCGACATTCAATTAAAGCATATGAAAATGAACTAAGATAAGTGCAAAACTGTAAAATAAGCATGAATTAAAACTAAAAAAGTGCATTCACCGTAACTTCAATATATAAATGCTTGGTGCTGCCGCCACGACACATTTTACTAACAAATTTTTCCTTCAGTTCTAGAATTTTGACCAAACTGTTCAATTGGTGAGCCTTTATCGCTGGCATTATAACTTAAACTATCTTTTTGTGGAAATTATGTTTATATAGCTGGGATCACAACAACCACAGGTCAGCTAAATAGGGAGTACAGATCATTGAAAGCCTAACAAAATTTTTAATTACACACTTTTTTTCTCACAAAAATATATTTTATAAACACATGTTTAAAACAGGTTTATGGTAGAATCTATTAAGAACATCTAAAAAGAGGTTTATGGTAAAATCTCATGTTTAAAATCACAGAACATGTTTTAGTTTAAACATGTTCAAATCTGATTCCCATATTTTAAAACAAACATAAATTGGAGATTAAATCTGTTGAAATTTGTGAAGTGGAAGTGGGTGACGGGACAGGCCGCGCGGCCTGTGGCGGACAGCTTTGACGGACTGGGCGGACTGGGCGGACTGGGCGGACTGCGGTTTGCGGCCTGGTGAAAAGTCTGGGGGAAGCCGGCTGTGTTTAGCGGGTTGTTGCATGGAGTCCGCGGTTTGGTGCGGCCTGGTATCTGCGGATAGAGAGGCCTGCGGACTGGTGCATTGCTCAGAGGCCGCGGGTGCAAGCTTGCGCTGACAGGCGGGTTGGCTCGAGTTCGCGGGTAGCTTGCGGACTGGCGTGTCCGCGGTTCGGGCTGTTGCAGACTGAGCTTAGAGCTTGGTTGAGGCCTTGTCGAGCTCTGGTGTTACAGCAGGTCTTGCTGTGGAGACCGGTTGGCGGACTGGTGTTTGGAGTCCGGGAGGAAGCTACTGCGTTGGACAAGTGCGAGGTGCTCGCGGACTGGTGGCGGTCTGTGCTAGGGTGTTTGGCGGACGAGAACTTGTGTCCGCCATGCTCGCTTTGTTCCTTGATGGTTTTGGGCTTGGTCACACCTTGTGCCAAGTTCATGGTGTCCGCCGTATCCGCTGAGTCCGCTGTGACCGGGCGGTCTGTTGCTAGCTGCTTTTGGTCGTGGACTTGTGGCGGATTGAGGTGTGGGTCTTGCGGACTGCCTCGGGTTGGTGCGGACAGCCATTGAAGGGGGTTGTTGTCCTGCAGTGATTGGAGCTTTGCGGGCTGATGCCTTGTCCGCTTAGCTCAGGCGGACTGGAGAGGGTTCGTCAATGGTTGCCTTGCTCCTAGCGGTTTCCCTTGGTGACCGGCTAAGTCCTCGCGGACTGAGCGGACGGTCGTTTGTGTTCGCGCGGACTGGGGCGGTGTCGCTATCTCTTGGGCGGTGACCACACTCCTCACCTGGCCTATAAATAGGACCCCCCTGGCACATCTACAGTAACCTATGTAACGTGAGTGAACAATAAATTGGGTTAGGCGAAGTGCTGCGGTCTGTGTTTTCCAGTCCGCGCGGATTGTTTCAGGCTGACGGTTTGCTGTGTGCAGGTCGCGCGGATAACTTCAAGGAGCCAGGAGCTTGGCTTTGACTTCGGTCAATGCTTGGAAGTGTGCGGTCTCTGCGGACTCAGCAGGAGGTCGCTCTGCGGCTTGTCAGTTCTGTTTCATCTTTGCCAGCTTCAGTAACCTGTCCGCCGGCTTCAGGCGGGTAGGGGTGTTCCTCAGTTCGGGTTCAGCAGGAGGCGAGTAACGGTGTGTCCGCGCGGCTTAGCGGCTTCGGCGGACTCCGTGGTATTCGGCGGATAGCAGTATAGTTCGGGCGGCTTCGTCGGTCTCGGCGACCTCAGCGGTCTCGGCGGACTCCGGGTTTTGTCCGCCCGGCTTGTTTTTTTGGTTCTTTCTGTTTTCAGCTGTTATACTAGCGAAATCATGTCTCGCTATGTATGCCTCAGATTGTAAAGAAGTGAATGCATAATAAGACCTTCTTGTGCTTCCATTGTGTTGTTGGGTGAAACCTCTAGTCCTTGGGTTTTTCGCAGGTTCAGCGTGCGAACTGGATAGTTCCGAAGATATTAATTTGGCATTTGGGCTATCTTGCTGACCACGTTGAGAAAATTTAACATGGTATCAGCGCCAGGTTTCTGAGGTTTCGGAGGTTCAGTTGCATGAGCGGAAGTCAGCCAGTGTTGTTACTCAGTGATTGAGTGGTGATCAACCTGTGTTGTTGCTCGGAGCTGCTGAAGGGTACCAACAGGTGTTTGCAATGGAAGGAAGTCTTGCAAGAGGTCTTGGCATTGAACTCTTAACGCCGACTAACTTCAAGAAGTGGAAGTCGTGCATGAAGAGTTATCTTCTAGGCGAGGAGCTGTGGGAAGTCGTCGGTGGTGACGACAGACAGGAAGTTACTGCTACTTTCGGTACTGCTGAGCAGGTGAGGCTCTGGAGAAGAACTAATGCTAAGGCGGAGTTCATTCTGAAGAGAGCTGTCTCTCCGGAACTGTTTGATCACATCATTGGATGTGAGTCGGCTGCTGATATTTGGACAACCATTGATTAGTTGTTCAATAGGAAGAATGTGGCGCGGCTGCAGTTCCTGGAGAATGAGTTGGCCAGGGCAACTCAGGGAGACCTTTCCATCTCCAAATACTTCTTAAAGATGAAGAGCTTGTGTGCTGAGCTGTCGGCACTGGATCCTGATGAGCCTATCTTTGAGGCAAAGATGAAAAGGCACATTATCCGTGGCTTGCGGAAGGAGTATGTGGCCTTTGTTACATCTGTTCAAGGGTGGGCTACTCAGCCGTCTCTGCTGGAGCTGGAGAATCTGCTTGCCTCGCAGGAGAGCTTACAAGGCAGATGGCTGGAGTGAACCTGAATCAGGAAGGCAGCGAGGCTCTCTTCTCAGGCAAGAAGAAGGGATGGGAAGGGAAGAAGAAGAAGAAGGTGCAGGCCGCTGGTGAGAAGGAGACTTCAACTTCGTATCCGCCGGAGAGGAGCAATGCTCCTAAGGACTGGAAGAAGAATCTGAAGTGCTACCGGTGTCATCAGCGAGGGCACTTCAAGCGGGACTGCAAGGTCAAACTGCAGCCTGGGCATGCTGCGGGAAAGGAGGAAGTTTGCTCGAGAAGTGAAGAAGCAGAATGGGGAGGAGCTTTCTTGACGGGCACTTGTGTCCGGGCCTTATCTGCTGAGGACTTCAACAGTGAGTGGATCGTCGACTCCGGGTGTGGTCATCACCTCACCGGAGACAAATCGAAGTTCACCTCCATGCAGGCTTACTCAGGTAATGAAGCTATTATCACTGCTGATAATACTGTTTTTGCAGTAGAGAAGGAGGGGGTCGTGTCTTTGGGTAGTGATCAGGGGCCACTCACGTTAAGGAGTGTGTATCACATGTCGGGCATGAAGAAGAACCTCTTCTCGGTGACCAATGCGGTGGACGCTGGGTATCACATTCTGTTTGGGCCAACAGACGTGAGGTTCCTTCGCAACGTATCAGCGGTGAAGGCTGATGTTGCTCATGTTGTGAGGAGGGTGAAGAACTTGTTTGTTCTTTCCACCAGTGCCTATGTTGATAGGATGAGGGCCAATGATAGTGCTGCAATCTGGCATGAAAGGCTGGGGCATGTTGGCATGGACAAGCTGAAGGCGATGGCTAGTAGAAGTCTGGTGAGGGGGTTGCCGATGTTGTCCTCCTTTGGTGATGGGCATGTTTGTGCGGGCTGTCAATATGGTAAGGCACATCGCCTTTCATTTGATAAATCACAAACAAGGAGCAAGAAACCATTGGAGTGTATTCATGGTGACCTGATGGGACCGACGGTTACTGCCAGCCTTGGTGGAAGCAAATACATGCTTGTCTTGGTTGATGACTACTCAAGGTATACTTGGGTGTACTTCTTAAAGGAGAAGTCGGAAGCCTTCCGTTTGTTTGTGGAGTTCAAGGAGTTGGTAGAAGGCCGGCTTGGCTTGCGGATTAAGAAGCTTAGAACTGATAACAAGGGTGAATTTGTTTCCTCCGAGTTTTCTAACTTCTGCAGGAAGCACGGGATCCAACGGGAGCTTACTTGTGCTCACACTCTACAACAAAATGGGGTAGCGGAGCGGAAGATCCGTCATTTGACGGAAACCTGCAAATGTTGGTTGCATGCGAAAGATATCCCAAGGTCCTTTTGGGCGGACGGAATGTCTTGTGCTGCTTATGTCATCAACCGGATGCCACTCAGCCCTATCAACATGAAGACTCCTGTTGAGCTATTGCTGAAGGAGAAGCCGAGCGTGGGACACCTTAGGGTGTTCGGTTCAACTTGCTATGTGCATGTCCCGGATGCTTCACGGACAAAGCTGGATGCGAAGGCAAGGAAACTTGTCTTTGTTGGCTACGATGAGCGGAAGAATGGATGGAAATGCATGGATCCTGTGACGAAGAAGTTCGTGGTGTCAAGAGACATTGTCTTTGACGAGCTGACATCATATGGAGGTGGCTCGGTGGAGCTAACCAGAAGTAGCAAGGTTGATGAAGCACCAGTGGTGGCTGCTGAAGGCTTGGAAGAGGAGCTTGCTGTTTCACCAGCAGCTCCTGTTTCTTTGAACTCCGAGGCTGAGCCTTCTGGCTCAGGAAGCAGGGGGAGCACTGCTCAATGCTTGCCCCAGGTAGGAGTGGAGCCTGAAGAAGCAACGGAAGCCGTGAGCAAGGAGCCATGTCTTCGGAGATCGAAGAGGGTGGTTAAGCCACCGGCTCGGTACTGTGAAGGGAATGCAGTGAGCTTTGTCTCCTGTTTCTTTGCAGGTCCTCTGGATGAGCGAGAACCTGCAAACTTCAACGAGGCCACTGGAGTAAAGGAGTGGGAAGGTGCCATGAAGGAAGAGATTGATGCTCTGAAGAAGAATGAAACCTGGGATCTTGTGCCCAAGGTTGATGGCATTACTCCGGTAACTTGCAAGTGGGTGTATAAGTTGAAGAATAAGGCTGATGGGAGCATTGATCGTTTCAAGGCTCGCCTGGTCGCTAGAGGATTCTCACAACAGTATGGAGAAGACTATGAGGAGACATTTAGTCCAGTTGCGAAGATGACATCTGTAAGAGTGGTGATCGCCTTGGCTGCTAGCAAGGGATGGAGGTTGTGGCAACTCGATGTGAAGAATGCTTTTCTTTACGGAGAGATTGACAAGGACATCTTCATGGATCAGCCGCTTGGTTTTGTCTCTGAAAAGCATCCAGACTATGTCTGCAAACTCAGGAAGGCTCTCTACGGGTTGAAGCAAGCTCCAAGAGCGTGGTATGGGAAGATTGCAGAGTACCTGCAATTCTGTGGATACTTTGCTTCTAACTCGGATTCTAGCTTGTTCGTCAAGAAGAAGGGAGAGCTAAGAGTCTTGGTCCTACTGTATGTGGATGACATGATCATTACAGGGAATTCAGAGGAGGAAGTAGCAAGGCTCAGGGCTGAGCTTGCTATACGCTTCGAGATGAAGGACTTGGGAGAGTTGCATCACTTTCTCGGTCTGGAAGTGGAGAGGAAGGAGTGCGGGATTCTCATTAGCCAGAAGGGATATGCTGATCGTATTGTGAAGCGGTTCGGCATGGGCGAAGGGAAGAAGTGCTCTACTCCACTGGAATCTGGGCTAAAGCTTCGACGAGATGAGGGAAGGGTTCTTAATGATCCCTTGGTGTTCAGGGCTCTTGTTGGGAGCTTGATCTATCTGACGATTACAAGGCCGGATATAGCTTATGTTGTTGGCCGAGTAAGTCGATATATGGCTGAACCAAGGAAATCTCATCTGGTGGCGGCGAAGGGAATTTTGAAGTATGTCAAGGTGACTTCTGAGATGGGACTCCTCTATGGAAGGGATGCGGAGTTTGCGTTGCTCGGGTACACGGATGCTGACTATGGCGGTGATTCGGATGATCGGAGGTCTACTTCAGGTTATGTGTTCACTTGCGATTCAACTAGCATCTAGTGGTGTAGCAAGAAGAAGGACTCGGTGTCGGTTTCAACCACGGAGGCGGAGTATAAGGCTTCGGCCTTGGCTGCTCGGGAAGTCGTTTGGTTGAGGAGACTTATAGAGGATGTCCATGAAGAAGTGCAAGGGCCTACTTTACTCCGGGGTGACAATGAGAGTGCTCTCAAACTGGTTAACAATCCAGTGTGTCACGCCAGGACCAAGCATATAGAGATTGATCAACATTTCATCAGGGAGAAGGTGTTGGAAGGATCTCTGCTGGTCGGGCATGTTCGGAGTGAAGATAATCTTGCTGACATCTTCACGAAACCGCTGTCGAAGGGGCCCTTTGAACGCTTGCGCAGCTTGCTGGGCTTGGTCACCACTTCTCACTTCAAGGGGGAGTGTTGAAATTTGTGAAGTGGAAGTGGGTGACGGGACAGGCCGCGCGGCCTGTGGCGGACAGCTTTGGCGGACTGGGCGGACTGGGCGGACTGCGGTTTGCGGCCTGGTGAAAAGTCTTGTGGAAGCCGGCTGTGTTGAGCAGGTTGTTGCATGGAGTCCGCGGTTTGGTGCGGCCTGGTATCTGCGGATAGAGAGGCCTGCGGACTGGTGCATTGCTCAGAGGCCGCGGGTGCAAGCTTGCGCTGACAGGCGGGTTGGCTCGAGTTCGCGGGTAGCTTGCGGACTGGCGTGTCCGCGGTTCGGGCTGTTGCGGACTGAGCTTAGAGCTTGGCTGAGGCCTTGTCGAGCTCTGGTGTTACAGCAGGTCTTGCTGTGGAGACCGGTTGGCGGACTGGTGTTTGGAGTCCGGGAGGAAGCTACTGCGTTGGACAAGTGCGAGGTGCTCGCGGACTGGTGGCGGTCTGTGCTAGGGTGTTTGGCGGACGAGAACTTGTGTCCGCCATGCTCGCTTTGTTCCTTGATGGTTTTGGGCTTGGTCACACCTTGTGCCAAGTTCATGGTGTCCGCCGTATCCGCCGAGTCCGCTATGACCGGGCGGTCTATTGCTAGCTACTTTTGGTCGTGGACTTGTGGCGGATTGTGGTGTGGGTCTTGCGGACTGCCTCGGGTTGGTGCGGACAGCCATTGAAGGGGGTTGTTGTCCTGCAGTGATTGGAGCTTTGCGGGCTGATGCCTTGTCCGCTTAGCTCAGGCGGACTGGAGAGGGTTCGTCAATGGTTGCCTTGCTCCTGGCGGTTTCCCTTAGTGACCGGCTAAGTCCTCGCGGACTGAGCGGACGGTCGTTTGTGTTCGCGCGGACTGGGGCGGTGTCGCTATCTCTTGGGCGGTGACCACACTCCTCACCTGGCCTATAAATAGGACCCCCCTGGCACATCTACAGTAACCTATGTAACGTGAGTGAACAGTAAATTGGGTTAGGCGAAGTGCTGCGGTCTGTGTTTTCCAGTCCGCGCGGATTGTTTCAGGCTAACGGTTTGCTGTGTGCAGGTCGCGCGGATAACTTCAAGGAGCCAGGAGCTTGGCTTTGACTTCGGTCAATGCTTGGAAGTGTGCGGTCTCTGCGGACTCAGCAGGAGGTCGCTCTGCGGCTTGTCAGTTCTGTTTCATCTTTGCCAGCTTCAATAACCTGTCCGCCGGCTTCAGGCGGGTAGGGGTGTTCCTCAGTTCGGGTTCAGCAGGAGGCGAATAACGGTGTGTCCGCGCGGCTTAGCGGCTTCGGCGGACTCCGTGGTATTCGGCGGATAGCAGTATAGTTCGGGCAGCTTCGTCGGTCTCGGCGACCTCAGCGGTCTCGGCGGACTCCGGGTTCTGTCCGCCCAGCTTGTTTTTTTGGTTCTTTCTGTTTTCAGCTGTTATACTAGCGAAACCATGTCTCGCTATGTATGCCTCGGATTGTAAAGAAGTGAATGCATAATAAGACCTTCTTGTGCTTCCATTGTGTTGTTGGGTGAAACCTCTAGTTCTTGGGTTTTCCGCAGGTTCAGCGTGCGAACTGGATAGTTCCGAAGATATTAATTTGGCATTTGGGCTATCTTGCTGACCACGTTGAGAAAATTTAACAAAATCCATCTTCATTCAGTGTTAATCTCTCCCAAAGCAGATAACTATCCACTCAATTAAAGGTATGTTGGGAACCCCGTGCGGGCAACATTCATCGTGGGTGTGACATTTGTCGTGGAGATGATATTTGTCTTTGGGGCGACATTTGTCGTGGGGGCGACATATTTCGTGGGCGCGACATTCGTCGTGGAGAAGACATTCGTCGTGGGTGGCGACATTAGTAGTGGGCGGTAACATTGGTCGTGGGCGGTGAAATTAGTCATGAGCAGTGAAATTACTTATGAGGGGAACATTTGTCATAAAATATGTCATGACAGAGGTCCAATTCTAAGTGCTGATGTTAGGACCCAGTGAGCACAATTTATGAAGACTTGCTCTTAGAGGCACAATTCTAAGTGTTGATGTTAGGACCCAATGAGCACAATTTATGAAGACTTGCTCTTAGAGGCACAATTCTAAGTGTTGATGTTAGGACCCAGTGAGCATAATTTATGAAGATTTACTCTTAGAGGCACAATTCTAAATGCTGATGTTAGTACCAAATGAGCACAATCTAAAAGCCAGTGAAATCGATAGCTCGGGGCGTGGATAATGAAGGATCGCTTGCTATTGCTTCGCCGCCAATGGCAACGCCCTCGAGTGGCATAACTGCATTGTAATGTTGGCAAATTGCATAAGTGCATTGCATTGTTGGCAAATTACATAACTGCATTGCAATGTTGTCAAATTTCAATGCAGTGTAGTTTGCTGGAGGGTATGAGTGATGTTATACCCAATGTTGGCAAATTGAAATTGCAAATTGCACAACTGCATTGCAATGTTGGCAAATTGCAATTGTAATGGTGACAAATTGCAAGCATAGGACTTATGTTACCCGCATACCTCACATATATTCGGTTTAAAATGTAAATTAATCTTTGGGATGAAAATATGAATTTCTTTCAGAAGAATAGTATGATGTTCTCCTCATCAAAATCTACATTTTGGGAGGGTGCACAGAAAATTATATGATGATACTGATTGTCTTATTGAGTTCTGAAAATCTGATTAGTATGAAGACAATTAAGTTTTGAGCTTATTGTCTTATTGATGCAATTAACTTCTCTTCCATCCTTTTTTCCTGATCCAATTAATGTGAAAACAATCTTAATTATTGATGGACAATTCAATCTGCACAAAATTATTGAAAATCAATGTCTTTTTGGGCAGTATTGAAAAGAAGTATGCTCTGAAGAAATTAAACAGTCATAATTATACACTGAAAAACAATCTTAATTATTGAAAAGAAATATACTACACTGCACATTTCATCTTATTGGGCAGTATTTTGGTATCTCCCAGGTTGTAGCAATGACGGACAGAAAGCAGTGTGGCTGCTCTGAAGAAAACATTCTCTCATGCAAAATCATGTCTATCCACTCTTTCCAAAATCATATGTTGGGCATTTAAAGAAACCAAAATCAAATGCTTACTCATTATATATAAGCCTAAACTGAGTCATATCAAATGCTTACTTATTATATATATGCCTAAACTGAAAACATAAACTAAACTCATATGCATAATCTAATCATATATTTAAATTGAAAATAGAAACTAAACTCGTACAAGAATTGGAAATAAAACCTTAAGTCTTTTGGAGGGAGACTTGCAACCAGAATAATTTTGAAGGGAATTAAAATCTTGTACAAGAATTGGAAATAAAGAGATGGTGTCTTCTCTTTCTCAAAACAGCTGAGAAGACTTGTGGATTGATTGTAGCAGATCTTGCTCCCCCTGAGATCTTGAATTAATCAGGAATGATGGAGCACTACTTCAGGGTGATAGGTATTCAAAGACCTAGAATTCCTGGACCAGGATTTGTTTCAGGAACTCCTTTGACAGATTGAAATTTGTTGTCCTTTGACGTAGTCCTGTAGAGTTAGAAGGAAGAAGACTCTTGATAGTGATTGGTTGTTCTTCTTTTTCTTGAAAATGTTCTCTGGTCAGGCTGATTGCAGTAGAACTTTTGATTTCAGTATGATTGTTCTTCTGTGCAATCTGAGTGTGTGTCTGATTGTCTATATGCTTTCTGTACTGTGATTCTGTTGCTTTGTTACTGCTTGATCCTTTTCTTTCTGTATATCTTTTCTGACTGAGGAACATTCAAAATTTGAATGTTGAGCAGTAATTACAGACGGCCTTTGAAGGAAGCGGCAATCAATGATTTCCCCAACTGTCCCATGGAAAAACGGCATGTAATCATGCATATTCAATGCACGTTCTAACGGTAACATTCCGAGAGCATCTGGCATTAATAACTCTGGATCCATCATTAAGAAACGGGACGGGAAACCTGAAGATGACCAAGTCTGGATTCGTCGAATGAAGAACGCAATCTGTCGAGGTGAGTTTGAGTTCGTCGAGCTGAGCTTGAGTTCGTCGAGCTGAGCTTGAGTGTGTTCGTCGACCAGACAATCTTCATTAGTCGAACAGACAATCTTCATTCATCCAGCAAATAATTCTCACTGTCAGACAGTATTCGTCGAACTGAGATCCAAATTCATCGAGTGAAGAATGATTGTGGACTTAGCCAAATATTCTGCATCTGTTGATATTCAGTGTCTACATAAGCTGGTGTCGACTGATTGATCTTGGTGTCGACTCAAAACTTCTGGTGTCGACATGAATTGGTGTTGACTGAAATCCTGGTGTCGACACAAATCCTCTGTTGTCGGCATAGATTGGCTGGTGTCAACACAAACCCTAACTGTCGACACAGATACTTTGAGTTTAGAATTCGTCGAGTAGAGTACTGCATTCGTCGACCTGAGAAGCTAACTTCATCGACCTGAGAAGCTGAGAACTTGAGGTCCAAGTTCTTCGAGCTCAGAATCTAATTTGTCAACCAAAGCTTGAAGCTAGACTTAGAAAAATTCTGAAGTTGTCCTGACTTTGGCTTGATGAAGAACCTCAATATTCGTCGAACAAAGAACAGAGATCATCGAGCTCAGCACCAAGAATTGTCTCACGATCGTCGAGCGTAGAACACCTTTCGTCGAGCTGAGTTCGACGAACGTCGAACTTATTTTACTTAGTCTTGAAATCCTCTAAGTCTGAAGTCTCTGATGGTCATGTTGATAGCTGGTCCATCTGATGTTGAACCTAAGGAGTTGGCCTAGACTCTATGACACAACTTTGACCCTGGCTATACATGATGGGTCACATACTAAGTCAGTGAACCTAGCCCAAATCAACTATGGATCCAAGAAGCCCGCTCTCGCGAGTTTGCGGTGAGTTGTAGGCGTTCCTTCGGGTAGATATGTGAAGTTCACGTTGTTTAGAGTCAGTAATTAAGAACGGACATAGTCATGATGTGTGAAGCCTATCCAGACATGTTGGTCTGGATCGGTGATGTTGCATTGCATTAATGCCGGAGAAGTCTCCATGCGATTGTTTGTTTTTCGGGTTTTCTACGTGGTAGATTGCAACAGGGAGCTTTGGGGATTAACCCTAAGTTGCACCCGGAAAACTGGGCGGATGCGTGATCTTGCCAATTTGGTGGCCTGGGAGCCAACTTGAAACATAACCGGGTTATGTGAAGTGTGATGGAAACGGGACTCGAGAGAAGTTTGACCCACGCATATGGCTTAAATTGTCGTTGCGGTGTGAGCATGGGTTAGATGGAACCGTACCCGTTCTATGTCATTCGGTTAAAGAGACCTAAGGGTACGTGGCACTTGCCGTTGGCATAGATGAGGGTCTTCAGCGTTCTATGGCTTAAATTGACGTGACCCCGGCCAAGAAGACAAAATGCTCATAGTGTGGCCGTCAAAGTGGCGGTGGTGTGCTCGGAATGTCTATGGCTTAAATTGACGTGGCATCGACCGGTTCACCGAGAATGTGCCCTGAGAGCACGGGGCGTGTGGCCATGCATTCCAACGTCTGTGATGCAATGTATATTTATATACTACTAGGCTATGCTAATGAGTACAGGGAAGGAGCATCACCGTAATGAGTTGGGGTCGGGATCGTTATAATTTGGTCAGCATTGCTGACCGTTGCCTTTTGTTTGCCACCGTGCGGTGGTTTTGTTGCTTGCAGGTGCTGCTGGACCAAGCGGTCAATAGCGGGCTAAAGACCAAATTGCAAAGCCGGCCCTCGAAGCCCTAATTGGAGTGTTTACTGCTTTTTCTCATGTATGACCGGCATGCGTGTCGTGGTTTGTAAATCATGTAATATTAAGTAAATCATTTTGTAAGGCCTTAAGGCCTGTACTGGTGTATGTACTACATTCCTATTTGGTATTTTAGTGGACATTCGTGCTCTTTGTGTTGGGTTCTTAATTGCAACTTTTAAAATTGATTCCGCTAGAATGCTCTGTGTAGGACGTTGGATTGGTTGGATGGTTTCAATTGAGTAACCACCCGGTCTGTCTGTGGTATATGGCGTCGGGTCGCGGCTGGACCTACTGCTATATGCTATGTGACGGATAGGGGGTGTTACAATTTGGTATCAGACTATTGGTTTTGGTCAGGCTTAAAATGAATTCGTGGGCGAATTCTTTTTAAGGGGTGGTGAGCACATGTGTGTGTGTCATCATTATAATAGTAAAAGAACCCATGAATTTCCACTTAGGAATGAAAATACACGTGTTTGGGGAACCTGCGTGTTCCTATAATTTCTTTTGCAATTTTATTTGGTCGCTTAACAGTGCTTTTTACCACTATAGGTGACCAGAAGTGGCGCTGGGCCGTCGGAACATCGAGTTTCTGAGGCTAGCAGTACACCAGATGTTGCTCCTGTAACACCTCCATCGGCTGAGACCATGTGATTGGTGGCCGAAGCAGTGTTGGCCATAATGAATGCGCAGCCTGCAAGGCAAATACAGCAGCGTGCTCATGTGATGGAGCAGGAACCTCTTCCAGAGGTTGAGCCGAGGAGAGTGGAACAGGTAGTAGTGGAGCCGTTGGTGCCAAAGAGGGCAACCAAGAGACAGCTCAAGCATGTCATGAGATTTAATCCTTCGGTATTCTCGGGGTTGGGAACCCCATCTAAAGCTGAAGACTGGCTCTCCAGGGTGAGGGGAGTCATGACAGCAACGGAGACAGTGGAGTGGCAAATGACCACCATTGGTACGTTCCTTTTGGACGGTGAAGCGAGATTGTGGTGGGAAGGATTGGAGTTGCACCTATTGAGAGGTAGACAACTTGTTGATGTCTCGATGGAGGAGTTCTCCAGATTATTCTTGGCTAGATACCTCCCTTCTGCGCAGAGGATAGCGTTGGAAAATGAGTTCTTGAAGCTGGTACAAGGGGACAGTAGCGTGGATGAATATCTCCACGAGTTTACTCGTTTGAGTCAAAATGCTAGCTCCACCATCGCGGATGAGGAGCGTAAGACGAATCGATTCTACGAAGGGTTGAGAGATGAGTTGAGGTTACTACTCTCGGGGCCGATGACGCAGGGTTTCTTGACCTTGGTCAACACGGCACGGTCCTTGGAGAACGACATGAAGAATGCTCAGGCAAAGAAAAGTTTGGATGATAAGAAATCTGAGTTGAAAGTGCCGACTACTTCAAAGTCCGGCTATCGAAGATTCCACAAGAAGCATAGGACTTCGGGTCCAGCTCCCTCTTCTGTTGCTTCTGGGGTGACTACGGGTCGGACCACGGGTGTGTGTTTTACTTGTGGAAAGCAGGGGCACTTTGCCCGTGATTGTTGGAGCGGACGTCCCAAGTCCGAAAGGAAGTCGGGAGCGACTTACGAAGAGAAGGGCAAGGCGGTGGAGTCGAGCGCGTCCCACTATGCTCCGGCCCAACCGAGGGTATACAATCTTGGCCAACAGGAGGCCATCAAACATGCAGATGTGGTGACAGGTACGGTTTAATTTATAGCAAGTTAATTTCTTTAAATTCTTGTTATGCACATGTTACCTTACCACTACTTGTTTAGGATTTGTTTTGATTTGTGAAAATCCGGCAAGAGAACTCTTCGATACAGGAGCTTCACACTCCTTCTTTTCCGAAGGGTTTATATCATGCATCGGAGTCCCTTCTTCGATAGAGAAGGATAAGTTGGATGTATTGTTGCCCAATGGGTGTTCGATGCGCGCGTATAGGATATGCGATGTTAAGATTCGTATTGGGAATCAGGAGTTCAATCTGCAAGCGTCGTTACTTCCGTTGGTGGAGTTCAACGTTATATTTGGCATGGACTGGATCTCAGAGCAGCAGGCCCATATTGATTGCGGTAGCAAGGAAGTCAAGTTGGGAGAAAGTCGTGAGACGACTTTTACGGGCTTAAAGGGGTCAAGCAAGACATTGATGTCTGCTTTTCAGGTGGTGAAGGCGGTTCGTGCTAGTGCAGAACTATTCTTCACGCTAGTGGAGGTTGCGAAGCCAAAGCCCGCGTTGGATAATATTTCAGTGGTATCGGAGTACCCTGATGTGTTCCCTAGAGATCTTCCTGGAGCCCCGCCGCAGCGGGAGATAGATTTCACGATTGAGCTAGTGCCAGGTGCAAAGCCTGTGTCACGATCTCCGTATTGGCTAGCGCCTAAGGAAATGGCGGAGCTGAAGGTGCAACTGCAAGAGTTGTTGGAGCAAGGGTATGTGCGCCCAAGGTCTTCGCCTTGGAGCGCGCCGATCCTCTTTGTTAAGAAGAAGGACGGAAGATTGAGGCTATGTATTGATTATCGGGAGCTCAACAAGTTGACGGAGAAGAACAAGTACCTGATTCCCCGGATCGATGACCTTTTTGATCAGTTGGTCGGGTCGACGGTGTACTCGAAGTTGGATCTCAAGTCTGGGTACTATCAGCTGCGAATAAGGGAGAGTGATATCCCGAAGACAGCATTCAGTACGAGATACAGGCATTATGAGTTCACGGTCATGCCGTTTGGGCTGACTAATGCGCCGTCAGTGTTCATGGATTTGATGAACAGGACCTTCAGGGAGTACTTTAACCATTTTGTGATCGTCTTCATCAACGATATTTTGGTGTACTCGCAGAGTGAGGAAGATCACTTCAAGCATCTTCATCTGGTTTTGGAGACACTAAGCAGGAATCAATTGTATGCCAAGTTCTCGAAGTGCGAGTTTTGGTTATCCTCAGTGGCGTTCCTCGGTCATATAGTGAGTTGAGAAGGTATTGCAGTGGATCCGGCGAAGATTGCTGCGATACGGGAGTGGCCTGGGCTTTCCATGGTAGCGGAAGTCCGGAGCTTTCTGGGGCTAGCCGGCTATTATTGGCGCTTCGTAAAGATCTTCTCGCAGATAGCGTTACCTCTCACTACTTTGATGAGCAAGGAGCAGAAGTTCGTTTGGACGCCGGAGTGCGCGCGAGCTTTTGAGGAGTTGAAGTGTCGGTTGACCACGGCGCCTGTGCTGAGTTTGCCATGTGGGACCGAAGGTTATGAGATTTATAGCGATGCTTCGGGCAGCAGTTTGGGTTGCGTGCTACTGCAACATGGAAGTGTGACAGCTTATGGCTCGAGACAGCTGAAAGTGCACGAGAGGAATTATCCCATCCATGACTTGGAGCTAGCGGCTGTGATTTTTGCCTTGAAGCTGTGGAGACATTATTTGTACGGTGTGAATATTGATATCTACATCGATCACAAGAGCCTGAAGTATCTGATCGATCAGAAAGATCTGAATATGCGGCAGCGTAGATGGATGGAGTTCCTGCGAGACTATACATTCAAGATCCACTACGTGCCAGGTAAAGGGAATGCGGTTGCGGACGCGTTGAGTCGCCGGGCCCCAGCTCAAGCCAATTGGTTGTCGATCCATGACGAGCGGTTAGTTCTGGAGTTGGAGGCGTTTGAGATTGTTTGTGTGGATAAGCAATCAAGTGATGAAGCAGTACTGAATTGGACTGAAGTCCAATATGACCTGACTGATCGGATTCGGCAGGCTTTGGATTTGGATAACCATATGATGCAGTTCATGGTGTAGGCTCTGGATCGGTCAAATTCCCAATTCGTTGTGGAGGACGGATTGCTTTGGAAAGACGGTCATTTGTGCGTCCCAAGTGTGGCCAATTTGCGGGTGGAGTTGTTGTACGAGGCACACAATACCAAGTACTCGATTCACCCGGGGAGCACGAAGATGTACCGCGATGTAAAGAAACTGTTTTGATGGCCGGGTTTGAAGAAAGATGTGGTGCTCTACGTGGCGAAGTGCCAAACTTACGCCTTGGTGAAGGCGGAATGCCAAAAGCCGGTAGGATTTCTGAAGTCCTTGCCTATTCCGGAGTGGAAATTCGACGACGTCTCTATGGACTTTGTGCACGGTTTTCCAATGTCGCAAAAGGGGAACTACGTCATTTGGGTGGTCGTAGATCGGTTAACGAAGGTGTCACATTTCATTCCGCATAGGCAGGATGATCCAGTGGAGAAGTTTGTCAAAACCATATGTGGATAATATAGTACGGCTTCACGATGTGCCCCGCAGCATTGTGAGTGACCGAGATGGGCGGTTCACGTCCAATGATTGGAGGCTAGTGCAGCAAATGTTGGGAACAAAATTAAAATTCAGCATAGCCTTCCATCCACAAACGGATGGGCAGACCGCGAGGGTTAATAGAACTATGGAAGACATGCTCCACATGTGTGTCTTGGACTTTGGAAAGCAATGGGAAGACCATATTTATTTGTTGGAGTTTGCGTGCAATAATAGCTACCAAGTGATTATTCAAATGGTGCCCTTCGAGGCCCTATATGGTAGAAAATGTCGCACGTCGTTGTCTTGGTTAGAAACAGGTGAGTTAAAGTTGTACAAGCGCCAAGAGGTAGAAGATGCTACGTCCTTGGTTCATACCATTCGGGGGAGGTTGCTTATCGCTCAGGACCGGGAAGCGAAGTACTATAATGTCAAGCACAGGAACGTGGAGTTCGCTGTTGGCGACTATGTGTACTTAAAGATCAAACAGTTCAAGGATGTCTCGCGGGTGGGGCGATTGAAAAAGCTAAGCCCGAGGTACCTTGGGCTGTTTGAGGTTTTGGAGCGGGTTGGTGAAGCATCCTATCGGTTGAAGCTCTCAGTGGAGCTTAGTGGTTTACATGATGTATTCTATATTTCGGTGCTACGGAAGGCGGTGCAAGAGCCTTCGCAAGTGATCGCGGTTGATCAAGTGTCGGTGGATAGTGGGTTGACGACAAGAGTCAAGCCCGTGCGGATTGAGGACTCGGAGGTCAAGCGGCTACGCAATAAAGAGATCAGGATGGTCAAGGTCCGATGGGACATTTGCAGTCGGGAGGAGCTCTCTTGAGAGCGAGAGCAGACTATGCTTGACGAGTATCCGGAGGTTTTCCGCTCAGGTATAATTTAATTTTGTACATGTCTTTCCTTTATGAAATTTCGACGATGAAATTCTTTTAAGATGGGGAGAGTTGTAACGCCCCGAAACTCAAAAGAGCGACGGGAGGTGTTTTGGGCCAAATTTGGAATCTGTCAGGGGGCACACGGCCTGGGATACAGGCGTGTCCCAGGGCGTGTCAAGCTGAATTTGATGATTTGGTCGAGAGGTCGACGATTTTGGAGTCGACGATCGTCGAGCAGAGAACACGGCCTGAGACACGGGCGTGTCTCAGGGCGTGTCGAGCCCATGTCGACGATCGGCCGGGGGAGTCGATGAATTTTGCTCGACGAAGTGTCGAGACAAGACACACGGACTAGGACACGTGCGTGTCCAAGGCCGTGTCAGGAAGTCGACGAACTTCACTCGACAAAGTGTCGAGACAGTCAACACGGCCTGGATCCCAGGCGTGTTCGAGTAGACACGGGTTAGGACACGGGCGTGTCTAATACCCGTGTGAGTCTCGGGTTGTTTTCAGCCTGTGTCGATGGGGGCACACGGTCGACCACACGGCCGTATCAGTTGGAATACTGGCATGTCGGGTCGAACACGGGCGTGTCAAATGCCCGTGTGTTGTTCAAGGTGCGTCGATTTTGACGGTGAATGAGGGACACGGCCCTGGACACGGGCATGTGCCAGGCCATATTCGGTCCAGATTGTACATTTCAGGCCTGAATCAAGGCCGTTCGTTTCTTTAATTTGGGATCCAATGGCTGGGGGTTGTTCCTGATGGGATATACACAGGATTGGACCTTTGAAACCCACATTTCTTTTGAGTGGTTCTCTTTCTAAGTCAAAAGAGAGAGGAGAGCAAAGGAAGAAGAAGGAGCTTAGATCCGGCCATTGGAGGAGCTTCGAAGCTCCAAATCGTGAGCCGACTTCGGATCTACGGAGGCAAAGAGAGTGTGGTGCTTTTAATCCGCTTACATTCCCATGGCGCCGAGGAAGAATGCTAGGGTAACGATTCTCTTCTTGAGCATGTGAAGCTCTCCTTCTTTGCATAGGAAGCCCGCTCTCGCGAGTTTGCGGTAAGTTGGAGGCGTTCCTTCGGGTAGATATGTGAAGTCCCCGTTGTTTAGAGTCCGTAATCAAGAACGGACATAGGCATGATGTGTGAAGCCTATCCAGACATGTTGGTCTGGATCGGTGATGTTGCATTTCATAAATGTCGGAGAAGACTCCGTGCGATTGTTTGTTTTTCGGGTTTTCTACGTGGTAGATTGCAACAGGGAGCTTTGGGGATTAACCCTAAGGTGCACCCGGAAAACTGGGCGGATGCGTGATCTTGCCAACTTGGTGGCCTGGGAGCCAACTTGAAACATAACCGGGATATGTGAAGTGTGATGGAAACGGGACTCGGGAGAAGTTTGACCCGCGCATATAGCTTAAATTGTCGTTGCGGTGTGTGCACGGGTTAGATGGAACCGTACTCGTTCTATGTCGTTTGGTTAAAGAGACCTAAGGGTACGTGACACTTGTCGTTGGCATAGATGAGGGTCTTCGGCGGTCTATGGCTTAAATTGACGTGATCCAGGCCAAGAAGACAAAATGTTCATAGTGTGGCCGTCAAAGTGGCGGTGGTGTGATCAGAATGTCTATGGCTTAAATTGACATGACATCGACCGGTTCACCGAGAATGTGCTCTGAGAGCACGGGGCGTGTGGTCGTGCGTGCCAACGACTGTGATGTAATGTATATTTATATCCTACTTGGCTATGCTAATGAGTGCAGGGAAGGAGCATCGCCGCCCCGAGTTGGGGGCGGGATCGTTATAATTTGGTCAGCATTTCTGACCGTTGCCTTTTGTTTGCCACCGTGCGGTGGATGTTTTGCTTGCAGGTGCTGCTGGACCAAGCGGTCAATAGCGGGCTAAATCCCAAATTGCGAAGCCGGCACTCGAAGGCCTAATTGGAGTGTTTATTACTTTTACTCATGTATGACCGGCCTGAGTGCCGTGGTTTGTAAATCATATAATATTAAGTCAACCATTTTGTAAGGCCTTAAGGCCTGTACTAGTGTATGTACTACATTTCTATTTGGTATTTTAGTGTACATTTGTGCTCTTTGTGCTGGGTTCTTAATTGCAACTTTTAAAATTGCTTCCGCTAGAATGCTCTGTGTAGGATGTTGGATTGGTTGGATGGTTTACATTGAGTATCCACCCTGTCTGTCTGTGGTATATGGCGTCGGGCCCCGGCCGGACCTACTGTTATATGCTATATGACAGATAGGGTGTGTTTCACGCCGGGCCAAGCTGCCCACCACCAAATCCACCGAGCCTACAGCCCGAGTGAGCCAACCTAACCCCCCCCCCCACAACACCCGGGAGTGTGAGTGCAACCCTAGATTATTTCTACTTACTCTTGCATTTCAGTTTTACCTACTATTTAGGTTAGCCCAGGACTGCCCAAGGTATACCCCGTGAAGGGCTCTCGAAGGCACTAGGAACTACGATGGGATTACGCTCAAAGCTCCCTTTCGCTAGGCACTTACTATTATTGGTTGCTACCTGATTTCCCATCCCTTAATTAATTTTACTGAATCTAGCCCTAGTGCATTAAACACTTCCTCCCTACGGGAAGAACGATCTTTCGCCGATCTCGAGCACCATCGGACACTAGCCATTCCAACCCCTCACTAATCCCAACTTCCAATGACGAAATATTTATCATTCATCCAAATCAGCAAACTTATAACCCCAAATCGGGTGCCTCAATTCTTACTCCCAGACAACTTTTGCGATTTTAATAAATGTAGATCAACCTAAGCTATATGAAGAGTATAAGGTGAGGTACACCAAATAATCACCCAGTACCCCTAAAATAATTATTGGAGGGCTATAATGACATTTTTAGCCTAAACCCAGAAATTCATAATTTTCCTGATTTATCAGATAATTTATTTATTTATTCTAGTAATCCAAAAATCCAAATTGAACATGAAGTACCCATTTTGGACAAGCAATTGCTCTACAAAATTTATGATAAATTCAATATGTCTAATTAACATAAAATCTAGTGTCTCACAATTTTCCAGCAGGATTTAAGCTCTAAACAAATTTTACATCAAATTCCCAAAATTATGGGTTTGTAAAGTATATATTGCCAATAATCATCTAAAAATCATGAATTAATTTCTCTAGGTGAATATTGACCTAAAAACTATCAGAGACCCAATTTCACAATTTTGCAACAAGTAAATATCTCTAAATAATGTATTGACCATAAATGCCATTTTTAAATCTTATTAAGGCAACACTAAAGTTTTTCAACTAAAATTTATAACAAAATTCAAGGACAACCATAATCCCTTAAGACATCTCCTGCCTAAGTTTCATGAGTCTGGAATGAATAGTGTGATCATAATAAATAAAATACCAAATTGGGCCACATCATTTATATCAAAGGGGGTGCTAGTAGTATTACTCTTAAAATTCCAATAAATTCACCAGAGGTCCTAACTAAGTTAAAATCCATGCTACCTAGGTTTCACACCTTTTTAGTAAGTTTTGGTGGCTTATTCTACAGTAAAGGTGGATATGCCCTAGACTAGGGTTAGGGATTTGAGAGGTTCCTCCATCTCCAAATCCCCTAGAACTCATACCAGAGGGCTTTGGATACCCTAGCACCATTTCTACCAAGTTGCAAGATCACTCAAGGGTATTTGACCCCATGCCCTTCACAACACTCAAAAGCCCCTCCTTAGGGTGTGAGTTTGGATCCTAGGACAAAGCTACCTTAGGCCACCCCATAATCCCTTTGAGGGTCTTAAAGGTCATTTTCAGTCAGTGGTCAAAATCCCAGCCTCTGTTGAGGTGAATTGACCACCCATCCTCAAAGTGCACTTTTCACTTAAGAGCCCCTCATTAAGGTAAAATTAGGGTTAGTTTATTTCCTATCCAAAACACATCCAAATGGGGTGACACTTTATACAGTGGCATATTATTTGGCCAGGGATCACTCACCAAAATTTGGGAGGGTTTGGAGATAATTAGACCACCTAATTAAATTACCCTAATATTATTAAGTAAAAGATAAAACTATAGCCAACTTATCTCCACAATTTCCCATTTTTGGACAGACCCTAGGCATGGTTAAGGGTGACCCCCTTCCAAAACTTCAGCTCATTTGGACAAGGGATAAAGAGTGGGCACCCTTTTTAATCTCAGGATAGCCCTAGGTATAGGTCCCACCAAAATGGGTCCCCTGGTCAAACCATGCACCCAAATGTGTTCAAATTAATTTTGATGTACACTAAAATCTCCAGGCTACAAATTTTATGTTGACCACATTTTATGAAATAGCCCCTAAGTATTTTTAAAAATTAAAACCATAAAATACAAAATGTGTGACATAATTAAATAATCAGAAATATACATCCTATAGTTTTAAAGTATAATATGGCACGAATCTTGGCGCGCCTTGGATGGCATCCCGTCATCTTAAAGCTCCAGCCGACGGCCTGGATTCCTCCCGCCTGGAGCTCCTTCCAAATGCTGTCACCGGCAATCCAGCCACTTCCCCGGCCGGCCGCCGCCACCACCACCTCCGTTGAGGTGGTGGCTGTCGCCAGGGGGCGGCACAGCCGCCGGAGATGCAGATTCCGGTGGTTCTACCAAGTAAATTTTCGGCCCGAAACCATGGAAACAAGGAATTGGTTCTGGCTCAATTGAGCCCGAACCTTGAACCTAAACCTTGTTATGATCTATCCATGAGATAAGGAGAGGAGGACGACCTTGCCGGCGGCCTGAAGTTGAGGAGATCGCCGGAATGCCATTTCTGAAGGTAGAGCCGCTCAGTTTCTGCAACTGCACTGTGGGTTGGCTCGATTTCTTCAGGGAAGGATTGGGAAAAGCTTCCCTCGACCCACTGATGGTGTTTAAAGCCTGGGATGGGGAGAGGAGGGGCTAGATCATCAATAGCCATTAAGGCCATTAATGGCTAGGTTCGGCCATGTTAGAGGGGGCTGAACCCGGGCTTAATCCAGCTGAGAAACGGCTGGAAATTACTGCTCTTCCCAGAGGAGTTGAATACAATTGTTTAAAAGGGGAGGGAAGGTCCAAAGCTTCAATGGCCATTAATGGCCATTGAACGTATTCTTTTCGGCCATGGCATGGTGCACTGTTCTGGACATGGACAACCTACAAACGAGCCCCCTGGTCTTCCTGAAGTGAATGTGGTATTGGGTCAGCCAATGAGGAGTGGCTTTTGGCCTCCTTGGCCATGAATGGCACCCTTTCACCTTTCTCTCTCTCCTCCATTAAAATGAGGTTGAGTTTTTCTCTCTCCTAGTCATCTAGGTTGACTATGCTGACTTCTTCAGCCTATTAGCAGCCCACCCATTCATAATTTTCATGATATTAAGGCTAGCCCAAAAAGGAAGGAGGGCTTGAGCTTGGGTTAGCCCATTTGGGCTAGGTTTGACTTCATCTTGACTAGGGTTGACCTAGGTCAAATTGACCTTTTCTGTTACCATCATTGGGTCTTTGGTGACCTATTGGGCACCCTTAGGGTCTAGGTAGGGATGGGTATGGTTGACTTGGCACTTTGGGGCCACCTGCACTTGGTAAGGGCACTTGACCATTTTGGGGCTAGAGTTGACTTAGGTCAACTTAGCCTCAAAGATTGTCCCCAATGGGTCCCTAGTGACCCATTGACCCCACCTTAGGGTTAGTAGGGCATTGGTGGTGTCCACCAGGCTAGGGTTTGGCCAATTGACCATAAGTAGGCTAGCTTGACCCATTTAGGGATAGAGTTGACCTTGGTCAACCCAACCACTTTGACAACCTTTCATGGGCCCCGATTGTTCAAGTGAACCTTACAATGGATTGGTGAGGCCATGATGGGGTCTTGAGGTCATAGGAACTAACAGAACTCAATTCGGAGTTCTCTAGCTCTATTTCCTGCCTAGGGTTATCTCCCACCGGGTCATGGGTAGGGTTCGAGCTACTTTTATTGGGCCAACTAGGGCTATGGTGGCCAAATAAAAGTCGGGATGTCATAAGCCAAACCTGGACTTGGTTAAGAACCAACCAAGTCCACACCATTGGCCACAAGGGCCAGTCCGCACTTACTGACAGACATTGGATCCAGTCCACCTACCCCGACGAACTCTAGTACCTTTACGCACTGAATGGCGAGCTCTACGACTTCCACTAGACCCTTCTCCATAGCTAGACCAAGGATTCTGCCAAGCCAGTCTGTCATGCTCCAGTACAGTTCACTTCTTGCCGGACTCCGTAGATAGAGTCGCTATCCGCCTGCTACCTTCTGATATCAAACTACCTATTGAGCATAAGACGACCTGGCAGGCCGCCGCTTCTGTTCGCTTAGTCCACGCGAATAGACCGCCCAGGCCGCCAAAGAACAAGTTGTCTGCAACAGCTCTACCGACCTGGCTATCTGTCAATCCTGTCCGCATAGTCCACGCGCACAGGTTGCCCAGGTCGTCCAATTACTCACTTTCACTTCACCATTTTGAACAAGCTCGGCTCTTGCGAGCTGTCGACCTTCTCTCCACCACTAATTGAGCTTCATCCTGACAGGTGTCGGCCTTCTCTCCACCTCTAATTGAGCTCAGCTCCTGTGAGTCGTCAACATTCTCTCCACCTCCAGTTGAGTTTCCTCCTGTGAGGTGTCGACACTAAAAGATATGGTACCTAAACACCTAGAGGGTGGGGGGGTGAATAGGTGACCTAATCCTTTTTTAACTTTAATGGCAGCAAACAGTTTATTATCACAGATTTCTAACTTTTGCACAGCAATCACAAAGCATTCACAGCATACACAGCACAATCACAGCACAACACAGTGGTTTATAGTGGTTCCCCAAGATATGGGTACATCCACTTTCCCCTTTCGCCTATCTAGTAGTGTACTAGATTCGGCCAAACTCCTCCACTGTCTCAGAACCCAAATTGGTTCCTACACCTCAGGCCCAAAGCCTTACAACTCAGCTTTATCCCAAAGCCTACACTCAGCCAATCAAGGCCTACACTCAGCCAACCAAGGCCTACACTCAGCCAACAAGGCCTACACTCAGAGATCTCAATCTCCTACACTCAGGCTTACAAGCCCTACCCTCAGCCTTTATAATTATAGGCTTACAATTCACTCAGATCCAAAGGATCCTACAAGTTAAAATGTATTACAAATAATAACTCTACAACTCAAAAATAAAAGAGGGGAGTTGAGAGTTTCTTGATGAGTTCTTGGAAGAACTCAGCTGGATTCACTCTGACTTAGCTTTCTTCAAAGCTTCTTGAGTAGAACTGAATAAGACTGAATCCTCCTGCAGTAGTTCCTTGACCTCTGCTACATAAGATCCAGAATTGAATCTGAATCCTTCTTCACAGCCTAGTTCCAGAGGCTGATTTCTTGGAAGGAGCCCTCTCTCTCCAACTTCTTAGATCTGCACTTGGACTGCAAGATCTTCTTGTGTTGATACTCTTGGTACCACTTCAATAATTTGTTTTTCAACAAACTGAACTCTTGAACGATAATCTGATCAACAACTTCAAACCCTATTTCTGTAAACTGTGGGTGCCTATTTATAGGCCTTCTTTAGGGTAACCGGCTGGTCCGGTCCATAACTGACTTCTGATATCTCTGACAGGTGCTGTAGACCGGCTGGAACGGCAGCTGTCAAGTCATCCAGTCATTTCTTGAAAATCTCTAACTGTCTGTAAGTGTCGAGACTTTCTGTCTTTAAGTGTCGACACTTATAGTCCAAGTGTCGACACATGTTGTGTAAGTGTCGACACAAGTCTACAAGGTGTCGACACAACTCCTTGTATGTCTCGACACAGATTCTTTGCATGTGTCGACACTGAAATTGAGTGTCGACACAAGTACTTGTTCTTCTAGCTTTTGCTGAATTCTCCTAAGTGTCGACACATCTCCTTTGTGTCGACACCACTTCTTGTATTGAATCTGTCAAGTGTCGACACTGCTTCTTGGTGTCGACACATAGTCTTCAATGTCGATACATGCTGAGTGTCGACACAGCTCCTTGTATCGACACACCTTCTTCTTGTTGAGTCTTCAGCTGAGTGTCGACACATTCCCTTAGTGTCGACACTTGTACTTAGAATAATTCTGTTGATCTTTCTGATCTTTGCTAAGTGTCGACACAGCTCCTTGTGGCGACACTTTCTTCAAGTGTAGAGTCTTTAACTGAGTGTCGACACATTGTGCTGGGTGTCGACACTTACTTCATGTGTTGACTCTTCTGGTTGTGTGTCGACACATTGTGCTGGGTGTCGACACTTACTTCATGTGTTGACTCTTTTGGTTGTGTGTCGACACATTGTGCTGGGTGTCGACACATAATTCAAGTGCTGACTCTTCTTTTGAGTGTCGACACATTGTTCTGAGTGTCGACACTTTAACTTAGTCTCTGCAGACTTTTGTTGAGTGTCGACACAGCTCCAAGTGTCGACACTTTCTGGTGTAGACACAGCTTCACTAGGTGTCGACACAGCTCCTTGTGTCGACACATTCTGTCTGCACTTTTCTTCACTGAGTGTCGACACAGCTCCAAGTGTCGACACTTTCTGTCTGGTGTCGACTCTGCATCCCAGGTGTCGACACAATGACTCTAAGTGTCGACACATGTCCAGACCAACATGTCCGGGTAGGCTTCACACACAATGCCTATGCCCGTACTTCGATTTCGGACTCTATATGCAACACGAGGGGGACTATTCACATCAACCTAAGGAACACCATGCACTCACCGCACAATCCGGGAGCGGGATTCCCTATGTAGAAAGAAAGAGCTTCGCATGCTCAAGTAGAGAATCGTTACCCTTGTAGTCCACTTTGGCGCCATGGAAAAACTAAATCGACAGAGCTCTTCGTAACTAACTTTCCTCCACGGATCTGCTCTCAGATCTCAAAACGGTGCACCGATGCTCCGCTGGCGGACGAAATCCTCCTTCTTCTTCCTCCTCTCTCTAACACCTTGGAAAGAGAACGCCTTGGAGAGAAATGAAGGATTAACTCCCCTATTCCGGCCTTAACAGAGCAGGAAACCATCTGGGCCGTTGGATCTTATTTAAAGAAAACGAACGGCTCAGATTCGCTAAAAAAATCTCCAAACTTTGGCCGAACACGGCTTGGCACACGGCCATGTCCAAGGCCGTGTGCCTCGATCAAGGCATGATCTACGAACACCGAGACTATCACGGGCTCAGACACGCCCGTGTCCCACCTGACATGCCCGTGTCGGGTCCCTCGACACGCCCATGACCGGGGGCGTGTCACGCATAACCACCACGCAAACCGACACGACCCAACTGAACACAAGTACTGTTATGGTAGGCACACGCCCGTGTCAAATGACACGCCCGTGTCATGCAGCCGTGTTCCTGGCCGTGTCCTTCTCGGGATGAAAACGACCAAAACACCAGCAAGACACGGCCTTGGACACGCCCGTGTCCTAGGCCATGTACCCCTATACAGGCACCAAAAATCCCTTTTTATGCGACCGACTCAAATACAATTTTCGGGGCGTTACACATCATTGACCAAGTTTCATAATTTTTCAGCAAGTATTAATCTCTGAATAAATTAATTATCAAAAATCTCCAGAAGGTGGACTTGTAAAGAAAGTGTCGTAACTAAGATTCTAAAAATCCTGAATAAATGTCTACAAGCATATAATAGCCTGAAAATCTCAATTCCTAAGTCTCATAATTTTTCAACAGCAATATCATCCATAATTAATTTTTAAACCATAAAACCCCTTTTTAACATTTGTGAATGAAGTACTAGATTTACTCAACTAAAAATTATACAAAAATTCAGGAGCAACCATTCTGACCTAAAACACTTACTACCAAGATTTCATGGGGTTTCAATGAACAGAAAGATCTAAATAATTAAAACGTCAGTTAGGGCTATAGCAAACTTTACAAATGAAGTGCTAGAAATAAACATCATAAAATTCCAGTAAAATTGCTGTAGGTTCTGCCCATTCCAAAACTCACTCTACTAGAGTTTCACAGCTTTTAAATAATGTTTAGTGAATGATTTACTCATTTGAGATTTTACCCTAAAACTAAGATTAGGGTTTTAAGGTCTCTACCTATCTCCAAATCCTCCAAGATTCCATCCGGATGATTTATATTATGCTAACGTCGACCCTCAAAACCCTCCCTTTAGGGTTTGTGTTTGGATCCTAGGGCAAATCAACCCTAAACAACTCCATTTTTCTCCAAGTGGGTTATAATAACCCTTGTAAGTCAGTGGTCAAAATATCAGCCTCTGTTGAGGTGATTTGCCCATTCCAAACTCTTAGTGCTCTTTTTACTTAAAAACACCTCATTAATGCCTAGCTAAGGATAGGTGATTTCCTACCCAACACTCATCCAAATGAGTTGGAATTTTGTACGGCTAGGTTTTATAGCCAGGGACCACTCACCAAAATTTGGGAGGTTTGGAGGTCATTTTACCACTTAAATAAATTACTCTAACTTTATTAAATTAAAACAAAAACCTTATGCAAAGTATCTCCAAAAATTCCCATTTTTGGACAAACTCTAGGTATGGCTAAGGGTAACCCCCTGCCCAAATTTCAGGTCATTTGGCAAGGGACGAAGAGTGGGCATTCATTTTAATCTCTGGACAGCCCTATGGATAGATTGCACCAAAATGCGTGTTGTGGTCTAACCATGACTCCAAATGACTTGAAATAAATTTTAAAATAAATTAGAGACCTAGAGCTACAACGTTCATGTTGAGCATATTTGCAGTAGAGGCATCTAAGTATTTGTAATAATTAAAACCATCTACTGTTAATAATTTCCAGGAAATAAATTAATATTATTGAAACACTTGATCAAAACAGACGACATACGTTCATCCTCAACCTCCAGCCAAGGGCCAAGATTGGCCCGACCTGGAGCACCTTCCAGCCGACTTTCCGGCCAGCCTGACCACCTCCCTGGCCAGCCACCACCAACACAACCTCTGTTGAGGTGGTGGCTAGCGTTTGGATTCGACCATGCCGCCGGAGGCGGCGGTTTTCGGCAAACTCTCACCACCATTTTTCTTGGAATTTCAAGGAAATTTTCTCTCCGATCCGGCTCGTTTGAGTCCGACTTCTCAACCTAAATAAGTCTAGATCTAGCACGCATAGTGAGGAGAAGGATTGGACCTTGTCGGTGGCCTGAGTCGGGAAGATCGCCCGGAAGCCATTTCTGAAAGTTGCGTCGCTCGGCTTCTACAACAGCAAGGTGGGGAGGCTCGGTTTCTTTGGGTAAGGACTGGGAAAGGCTTCTCTCAACCCACTGGTGGTGTTTAAAGCCTCAGATGGGGAGAGGAGGGGCTGGAGCATTAATGTCCTTCAAAGCACTTAATGGCTAGGCTCAGCCATGGAGGAGGGGGGCTGAATCGGGTCTGATGTCCAGGGGAAATGGTTGGAAACTTCTCCCCTTCCCTGGGGAATTGAATTCAACCATTAAATGTGGCTTTTGGCAAACCGTTTCCTTCCCTCTCCTTCCTCATCTCTCTCTCCTCCTCACGGCGATTCTGCCCAGAACCGTCGTGTCACGCCTGGTGACACGGCTGTGACACGGGCGTGTATCGTCCGACACGGGCGTGTCGGGTGGGTGTGTTCCCTTCTGTTCTACGAAACGAAATCGGCGATCGTGGAGCTGCGCTCGACGAAATGAGCTCGACGATCGTCGGGCTGATGACACACATTGCGACACGGGCGTGTCGGGGGCGTGTTCCCCCTGTTCTACGAAATGAACTCGACAATCGTCGAGCTGGGCTCGACGAAATGAGCTCGACGATCGTCAGGATGACAGCACGCCTGCAGATACGGGCGTGTCAGGGGCGTGTTCCCCCCTGTTCTACGAAATGATCTTGACGATCATCGACCTGAGCTTGACGATCGTCGGGCTGATGACACGCCTGGCGACACGGGTATGTCGGGGGCGTATTCCCCCTATTCTGCGAAGTGAACTCGATGATCGTCGATCTGAGCTCGATGAAATGAGCTCGATGATCGTTGGGCTGACGACACGCCTGGAGACACGTGTGTGTCTGGGGCGTGTTCCCCCCTGTTCTACGAATTGGACTTGATGATTGTCGATCTGAGCTCGACGATCGTCGGGCTAACGACACGCCTGGCGACACGGGCGTGTCTGGGCCGACACGGGCGTGTCAGACCCGGAAGAGTTGTTTTCAGGGAATTTGTCTGGCTATTTATTTCTTCCTATAGGATCTGACGGTTCAGATCTCCCCTTGCTGACATAGGGCCGAGCTTTAGGCAGACCAAGGTGATTTTCACCTTGTCCTTCTTCACTTGGTCCTTTGGGCTTCCTAGGGTTTTGACATGACCTAAATCACTCTTGGGGGTCTAGTCGGAAATGGGATGTTACAAATCCCAATATATAACAAAACATTTCTTCCTCGAAATTCTAGTTAGGCCTACGGGGTTTCAAGTATGCAAGAAAAATTGTAACATCCCGAAAGGCTGAGAGTAATACCTCACTGAAGAGTTCCGGGTACCGCTGCTGCATCAAGTCCTGGGGATCCCAAGTGTGCTCCTCCTGGCCATGATTTCTCCAAAGAACCTTGACCAGTGGGACCTTCTTGCTGCGTAAGACCCGCATACCCGTGCCATCAATCCGGACCGCCTCCATGTGCACTGACCGGTCAGATGCTACTGGCCCATCCATGGTGTCTATCTGCTGCTCTGGACGTAATAGGGCCCTCCTGAGGGAGGAGTCATGGAAAACATTGTGTAGGCCTTCCAGCTTTGGCGGTAGCTCCAGACTATATGTTAAGGGGCCGAGCCGCTCCAGGATCCTGTAGGGCCCCATGTATCTCGGGCTGAGCTTCTTCCTCCGCCCGCGAACTTGAGAGACTCCGTGCATTGGCTGTATCTTCAAAAACACTTTGTCTCCTACTTGAAACTCCACATGTCGATGCCGCGTGTCGTAATATTTGGCCTGTCTGCTCTGCGCCTCCAATATTCGGTCCCGTATCAGTCTCACTTGGACCCCGGTGACCTCCACAAATTTCGAGCCCAGGACCTTTGGGTCCTCATCCTATATCCATGATAGGGGAGTCCTGCACCTCCATCCATATAGAGCCTCGTAGGGGGCCATACCTATACTGGCCTGATGACTATTGTTGTAAGATAACTCTACCAGTGGCAGCATCTTCTCCCACGGCTCTCCTCGGTCTAGAATGCACAGACGTAGCAAGTCTTCCAATGTACGATTTGTGCGCTCTGTCTGCCCGTCCGTCTGAGGGTGGAAGTCTGTGATAAAGGTCAGTCGGGTGCCCAAGTATACCTGAACTGACCGCCACTCCCTGGATGTAAACTGCCCATCACGATCTGACACTATTGACCTGGGCACGCCATGGTAGCGAATGAACTGCTCCACAAACTTCCGCACCAGTACTCCCACTGAATCGTCCTTCTTGATCGGTATAAATCGAGCCACCTTCGTCAACCGATCAACGATCACCCAGATCGAGTTGTTCCCAGTCCGAGACCGGGGAAGCCCATGTATGATGTCCATGGCTACGTCATAAAACTTCCACTACGGCACCGGGAGTGGCTGCAACAGTCCTGCAGGATTCCTGCACTCTACCTTCACTAACTGACATGTCTCACAATGGGTCACGAAGTAAGTGACATCCTTCTTCATGCCTGGCCAGAACATAGTCTTCTTCAAATCAGCCGTCATCTTTGTGATCCCCGGGTGCACAGAATACCGGCTGCAGTGTGCCTCCATCATAATGTCCTCCCGGATCTGACCTACCTCCGGTATATACACCCGTCCTCTGAAGCACCAAGACCATCCCTCAGTGTGTAGTCTCCTGTAGAGCCTGCCTCTATGTCCTGGAAGATGGGCTCTAACTTGGAATACTGCCTCTGTACCTCTCTGACTTGGTCTCTGATGTCATCGGTGACGCCCATCGCGGCCAAGTACTCCTCATAGAGCTCAGGGTCGTCAGACGACACCAGAGCAATGTGCATGTCTTCTAGTCTCTACAACAGTTCCAGAGACATCAGCTGAGGATCTGCTCCCGCTGTGTCGGCTCTCTTACTCAGTGCATATGCTACCACGTTCGCCTTCCCGGGTTGGTAGTGCATCTCGTACTGATAGTTTGATAGAAACTCCACCCACCGCCTCTGTCTGATGTTTAGTTCCTTCTGCGTGCCTACATACTTAAGGTTCTTATGATCTGAGTATATATCACAGTGGACTCCGTAGAGGTAATGTCGCCATATCTTCAGTGCAAATACCACTGCTCCCATCTCCAGGTCATGCACAGGATAGTTCTTCTCATGGGTCTTCAACTGGCGGGAGGCATATGCTATGACGTGTCCATTCTGCATCAGCACCGCTCCCATCCCCCGATATGATGTGTCGGTATACACCTGGAATCCTTCCTTCCCAGATGGAAGGGCCAGAATAGGGGCTGAGATGAGTCGGTTCTTCAACTCCTGGAAGGCAGCCTCACACTTTGGCGTCCATACAAAGCACACGTCCTTCTTCATCAACAAAGTGAGTGGAAGGGCGATCCGAGAAAACCGCTCCACAAATTTCCGGTAATAACTGTCAAGCCCCAGGAAACTCCGCACGTCCGTGGCCGTCTTCAGTGGTGGCCAATCCCTGACTCCATGTACCTTTGCAGGGTCCACCGCTAACCCAGCTCCGCTGATAATGTGGCCCAGGAAAGCCACCTCCTTCAACCAGAACTGAGACTTGCTGAACTTTGCATAGAGGCGTTGCTCCTGCAAAATCTCCAAAGTCAGTGCTAGGTTTCGTGCATGGTCCTCCTCCATACTAGAGTAGATAAGGATGTCGTCTATGAATACTATGAAAAAAAATCCAAATAAGTCTCGAAGACCCGGTTCATGAGGCTCATAAATGCTGATGGAGCATTCGTGAGTCCGAAGGGCATCACGATGAACTCATACAGTCCATATCTGCTACTGAAGGTTGTCTTCGGAATATCCTCCTCCTGGATCCGCATTTGGTAGTAGCCTGAACTCAAGTCCAGCTTCGAGAAATAATGGGCTCCCTCCAGCTGATCGAACAACTCATATATCCTTGGGAGCGGATAGGTATTTCAGACGGTCAGCATGTTTAGTGATCGATAGTCGATGCACAGGCAAAGAGTGCCATCCTTCTTCTTCACGAATAGGATCGGAGCTCCCCATGGAGAGGAACTCGGTCTGACGAATCTTGCTTCCACCAACTCCTGCAACTGTGTCTGAAATTCTGCCAGCTCCCTTGGGGCCATCCGATAAGGGGCCTTGGATACCGGCTTAGCCCCTAGAACCAACTGAATCTGAAAGTCCTTCTCCCTCTGCGGAGGCAGTCCTGGCAGCTTCTCCGGAAATACATCGGCGTAGTCACAGACCACCAGAATGCTAACAATCGGGTCCATCTCCTCAGTCATCTCGAACAGCACCTGATATATCTCGTCCCCCTGCATGTGGGCCTTGACGACCTGAATAAATGAAAGGAGGCAGCGGGAAACTAGAGCAGTACCTTCGAATGTCGCATAAGTGTCGCCGTGTCTCAGCACGACCCTCCTTACCGGGCAGTCAATCTGGGCATGGTTCTAGACAAGCCATGTCATGCCCAAGACAAGGTCGAAGTCCGGCATTCTCAGGATCATCGTCGGGGCCTCGAGTGTTAGCTCGTCTATGGTAACTGTTAGGAGGCACTTCTTTGTGGACTGGATCTCCATCCCATTGGAGAGACGCACCCTCCTGGCATCTCCCGTATAATATCGAATCTGGCCCAGATCCTTGATGAAATCCTCCGACACAAAGTTGTGTGATGCCCCCGTGTCGAACAGGGTACGGGCAGGTTTGCCGCACGCCATCACTGTTCCTAAAATAGTTAAAGGAAAAACAACTTAGGTCTAAAGTTTTCTAACCTAGGTCTTCGAGACTTATTTGGATGTGTTTGTGATGGAGGTATTGGAGATGATGGAGTTGGTGGAGTTGGTGTACCATCTGGAGTTGGAGTATGGACTGGGGTATGAACTGGTGAGGGGTTTTGGTCTACCATTTGGGGATGAATCTGGATGGCTGGAGGTGGTGGAAGAGAATATGGAGCATCTTCAGCAGGTGGTGAGTGGCTAGAGCAGCCCTTGGACTCTCAGAAGGTCTAGAGGAAGAGGAAGAAGCCTTAGATGTATTGGTGATGTTCCTCTCCCACCTGCCAAAGAGGGCACAAGTTAGCCTCTTGGAGGTATTAATGAATATAGTTAGTGTGACAAGTGATTCAGCATCCTTTTCCTGAAGGAAGATTCCCAGAATCCTGCCAATACACACCTCTTTCTTGGTGTTCTTTTTCATGATCATCTCAAACATAATCTTAGCCCAATTCACAGTCTTCTTATTCACCACAGCACACATCACCAGGATTTGATGTCTAGTGATGTAGTCATGGGCTGTGTGCTTTCCCAGCAGTACATTGCCCACAACATCTGCTAGAAACTTATATTCAGCCGATAAGTGTTTCTTTAGCTGCTCCAGAATAACCCATTTTATTCAGCATTTCATCAAATGCATCACTGTCAATCTCTAGTTCTTCTAAACCTTTTGCTAATCCAAAAATATCGGTCAGGACGGCGGGGGTAAGAGATATTTCGTTACCCGATATTGTGCCTATCATGGTGTTCTCATCTGGGGAGGAGGAGGTGTAAGCCCATTCTCAGATCTCTGCATCAACTATCTTTATTTTGGTGGTCATCAGATTCTTCAACTGTTGATCTTCGAGTAGTTGCAGAATTTCTAGGAAAATATGATCCGAGTGTTGAAATGACTCAAAATCTATATCAAAACCTGTATCAAACTTCATTACTCTAAGACTACCTGTGTGAATCGCCATGGGTTCGCCTGCAACAAACAGAAGAGATCAAGTGCAATGGAAATGAAAGCACGGGACGGAGGTCGAAGAAAACCTAGATATACGGTTTTTCAGAATATGAATCGACAAACTCCGTTCGATGAATAATAAAAAGATCTTCGATCTGAGGTCGACGAATTATTTTATTAAAAAATGAGTTCGTCGATCTCAGTTTGAAGAAGACGAATAAATAGCCGATCTTCGTTCGACGAAAAATGTTTCACTAAGAAGTGATCGTCGAACTCCGTTTGACGAACTCTTCACTAAGGGTTCACAGATCGTCGATCTCCGTTCAACGAACTGTCAACAAATCGTCGACCACAGACATAAATTAAATTAAAGCCTCTCCATTTATCATTCCAAGCTGATTTATAAAGTACAAGTGATTTCTTTCATCCAGGGGTTTGGTGAAAATATTTGCTCTTTGTAAATCAGTGTAGATATAGACAAGTTTAATTTTACTTTTGTCTACACAATCTCTAATGAAATGATGCCTAATGTCTATATGATTGGTCCTACTGTGATGGACTGGATTCTGTGCTATGGATACATCACTTGTGTTGTCACATAAGAGAGTTGAATTATTTAAGTTGAACCCATAGTCCAGGAGTTGATTTTGAATCCACAGCATCTGGGAGCAGCAACTGCCAGCTGCAATATATTCTGCTTCAGTAGTTGATGTAGATACAGATGACTATTTCTTGCAAAACCAGGACACTAATCTAATACCAAGGAACTGGCATGTCACTGAGGTACTTTTTCTGTCTACCCTACATCCAGCAAAGTCACCATCTGAGCATCAAGTTAACTCAAATTCTGATTCAGTAGGATACCAGAGTCCTAGACTAGAACAACTCTTTATATATCTCAAAATTCATTTTAGGAAAACTAGGTGAGATTCTTTGGGTTCACTTGGAACCTAGCACAAAGGCATGTAGCAAACATTATGTCAGGTCTGCTAGCTGTAAGGTATAGTAGGGAGCTAACAATGCCCCTATATAATTTTTGATGAACAGGTTACCCATGTTCATCAGAATCTATTACAACATTAGTGGCCATGAGTGTTTTCTTTGCTGAGGCATCAGCCATCCCAAACTTCTTAATAAGCTCTTTAACAGACTTCGCCTGGGATATGAAGATGCCGTCAGGTAGCTGCTTCACTTGGAGAACAAGGAAGTAGGAGAGCTCACCCATGCTAATCATTTCAAACTTTGAATGCATGAGGTCAGAAAACCACTTGCATATTTTGGTATCTGTAGACCCAAATATAATGTCATCTACATAAATTTGTACTAACAAAGTTTGATCCTTATGGTGCCTATTGAATAATGTTTTATCTACAATGCCTCTAGTGAATTTATGCTATATCAGGAAGCTAGCTAAGGTCTCATACTAAGCCTTTGGATCTTGCTTTAAACCATAAAGATCTTTATGCAATCTAAAGAAATATGAAGGATAAGTTGGAGAGATAAAACCTGAAGATTGTTCAACATAAACCTCTTCTTTGAGTACTCCATTCAGAAAGGCACTGTTGACCTCCATTTGAAAGACTTTAACTTCATGCAGGCAACATAAGCAAGGAAGATCCTGATTGCTTCTAACCTTACAACTGATACAAAAGTTTGGTCATACTCTATTCCTTCTTCTTGCCTATAACCTTGAGCAACAAGTCAAGCCTTATTTCTCACAATTATACCTTGGGCATCTAGCTTGTTTCTATATACTCATTTAGTTCCAATGACTGGGTAGTCTTTGGGTCTTGGAATTAAATCTCAAACTCTACATTTCTCAAATTGATTGAGTTTCTCTTGAATTACAATGATCCAGTGAGGATCTTGCTCAGCATCTTTTATGGATTGAGGCATAACTTGAGAGAGGAAATAGGCATGCATCACATCTTGGTTGAGTTGATGCCTTGTCTGTACACCTACTGACATGTCCCCAATCACTTGAGATCTAGGGTGATCCCTTAGTGTGACAAAATCAGTGGGTGGAGTTAGTTCAGCAACATCATTTGGGTTTAATTCGTCTTGTTGAATAATGTCTGCTGTTGAAGGAAGTTCAAGCTCTTCCAAAAGTTCTTCTTCACTGTCTTCATCAGCTTGTGGAGGAGGAGGTGATATAACCTGTTGTGGAAGATTCAACTCACCCAATTTCTCACACAAGTGAGGTACCTGCCAAATATCTGAGGTAGAAGAGTCCTTCTCCTTATAGTACATGTTAGCTTCATCAAAAGAAACATGTACAGATTCTTCTATTTTTAAGGATGATTTATTGAATACCCTATAAGCTTTGCTAACTTGGGAATATCCCAGAAACATTTCTTCTGTAGCTTTAGCTTCAAATTTTCTAATGTGTTTCTTGTTATTGTTATGAATGAAACACCTGCACCCAAAAATTCTAAAGTAATCAATTTTACGTTGCTTCCTTTTGAGTAATTCATAGGGGGTCTTGCCCTTTAGTTTGTGTATCAAACTTCTATTCAGCATATAGTTTGCTGTGCTCACAGATTCTGCCCAAAAGTATAGGGGCATGTGTGCATCTGCAAGCAATGTTCCTGCAGATTCAATGAGTGTTCAGTTTTTCCTTTCTACTATCCCATTTTGTTGAGGAGTTCTAGGAGCAGAGAAACATTGCCTGATACCTTCCTCCTCACAGAATCTTTGCTTAGGAAGAGATTCAAACTCAGTACCATGATCACTTCTGATCAATGCAACTAGAGTAGAATACTCAATTCTTATGCCCTTTGGAAAATTTGCAAGGACTTTAAAGTTATCTGACTTGTTTCTCAAGAAGAAAACCCAATAGAATCTGGAGAAGTCATCTACAATAACCAAGGTGTAAGACTTCCCTCCCAAGCTTTGTACATCAATGGGTCCAAAAAGGTCCATATGTAGAAGTAAAAAATCTTAAGTGAATCACTCTTATTAATTGACCTAAAGCTATTTTTAATTTGCTTGCCTTCTTGACAAGCCTGGCATAGGCTTTCCTTCTTGTAGGGACCAGAAGGCAGTCCTCTGACAAGGTTGTCCCTAGATACCTTAGATATGTTCTTAAGGTTGACATGACCTAGTCTCTTATGCTAAAGGATATTGTTATTACTAACTTCGTTGAATAAACATATTTCTGAGTTAGTAGAATTAAAATTTACTAAGTATATATTTCCTTGTCTACACCCTGTTAAAACAATTTGATTATTTGAAGAGATAATGCATTTAGAATTGGTAAAGCAAACCTGATAACCTGCATCACATAATTGACTTATGGATATTAGGTTATGTTTAAGACCATTGACATATGCTACTTTTCTGAAGGTGACAGCTCCACTGTTGAAGTCTCTACAGCCTTTAGTCTGTCCAAAGCTGGAATCTCCAAAGATCACCATTGGATCCAGGTTTGCCTTGAAGTTGATTAGGCTATCCTTGCTTCCAGTCATGTGCTTGGAGCACCCATTATCCAGATACCACTTATTTTAAGTGATAGGATAGTTCTTCACCTGTAAGGAAATTAGTTAGATGTACTTGATGCAGGGTTTCTTGGGTCCTTATTTCTTTTCATAAGAAAAGCTAGAGATATATGAACATTCAGGTTGGCTTTTGTATCCTAAGGGGTGATATCTTTTGGGAGGAATTATCCAATCAGCAAGTGGATTAGAAGGTTTTCTTGGTTGATTAGTGTTTCTATCAAAATTATGATTTTTATTAAGTCTGAATGGGTTCGACGAAAAGTTGTAAGTTTGTCTACAAGAGTTTGACGAAGTGGGATGAGATCATCAATCTGTGCTCAGAGAATGAACATATTCATTTTTTGTACCCCAAGTTCGTCGATATCTGCTCAACGAAACCGTACACAGTTCGATGATCACAGCAAGACGAATTATTATGGCTAGTATTGGCGTTCATAGATCTTCGATCGGATTTCGACGAACTAGCCACATTTCGTCGACCTGAGTTTAACGAAATCTGTTGAACTTTGTTTTCACTTAAAGTTTTCTGGTTTCTGTAATTTTGATTTTTAGAGTTAGGTAATTCTTTTGTGATTTGTTTGTTGTTCATTACCTCTTTACCCTTAGCTGAAACAAATCTAATGGGGGTTGATAATATGTTCTTCTTAAGTATGGAGGGTAAACTTGATGATGCACCCATCCCAGTTTGCCATTCAGTCTGGCATTGGCTGTGCTTGTGATGTCCATTATCTTAAGGCTTCTCCCATTGAGAGATTCCTCAAGTTGTTTAGCCTCACGTAGCTCTGTTTTTAAAGAAATGATTTGTTCATTAGCTAGAGTTAGTTCATCTTTTAACTTAGTGTTTTCAGAAATCAGATTTTCTTGATTGGTTATTCTATACCTAAGTATTTTAGTTTCATTTTCAGAGTATTTTAAACCTCTTCTTTAAGTACTCCATTCAGAAAGGCACTTTTGACCTCCATTTGAAAGATTTTAAACTTCATGTATACAGTATAAGCAAGGAAGATCCTGATTGCTTCTAACCTTGCAACTGGTGCAAAAGTTTGGTCATAGTCTATTCCTTCTTCTTGCCTATAACCTTGAGCAACAAGCCTAGCCTTGTTTCTCATAATTATACCTTGGGCATATAGCTTGTTTCTATATACCCATTTAGTTCCAATGACTGGGTAGTCTTTGGATCTTGGAACTAAATTTCAAATTCTACATCTCTCAAATTGATTGAGTTCCTCTTGCATTACAATGATCCAGTGGGGATCTTGCTCAGCATCTTTTTGGATTGAGGCAAAACTTGAGAGAGGAAATAGGCATGCATCACATCTTGGTTGAGTTGATACCATGTATGTACACCTACTAACATGTCCCCAATCACTTGAGATCTAGGGTGATCCCTTAGTGTGACAAGATCAGTGGGTAGAGTTGGTTCAGCAACATCATTTGGTTTAATTCATCTTGTGGAATAATGTCTGCTGTTGAAGGAAGTTCAACCTCTTCCAAAAGTTCTTCTTCACTATCTTCATCAAATTGTGGAGGATGAGGTGATATAACCTCTTGTGGAAGGTTCAACCCACCCAATTTCTCACACAAGTGATGTACCTGCCAAATATCTGAGGTAGAAAAGTCCTTCTCCTTATAGTACATGTTAGCTTCATCAAAAGAAATATGTACATATTCTTCTATTTTAAGGATGATTTATTGAATACCCTATAAGCTTTGCTAAGTTGGGAATATCCCAGAAACATTTCTTCCATAGCTTTAGCTTCAAATTTTCTAATGTGTTTCTTGTTATTGTTATGAATGAAACATCTGCACCCAAAAATTCTAAAGTAATCAATTTTACGTTGCTTCCCTTTGAGTAATTCATAGGGGGTCTTGCCCTTTAGTTTGTGTATCAAACTTCTATTCAGCATATAGTTTGCTGTGCTCACAGAGTCTGCCCAAAAGTTTTGGGGCTTGTGTGCATCTACAAGCAATGTTCCTGCAGATTCAATGAGTATTCAGTTTTTCCTTTCTGCTACCCCATTTTGTTGAGGAGTTCTAGGAGCAGAGAAACAATGCCTGATACCTTCCTCCTCACAGAATCTTTGCACGGGAAGAGATTCAAAACTCAGTACCATGATCACTTTTGATCAATGCAACTAGAGTAGAATACTCAATCCTTATGCCCTTAAGAAAATCTGTAAGGACTTTAAAGTTATCTGACTTGTTTCTCAAGAAGAAAACCCAATAGAATCTGGAGAAGTCATCTACAATAACCAAGGTGTAAGACTTCCCTCCCAAGCTTTGTACAGCAATGCGTCCAAAAAGGTCCATATGTAGCAAGTAAAAAATCTTAGGTGAATCACTCTTATTAATTGACCTAAAGCTATTTTAGTTTGCTTGCCTTCTTGACAAGCCTTGCATAGGATTTTGAAAGATATGGTACCTAAACACCTAGAGGGGGGGGGGGTGAATAGGTGACCTAAACCTTTTTAACTTTTGTTTGGCAGCACAACAGTTTTTCACAGATTATTACAGTTAACAGCAATTACAGAAATCACACAGTAAAGCCACAACACAGCACAGCACAGCAGACACACTAATTTTATAGTGGTTCCCCAATCTTTGGGTACATCCACTTTCCCCCTTCGCCTATCTAGCAGTGTACTAGATTCGGCCAAACTTCTCCACTAGCTCAGAACCCAACAAGGTTCCTACCTCAGGCCCAAAGCCTTACACTCAGCCAAAAGGCCTACACTCAGCCACCCAGGCCTACACTCAGCCAATCAAAGGCCTACACTCAGAGTTCTTCAACTCCTACACTCAGGCACCAAGCCCTACCCTCAGCCTTTATAAAATAGGCTTACAATCACTCAGATCCAATGGATCTTACAAGTTATAATAGAAATTATAAATGCTAACTCTACAACCCAGAAAAGATGAGAGGAGTTGAGAGTTTCTTGAAGAGTTCTTGGAAGAACTCAGCTTGATCCAAACTGACTTAGCTTTCTTCAAAGCTTCTTGAGTAGAACTGAATTAGTCTGAATCTTCTGCAGTTGATCCTTGATCTCTGCTTCTTGAAATCCAGATGACTCTGAATTCTTCTTTTCAGCCTTAGTTCCAAAGACTGAATCCTTGGTTGGAGCTCTCTCTCTCCAACTACTTAGATCTGCAGTTGGACTGCCTGATCTTCTTGTGTTGATCTTCTGTGTATCACTTCTTGATTAAGTCTGATCAACTACTTCAATTATTATCACACCATGTAATGATTGTGAACTTCTTAACAACTACTCCTACTCCACTTTAAACTGTGGGTGCCTATTTATAGGCTTCCTTCATGGTAACCGGCTGATCCGGTTTATAACAGACTTTTGACTTCTCTGACAGTTGCTGTAGACCGGCTGGATTGGCAGCTGTCATGTCAACCAGTCACTTCTTGAAATTCTCTAACTGTCAGTTAGTGTCGAGACTTTCTGTTCTTAAGTGTCGACACTTATAGACCAAGTGTCGACACATGTTGTGTAAGTGTCGACACAAGTCTACAAGGTGTCGACACAATTCCTTGTATGTCTCGACACAGTTTCTTCTGCATGTGTCGACACTGAAATTGAGTGTCGACACAAGTACTTGTACTTCATTCTTTATCTGTATTCTTCTAAGTGTCGACACATCTCCTTTGTGTCGACACATCTTCATGTGTAGAAACTGTCAAGTGTCGACACTGCTTCTTGGTGTCGACACAAGTCTTCATTCTTGATTCTTCAGCTGAGTGTCGACACATTCCCTTAGTGTCGACACTTATACTTAGAATATTTTTTACAATTTTCTGTTCTTTGCTAAGTGTCGACACAGCTCCTTGTGTCGACACTTTCTTCAAGTGTAGAGTCTTCAACTAAGTGTCGACACATTGTGCTGAGTGTCGACACTTTCTTCAAGTGTTGACTCTTCTGATTGTGTGTCGACACATTGTGCTGAGTGTCGACACATTCTTCAAATACTGAGTCTTTAGCTAAGTGTCGACACATTGTGTTGAGTGTCGACACTTTCTTCCAGTGCTGAGTCTTCTGCATAGTGTCGACACACTGTGTTGAGTGTCGACACTTGTACTTAGAATCTGTAGACTTTTGCTGAGTGTCGACACTCACTTCAAGTGTCGACACTTTCTGGTGTAGACACAGCTCTTCTGGGTGTCGACACTTCTGCTAAGTGTCGACACAGCTTTTCTGCATTCTTCTACACTGAGTGTCGACACAGCTCCAAGTGTCGACACTTTCTGACTGGTGTCGACTCTTCTTCCCAGGTGTCGACACAATGACTCCAAGTGTCGACACTGCATCGACACTCATGGGTGTCGACACAAGCTTTCTCAAGTGTCGACACTTTGCCTCTGGGTGTCGACACATGGACTTAGAAATTTTCAGCTTCAGTCCAGTGTATATCTAACCTGCACAAGTAACTCAAACAAACATCAAATACATTCTGATGTATATCATTGAGTTAGGTGAGGCTTCTTCAAATCAGGTACATTTGACCAATGTACCCAACAATCTCCCCCTATTTGGAGAAGTCATAACCCTTAGTCAATGATATACACCACTCATAATTAAAAATTACAAAATGATGTAAAACATATAAATGACAACAGGGTAAACTTGAACATGTAATAAAGCACACATGTATACTTATTAAACATTGCAGAACAATTAAGAAACACACATATTTCAGAACATTCATACTATATTTATCATATACTGTTCCAATAATGTTCCTTATACATTTTCAATGAAGTATTACAATGTTTTTCACTCAACAGATTACAACAAGCATCAAGTTAATTCCTAATCTAGTGCTGATCAGGTTCTTTGATAACAATGCCTTTTCCAGCTTTAACTTGAGCTTTCACAGCAGCAGCAGCAGCAGGCTCAGCTTCAGCAGTCTTCTTCCCTTTTAGAGTCCTTCTTCTTCTGTTCTTCAGCCTTGATCTTTTGTCTTTCAAAATAATGATAGGGCTTAGGAAAGTACTTGCTAGGCTCCACAGCTGTTGGAGGTAGCTTTCCTAACTTAGCCTTCCTTCTAAATTGGACAATTGCTTCCTGCCTACTCTCATGCTTTCTCCATTCAGCCTCTGAGAACCACTTGTTCCTCTCATGGGCATTGTCCTTGGCAGCTTTCCAGGCTGTGAGAATTATGTTCCTAGAAGTAGGGCTCCATTGTTCAAAATCTGGCTTTTGCTCAGCAATTTCCCTAAACTTCTTCTTTGACAGCCTAGTTTCTTCTTCCTTGTCCAAAGCCTCTTGCATTGCAGCTGTGATAGGTTGAACAACCTTTTCCAGAATAATATTAGGCTTGCCAGCAGGTGGACTATACATTGTGCTTATATCTGCATGAATCATTTCAAAGTCTGGAGGTGGATAGATTACATCAGCCACTGCTTGTTGCTCACCTCCAAGATATGCATTTTGAATACCAGATTCAGCCACTTCATTGTCATCACACAGGGGAGGATATCCAAGTGTAGCCCTGATAGAATTTGAAATCCATTTTGCATGCTCAGAACTGGCCTTGACTAACACTCTCTCCCCCTTTATGACTTCTTGGGCCACATGATCTCTCACATCATCTTTCTGGAATCTGATTTGGCTATCCAAATACCTTATGCCCTCTTTAAAGAAAGGTCTAAGCTTTGTAAGCTGTTCTGAAATGACCTTCTGTGAGTCTTTTATTGCAGTCTTTACAGCAGCAATCTCTGCTTGAAATATCTTATCAAAATCAGCTTTGGCAGCAGCAGAGGAAGTTGAAGGTTCATCTGACTTATTCTTGAGTTCAGTGACTATTGCATTGTGAGATGCAGTCAGATTATCATTCATCCTCAACTGATTCTCCAGCACATAGCCTTGCTTGAGTGCTATATCATCCACTTTCTCTTTAATTAGTTTCTTGATGTTTAGCCAGATAGACCACAGCATTAGCACCCTTGGTAAAACAATCAGTCATTTCCCTTTTATTAAGGTTCATTTCAAACCTTATTGACTTGATTTCCTGGCCCAGATCAGATTGTAGTGCTTGTGCCCTTCATCAACATAAGTTTCTAAGCTTTCCTTTGTTCATCCATCTTGATTTGCATGGCAAGCAGTAGAGCACTGTAATCAGTGGATGGAGCTTGTTGAACTAAGGAATGTTGAGCAACTGTTTGGTAGAGCCTTCTTATAGCTCTGGCTTCCTCTCTTTTGAAAACAAAGAACTTCTTTTTCTGAGCTTGCTCAGCTTCATCATCTTCAGATTCTGATGTACTGGCTATATCCACCCTATCCTTAGGGCTGGATGGTTTTTCAGTTTGCACATCTTGTGCCTTCTCAGTATCTAGCCTTATAGGCTCTTCCTCAATTTCCATGTTCTCCCCCTCAGCAGCAGCATCCTTTACTGCATCAGCAGCATTCTTTTCCATATCAAAATCTTCTTGATCTAAGTTCAAAAACAGATCTTCCATTGGTATATTCTGCTGGAGACTGTGCAGGAGATGTACTTGGTTCTTCAACCACTGTATCAGGTATCACAACAGATGTGTCTGGAAGAACAACATCTGGTTCTTGGTTGCTGGCTGATTTTGCTGATGGACATCAGACAAATCAGAATCTATTATAGAAAAATCTAATGTATTAAGGTCAGACAAGTACCTCTTGAATGAGGAGGGTAGCCTTGCTCACTCTCCAGTGTAGATGGATGTTCTACACCTGGAAGCTCCCCCTGGATGTCAGCTGGCTCCTGAGGAGCAGGTGTCTTTTCTGCAGTCACATCTACTGGACTTTCAGGAGTGAAGACCACATGTTCTTCACTGCCTGAGCTGCTTGGAGGACTCTTGAGGCACAGCAGCAGTCTTCCTCTTCTTCCTGGGAGGAGAGTCTCTCTTAGAAGCTTGTTTCTCAGGGGTGGCCAAGTCCTTTGACACCAGCACCCTTTCCCATCTGAGAATATCCTTGAGTCCATTCTCCTCATATGATTGATCTTAGATCCTGCAGCAGTGCTCATTACCTCTGGAATTGATCCAGCCAGGTAGAGACTTAGTATCCTGCCCAGATTGGGCTTCTTCAGGCTTTCCTTTCACTTTCTCAAAACCACCATTGACCAATCTGTCTTCAGAGTGAAGATGATTCTGGTCATGACTTCAAACATGGAGGCAGACACCCTGTCATGCCCTCCTGGTTTGCTCAGTATTACCTTGCCCACTACTTCAGACAAGAACTTGCCTTGATATTCATACCTTTCCTGTTAAAGACTGATCCCACCTTCATCTTTGGATCCAGTCCACACCAAGTAAGAGCTTCCCTGGTCTTAGAAGCAGTTACTTCCTCTTCTTCTTGAACTTTAGGTAGCTGAAGTACCTTTCTCAAAGACTTGGGTGAAATCTTGACCTTGGTGCCATGCACCCTTGACTTAATCCTGAATCCTGAGTCATCCACAGTATAGACGCGCCAGAAAGGAATTCAATGACTTCCTTCTTCCATATTTTCGTTGGTTCTGAAACCAAGAACTCCAATCCTGAATTGACAATTAGGGTAATTCACTGATTTGATTTCTTGATCGCTGTCGTCAAATGCGCCTCGCACAAGCTCATAGCCTTCGTTAACGTTCTCTTCCAGCTTGGGAGCCATTAGGGTTTTGAGAATTAGTCTTGAGATGAGAGAAATGTCGACACAAGAGTTTAGGTCTCGAAACTTTGAAAGCGTGTCGACAATCAAAGACAGAACCCTATTTATACCTTTCTTGTTTGAAGACGAACAGGCGGGATGAATTTCTAATGATGTGTCGACACTGTCAATAAGTGTCGACACTGACTTATAATGTCTCGACACTCATGTGTCGACACAAATTTAGTCAACAGATTTTATGTGTCGACACTTGGTTAAGTGTCGACACCACTATACTCGACATGTGTCGAGACTTTACTTAGAAAAATTCTGAGTAAAACTTAAGTGTCGACACTTTATTGGATGTGTCGACACCTACTCGACATGTGTCGACACTAACATTCTGAAGTGTCGACACTAACTTCCTAGATGTGTCGACACCATTTTCCTGAAGTGTCGACACTTACTATTCTGTGTCGACATAGACTTGTCTATGTGTCGACACCTTTTTACTTAGCCAATTTTTGTTCTGTATACTTAGTCTAAGTTTATCATACCTAGTTCAATTTTGAACCTATTAAACTTAGCTTCTTCTAAGGGCTTAGTGAACATATCAGCTATCTGATTATCTGTTTTAACATATTCAAGTGCAATATCATTTCTTTCTACATGCTCCCTAAGAAAGTGATATTTTAATCTCAATATGTTTAGTTCTACTATGTGATACAGGGTTATTAGCTATGGAAATAGCACTAGTAGAATCACAATAAAGTGGAGTTCTACTTACCTGACATCCATAGTCTTCTAGCTGATGTTGAATCCACAGAAGTTGAGCACAGCAACTTCCTGCAGCTACATATTCTGACTCAGCTGTGGAGATGGCCACACTGGTTTGCTTCTTACTACTCCATGAAATGAGTCTTCCACCTAGGAATTGACAGGATCCAGTTGTGCTCTTTCTATCTTCTTTGCATCCTGCAAAGTCTGCATCTGAATAGCCTGTTAGATCAAAATCTCCATTCCTAGGGTACCAGAGGCCTAGATAAGGTGTGCCCTTTAGATATCTCAAGATTCTCTTGACTGCAGTCAAGTGAGATTCTTTGGGGCAGGCTTGATACCTGGCACAAACACATGTAGCATACATAATGTCAGGCCTACTTGCAGTCAAGTATAGTAGGGAGCCAACTATCCCTCTATACAAGGTTTCATCCACAGGTTTCCCTGCATCATCCTTGCTTAGAGACATACTTGACCCCATAGGAGTCTTCATGGTACTGGAGGAATCCATACCATATTTCCTTATGAGTTCTAGGGTGAACTTTGACTGACATATGGACAAGCCACTTTCAGTCTGTTTAACTTGGAGACCCAAGAAAAACTTCAGCTCTCCCATACTACTCATTTCAAATTGACTTTGCATAAGCTTTGCAAACTTTTTGCAAAGGCTACTTTCAGTAGACCCAAATATAATGTCATCTACATATATTTGGACAAGTATTACTTTGCCTCTAGATTCCCTAAGGAATAGAGTCTTATCTATTTTCCCCCTTGTGAACTTGTTCTCAATGAGGAAACTAGATAGGGTTTCATACCAAGCTCTAGGAGCTTGCTTTAACCCATACAATGCTTTCCTAAGTCTATAGACATAATGTGGAAGAGTAGGATCAACAAAACCTGAAGGCTGCTCCACATATACTTCTTCTTTTAAATTACCATTAAGGAATGCTGACTTCACATCCATTTGGTATACTTTGAATCCTTGGTAGGTTGCATAGGCCAAGAACATCCTGATGGCTTCCAGTCTGGCTACTGGAGCAAAGGTTTGATCAAAATCAATACCTTCTTCTTGCCTATATCCTTTTGCAACCAATCTTGCCTTATTCTTAATGATGACTCCTTGTTCATCTAACTTGTTTCTGTAGATCCACTTTGTTCCTATCACATTGTGATCTTTAGGCTTAGGAACTAAGTCCCAAACCTTGCACCTCTTGAACTGGTTTAGCTCTTCCTGCATAGCTTCAGTCCACTGTGGATCTTGTATTGCTTCTTCAAATTTCTTTGGTTCTATTTGAGACAGAAAACTTGAATATACTGCAGCATTCTGATTTCTGCTCCTTGTCTGAACACCTTGTCTTGGATCTCCAATGATCAGCTCCACTGGATGATCTCTTAGATGCCTGTTGGCTGGAGGCATCCTTACTTCTGGTTGTACTTCTTCAGCATCTTCATCATGCTGAGTTCCTTGAACTTCTTCAGCTCCTGGTACATGTAGTTCTCCCCCTGGACATAAGCCATCTTCTTCTACTTGCTGTCTTGCAGCAGGTACATCTTCCATGGTTAGCTTGTCCATCTTCTTAGAAAGACCTGTGGGGCTGCACACACTACTAGACAACTCATTGTTAATAGTGTCTCATCAAAAACTACATGCACAGACTCCTCTACAACTTGTGTAGTCAAGTTGTAGACTCTATAAGCCTTACTATTACTGCTGTACCCAACAAACACTCCCTCTTGGGATTTGGCAGCAAACTTAGTTAAGTAAGACTTCCCATTGTTAAGTATGAAGCATTTACAACCAAAAATCCTGAAATAGGATAGATTTGGTTTCCTGCCTTTCACTACTTCATAGGGGGTCTTGTTTAACCTTTTAGTGATGGTAGCCCTATTTATCACATGGCATGCAGTGTTTACTGCTTCAGCCCAGAAATATTCTGGCAGTGATGAATCACTTAATAGGGTTCTACCAGCCTCTATCAAGGTTCTATTTTTCCTTTCAGCAATGCCATTTTGCTGAGGTGTTCTAGGTGAAGAGAATTCTTGAAATATCCCATAGTCTTCACATAAGTTTTGTCATGCTTTCAGATTGAAACTCTGTACCATGGTCACTTCTAATTTTGACCACTGTACAGTTCAATTCATTCTGAATTTGCTTAACAAAACTGTGGAAGACACTAGGTGTTTCAGATTTCTGCTTTAAGAAGAACACCCAGGAAAACCTTGAGTAGTCATCAACAACTACAAAGGTGTAGACCTTCCTACCTAAGCTGTGAACTGGCATTGGACCAAATAGATCCATATGCAAGAGGTATAAACACCTCACAGCATCCTTGTTGTCAATGCTTCTAAAGGTGGATTTAGTCTGCTTGCCCTTTTGACAAGCTGAGCAAATGCCATCTTTGACACACTTAACTTGAGGACCATTCCTCACTAACTCTTTACTAAAGAGTTTGCCAATAGTCTTGTAATTAAGATGAGCAAGCCTCTTGTGCCACTTGACACATTGAGAGACTGTCTCATCAGCTACAAGACAAACTGGAGAACTATTGTTCTCAACCATAATGTCTAAACAATAGACATTTCTCTTCCTATAACCTGTCAAAATGATCTTTTGATCACTTGACCTCTTGATATGACAACCATTTTTAACAAATGAGATGTCATACCCTACATCACTTAATTGACTTATACTAATGAGGTTATGTTTCAAACCTTTAACATAAGCCACTTGAGTAATGGTAACAAGGTTAGAAGAAATGTTACCAAACCCTTTGATGATTCCTTTTTCAGAACCACCAAAGGTCACCTTTGGACCATTTTTGATTGGGATGTAGTCCTTCAGTAGTCCCCTAGTTCCAGTCATGTGTCTGGAACATCCACTATCCAAGTACCATGTAGGGGTATGGCCACTTGGATTCTCCTGCAAAACAAATTAATGAACCTTAGAACCCAAAGTAAACTTGGGTCCTTGGTGATTGTTAGTTTGCAAATTGACATAGCTACCTGCTGTCTTTCCAACAGGTAACTTGCTACTCAACTTGGCACTGGCATTGTGCCAACAATCCAAAGCAAAGTGGCCAACCTTGCCACAGCACCAACATTCAAATTTGTTGTACCTTTGCTTAGGTTCTGACTTAGCTGTCTTAACTACAGCAGTCTTGTTGAATGTTGGGGCTTTGCCCTTGGACTTGGACTGATCCTGAACAGTCCTAGCTGGATTAACAAAACCCAGTCCAGTCTTTCCTTTATGATGAACAAAATCATCAATCAAGGGTAGCACTGATTTAGGTTTTGAATACCTAGCTGCTAGCTCTTTCTCCTTCTGAAGATTAATCTCCAGTTTCTTAATTTGATCATTCTTAAATGTAATAGTACCCATCTGAATCACAGTAATGTGTTTCAGCCTGGCCACTTCATTCAGTTTTTGATCATAATTCTTCTCATAATCTATTGCAGCTGCCTTGAGATCAGCAATTTCCTTGGCCAAATTTTTGGCTAGGGTCTTGCTTTTCTTATAGGCTTGCAATAGTACTTGATATTCATCTAGGAGTTGATGAATATCTCCCTCAGACTCAGATATATTCTCATCACTTGATGAAGAATAATCTGACTCTGAACTAGAACTGGAATCAGAACTTTGAGTTAAACCTTGTACCTGACTGGGTCCTGGCTGCTCCAGGTTTTTGGTACTTTCAGTCAAAGCCATCAGTCCTTGGCTTTGACAGTCTTCTTGCTCATAGATAGATTCCATGATCTGCATAAACTCTTCTTCTTCTTCAGCAAATAGCCCAATATAGGCTTCAGCATCTGTCTCAGTGTCTGAAGAAGACATATCTGAAAGAGTCTTCTCATTCTTTGCAACAAAGGACTTCTCCTTCTTTCCTTTGAAGTGTGTTTTCTTTTTGTCACTGGATTCTTTCCTTCTTTCAGGACAGTCTGCAATAACATGGCCCTGTCTATTGCAGCAGTAACAAATTATCTTGGATCCAGTTGCCTTACTAGTCTTGGTCCTTTTCTTGTCCTTCTTTGAAGGCTTCTTTTCCTGATACTGAACCTCTTTCCCTTTGGAAGATGAAGGTCTAGACCTCCACTGTTTCTTCTTAAGGAACTTCTGAAAATGTCTGGTGAATGCAGCAAAGTCTTCATCACTTTCACTGCTTGTAGATTTTGTACTTTCTGACTCTTCAGATTCTGATTCAACTACCTCAGGAGGAGGAGTTGATGACTTGGTCCTGCTCTTTCTGGGTACATCTGACTTAAAGGCAACAGTCTTTTCTCTGTATTCAGTCCTTGTTGACTTTTCTTCTTCTTTTCTCACTGACAATTGCATCTCATAAGATAACAACTTGCCAAAAAGTGTGGGAGGAGGAATTTCTCCCAACTTTGCCATTTCTCTGATGGCACAGATCTTGGTGTCCCAGTCTTTGGTGAGGGACCTCAAGAATTTATCATTCAACTCATAGTTTGTGAACTCTCTTCCATATGACATGAGTTCATTTACAATTCTATAAAATTTCTTGTAGCATTCAGTGATGCTATCTCCTCTTCCTTGCCTAAAGCTCTCATATTCTTGATTAAGCAAGGACTTCCTATCTTGCCTTACTTCTTCAGAACCTTCCATATAGACAATGAGGGTGTCCCACATTTCTTTTGCAGTTTTACAGTGAATAAGGTTCTGGAAGGTGGCATCATCAATTGCACTAACTATTATATTCTGTGCTCTTTTGTCCATGGTTGCTAGGACAATCTCATCCTTGGTCATTTCAGAGAAATCCTTTGGAGTCCTCTGATTTGCATCCAATACTGAAATCTTCATGGGCACATATGGCCCTTCTTTGACTGTGATGTATATCCTAGGGTCAGAGGCTTCCATAAAAAGCCTAACCCTCTCTTTCCAGATCCCAAAGATCTCTTTTCTGCATATAGGTAGTTTCATTGAACCCAACTCCTTATGATTCTCTGAAGAACCCATGTTTCTTGATTTTCTTGAAACTGTGTTCTGACTTATCTGAATCTGCCAAACTGGATCTCCTCAGACAGTTAGTCCTGATTTTGAGGAACCTCGCTCTGATACCACTTGAAAGATATGGTACCTAAACACCTAGAGGGGGGGGGGGTGAATAGGTGACCTAATCCTTTTTCTAACTTTTGTTTGGCAGTCAACAGTTTATAACACAGATTTCTGAATAAGTTATCACAGCACACAGCAAATCTCAACACAGTACAATCACAGCACAGAATACACAAGATTTTATAGTGGTTCCCCAATCTTTGGGTACATCCACTTTCCCCCTTCGCCTATCTAGCAGTGTACTAGATTCGGCCAAACTTCTCCACTAACTCAGAACCAAACTAGGTTCCTACCTCAGGCCCAAAGCCTTACACTCAGCCAAAAGGCCTACACTCAGCCACCCAGGCCTACACTCAGCCAATTAAAGGCCTACACTCAGAGTTCTTCAACTCCTACACTCAGGCACCAAGCCCTACCCTCAGCCTTTATAAAATAGGCTTACAATCACTCAGATCCAATGGATCTTACAAGTTTAAAATAGAAATTACAAATTCTAACTCTACAACTCAGAAAGGATGAGAGGAGTTGAGAGTTTCTTGAAGAGTTCTTGGAAGAACTCAGCTTGATCCAAACTGACTTAGCTTTCTTCAAAGCTTCTTGAGTAGAACTGAATTAGTCTGAATCTTCTGCAGTTGATCCTTGATCTCTGCTTCTTGAAATCCAGATGACTCTGAATTGTTCTTCTCAGCCTTAGTTCCAAAGACTGAATCCTTGGTTGGAGCTCTCTCTCTCCAACTACTTAGATCTGCAGTTGGACTGCCTGATCTTCTTGTGTTGAACCTCTATGTATCACTTCTTGATTTAATCTGATCAACCACTTCAGTTATTCTCACAACATGTAATGATAATGAACAACCTTCTATATCTCTTTCTGTAAACTATGGGTGCCTATTTATAGGCTTCCTTCATGGTAACCGGCTGATCCGGTTTATAACAGACTTCTGACTTCTCTGACAGTTGATGTAGACCGGCTGGATCGGCAGCTGTCATGTCAACCAGTCACTTCTTGAAATTCTCTAACTGTCAGTTAGTGTCGAGACTTTCTGTTCTTAAGTGTCGACACTTATAGACCAAGTGTCGACACATGTTGTGTAAGTGTCGACACAAGTCTACAAGGTGTCGACACAATTCCTTGTATGTCTCGACACAGTTTCTTCTGCATGTGTCGACACTGAAATTGAGTGTCGACACAAGTACTTGTACTTCATTCTTTAACTGTATTCTTCTAAGTGTCGACACATCTCCTTTGTGTCGACACATCTTCATGTGTTGAAACTGTCAAGTGTCGACACAGCTTCTTGGTGTCGACACAAGTCTTCATTCTTGATTCTTCAGCTGAGTGTCGACACATTCCTTTAGTGTCGACACTTATACTTAGAATATTTTACAACTTTTCTGTTCTTTGCTAAGTGTCGACACAGCTCCTTGTGTCGACACTTTCTTCAAGTGTAGAGTCTTCAACTAAGTGTCGACACATTGTGCTGAGTGTCGACACTTTCTTCAAGTGTTGACTCTTCTGGTTGTGTGTCGACACATTGTGCTGAGTGTCGACACATTCTTCAAATACTGAGTCTTTAGCTAAGTGTCGACACATTGTGTTGAGTGTCGACACTTACTTCCAGTGCTGAGTCTTCTGCATAGTGTCGACACACTGTGTTGAGTGTCGACACTTGTACTTAGAATCTGTAGACTTTTGCTGAGTGTCGACACTCACTTCAAGTGTCGACACTTTCTGGTGTAGACACAGCTCTTCTGGGTGTCGACACTTCTGCTAAGTGTCGACACAGCTTTTCTGCATTCTTCTACACTGAGTGTCGACACAGCTCCAAGTGTCGACACTTTCTGACTGGTGTCGACTCTTCTTCCCAGGTGTCGACACAATGACTCCAAGTGTCGACACTGCATGTCTGGGTGTCGACACAAGCTTTCTCAAGTGTCGACACTTTGCCTCTGGGTGTCGACACATGGACTTAGAAATTTTCAGCTTCAGTCCAGTGTATATCTAACCTGCACAAGTAACTCAAACAAACATCAAATACATTCTGATGTATATCATTGAGTTAGGTGAGGCTTCTTCAAATCAGGTACATTTGACCAATGTACCCAACAGTGACGACGGAAGCTGATCGAGTAAAGAGATTTCTTGGCGGACTCCGCAGCGACGTGCAGCAGTTAGCCAGTGCTTATGGAGCGACAATTTACACTACTGTGGTTGAGGCTGCTCTGAGGGTTGAAGCGATCAAAACTGCAAAACAAAGAGGACAGCTGATGAGGAAGGATAAGAGGAAGCTTGTGGGAGGGAAAAGCTCCCAAGAATCAGACGTAAGGAAGAGGAACAAAGAGACGTGTAGCTTCTATGGCCGGTCAGGCCACCCATTTGAGAAATGTTTCAAGCGATTGGGGATGCAGAAGAAGGAGCAGGTGCACGCCATTCAGAGTGCACCAACCAGAGACTTGGAGTGTACAGCTTGTGGGGGAAGAGGTCATGATATGAGCCGCTGCTGGGTCATGGACAAGGTGTGCTTCCAGTGTGGCAAGCAGGGACATCTCAAGGCAAGGTGCCCACAAAACAAGCCCGTGCTGCAGCCAATGCCACTCAAGGCTTTGCCTCCGCCTCCGCGTTTGGACAAAGGAAAAGGGAAGTTAAATGTGATTTCCTCAGAGGAAGCTCAGATGTCACCCCAGGTTATCTCAGGTTCGATTCATTCCTCTGGTTCACATTTTGTTTATGCCTCTTATGCGTAGTGCTTAGCGACATATGTACCCTTATAGGAACCTTTAAGGTAAAGAACCGTTGGGCGCGTGTTCTTCTTGATTCTGGCGCGACCCATTCATTTGTGGCTCGAACCTTTCTGGATCGGTATCATTTGACACCAGATCGAGTGGGGAATGCCTTTTTGGTGAAGTTTCCTTCCGGTGCTTCTGTGGTGGCAGACTGGGGTCTTCTTGATTGTCCCATTTTGTTGGGCGATTTCTTAGCGAAGGCTGATTTCAAGGTGCTCGATTTGGAGGATTTTGACGTCATTCGGGGTATGGACTGGTTATCCCGCTATGACGCTGTCATCCAGTGCAAAGGGAAGCGGTTGGATTTTATCAAGGACAATGGTCAGCCGGGAAGTGTTTATGGTGATTCATGCCAGGATACTCCAGGGATTTCGGCGGAATGTGTTCCGACGTTGTTTGTTTCCGACTGTTTTGCTTGTCTAGTCTCAGTTGTGGGGACTAGTGTTGTTTTGCCGCGTTTGGAGGAGATTCCGGTTGTGCGTGACTTCCCAGATGTTTTTCCTACTGATCTTCCTGGTCTTCCCCCTGATCGTGATGTCGAGTTCGTTATTGATTTGGAACCGGGTACGCGGTCCTATTGTGAAAGCGCCGTACAGAATGGCCCCGCGTGAGCTATCAGAGTTGCGTACCCAGCTGGATGACTTATTGGCAAAAGGGTTTATCAGGCCGAGTTCATCACCTTGGGGTGCACCGGTGTTATTTTTGAAGAAGAAAGATGGGTCGATGCGGCTTTGCATCGATTATCGGGAATTGAACAAGGTGACGATTAAAAACAAGTACCCACTGCCAAGAATTGATGATTTGTTTGATCAACTCCGTGGCAGTGATACCCCAAGTTGTGGTTCCTCCTGCAATGACTTTCATCTCACAGTTTCAGCGACTTGGACAACCGACTTATGATGGAAAAGCAGACTTTGTGATCTTGGATGATTGGGTGATCACGTTGGAAGAGATGTTTGTTTATTCTGGCGTTACCGAGGATCAGAAGGTGATGCTTGCCGCCTATCAACTCAAAGGGTTGCCTGAGCGTGTGCAGTTATCCCCTGCACGACGTGGCATCATAACCCGTAGTTCCTCTTGCTCTGATACGAGGTACTCGTTGAGGAAATGCGGGTTGTGACACTGGTTCCATCAACTCCCTTCGAGGTCGATCTATGGGTTCGAGGACTTGAGCCGGAGCTTTCAGCATCGCTTGTCCACCTCCAAGAAGCGGAAGAGGAGTCCCGAGTCCATCTTCCTGATAAGGCAGGGGGCCGAGGAGTCGCTGGCCCATTACGTTGATAGGTTCCAGGAGGAGATCCTAGAGGTCCAAGAGATGCCAGGGTATGCCCTCCAGATGGCCTTCACCGTTAGGCTGAAGGAGAGGTTCTTCAAGATGAGCTTGACCCGAAAGTCCCCCCTTTCCTTCGAGGAGTTGATGGAAAGGGCGGCCGAGGAGATAGCCACGGAGGCGGCCAACCCGGCATTTGTGAAGAAGTTGGCGAAGTTGACGGAGGAGAAGTCAAAGAAGCAAGGAGGCTCAAGGCAACAGGAAGGAAGAAGGAGAGAGGAGCGGAGAGCTCAGGAGGGCCCAAAACCAGGTTGGAGGCAGCAGGGAGGACCTGTTCAGGGACCAGGAAGAGGTTACGTCTAAGATGGGGGGAACTTCCATGGGGGCCAAGGGAGGTTCAACCTCCACAGGCAAGCACCAAGACAGCTCTTACCCCCGCCGCTGCAAGCCTTGGCGATAGGTGGAGGAAGAAGAGGAAACAAGAGAGAACACCCGGCCAGCCGAAGAAGGGGAGGAGCGCTACCGTACTGTGACTTCCACCAGGTGGAGGGTCACGCCACAGCTACCTGCCCCGAGTTTTTGGAAGTAAGGGGGGCGAGAGGCCCTGTCCAGCCGCAGCCGCTGGTGCGGGTTGAGGAGGTTCTACCTGGAGAAGGGGGGGATGACGTGTGTGAGGACCAGGTCGATGTCGGGCCCCGAGGTGGTATAGCTATGATCCATGGTGGAGTGGGGGTTGAGGCCACTCGGAAGGCAAGCCTCCATGTCATGTACCGAAGGAGCGTCGCCTCAACCTCCCAGACCCCGCCCCCAGAGGAAAAGAACACCTTCTCGGTGAAGGACCTTCTGGATCATGAGGATCCGTTCTGCGATGTGCTGGTCATCCAGACGGCCATCGAAGGCTACACCGTCTACCGGATCTTGGTTGACAATGGAAGCTCTGTCAACGTCGTTTTCAGGAAGGCGTTTGATGAGATGAAGGTAGAGCCAAGGAGGGTGTTGGCCTCGGACGGACCCCTGTTCGGATTTTCAGGGGAGAGGAAGGAGGTGGAAGGTGGAGTCGGACTCCAAGTAAAGTTGGGAGGAGCTTCAAGGAACTGCCGGTTCGTCATTGTTGACGCTCCTAGCAGCTACAACGCCATCTTCAGAAGGCCCCTCATCAGCGCCTTCCATTGCGTGCCGTCTTCCTTCCACCAATGCCTCAGTTCAACTTCGGAGGGATACAGGTCAGAGTCAAGGCAGACTCCAGGATGGCAAGGCAGTGCTACGTCACGGCTGTCAACACCATATCTTGGTTGGCCAAGGCAGAAAAGATGGAGGAGATCATGGAGAGCCTAAGTAGGATGGAAGTGTCCGGCGAGCAGGAAGCGGATGGTGACCACCAGGCCCAGACCCCCTGAGGAAGCCTCACCCCAGCGGAGTCCTGTATTTTTCTTATGTTGTATTGAGTCCAGCCCCCGACCGGCTGAGTCGGGGGGGGGGGGGGGTCATGTAACCCAGCTTTTTTCCCCGTTTGAGGATGTTGGATTTGGTATAGTTCAATTGATACACCTGGTTCCCCACCCACGAGAGGATCTCCTCATCCAGGCTCCCACTAGCTGGTTGGGTTGAATGTGCATCGGGGAGAGCAAGTCCCACCCCCGAGAGGATCTCCTCATCCAGGCTCCCATTAGCTGGATGGGTCGAATGTGCCTCGGGGAGAGTGAGCCACACCCACGAGAGGATCTCCTCATCAAGGCTCCCACTAGCTGGTTGGGTCCAATGTGCCTCGGGGAGAGCAAGTCCCACCCCCGAGAGGATCTCCTCATCCAGGCTCCCATTAGCTGGATGGGTCGAATGTACCTCTGGGAGAGTGAGCCCCACCCCCGAGAGGATCTCCTCATCCAGGCTCCCACTAGCTGGTTGGGTCGAATGTGCCTCAGGGAGAGCAAGTCCCACCCCCGAGAGGATTCCTCATCCAGGCTCCCACTAGCTGGATGGGTCGAATGTGCCTCGGGGAGATCAAGCCCCACCCCCGGAAGGATCTCCTCATACAGGCTCCCACTCGCTGGATGGGTCAAATGTGCCTCGGGGAGATCAAGCCCCACCCCCGAGAGGATCTCCTCATCCAGGCTCCCACTAGCTGGATGGGTCGAATGTGCCTCGAGGAGATCAAGCCCCACCCCCGAGAGGATCTCCTCATCCAGGCTCCCACTAGCTGGATGGGTCGAATGTGCCTCGGGGAGATCAAGCCCCACCCCCGAGAGGATCTCCTCATCCAGGCTCCAACTAGCTGGATGGGTCGAATGTGCCTCAGGGAGATCAAGCCCCACCCCCGAGAGGATCTCCTCATCCAGGCTCCCACTAGCTGGATGGGTCGAATGTGCCTCGGGGAGATCAAGCCCCAGCCCCGAGAGGATCTCCTCATCCAGGCTCCCACTAGCTGGATGGGTCGAATGTGCCTCGGGGAGATCAAGCCCCACCCCCGAGAGGATCTCCTCATCCAGGCTCCCACTAGCTGGATGGGTCGAATGTGCCTCGGGGAGATCAAGCCCCACCCCCGAGAGGATCTCCTCATCCAGGCTCCCACTAGCTGGATGGGTCGAATGTGCCTCGAGGAGATCAAGTCCCACCCCCGAGAGGATCTCCTCATCCAGGATCCCACTAGCTGGATGGGTCGAATGTGCCTCAGGGAGGTCAAGTCCCACACCCGAGAGGATCTCCTCATCCAGTCTCCCACTAGCTGGTTGGGTCGAATGTGCCTCGGGGGGAGTAAGTTCCTTTTTGCCCCGAGATGGTCCCGCTGCCCAGGCTCTCACTAGCTGGATAGGGCCGGTGGTACTTCTCGTGGAGGCCAAGTGTTTTCACCCAGAGGAGGTCTCGCCATCCAGGCTCCCATAGCTGCCAGGGCAGGTTGACCCCTCCGGGGGGTGAAGTGTTTTTTACCCCGAGGCCGTCTCGTCACCCAGGCTCCCATTGGCTGGCTTGACACCCTCGGGAGGCTAAGAATTTTCACCCAGAGGAGGTCTCGCCACCCAGGCTCCCATAGCTGGCATGGCAGGTTGACCCCGCAGGATAGTTACACTCCTCGAATATGTTGGGTTGGATGTTTCTTTCCAAACTTGTGTCAACCTCGAAAAGAGCGGGGATTGTGTACAACCCCGTATTCGTGAAGAGTGGACCCTAAATGAGGCGTGCTTAGTTTTTAAGATTTTTGAGTATTTTGAACTCTCGGTGGCCAATTTTGGCTCTAGCTTGGAAACATACTAGTAGGGGGAGGAGAAATCGGCCTCCCCCAGCGGCCCCTTAGTTGGAGTGTGAGAGCGGCAGGTTGGTAGGCACCCGCACGGACCAGTTGGGTGTGTAGGCGGAGTCAGCAGGCCCTCCCCCTCCCCCTTTTCCCCTCAGGTCAGCGAGACTAGCCCCGAGCCCGGCGGGTAGGCCGGGGGAGACCGGCCTTCGGGCCGGGTCTCGCCCCGCCCCGCGGCCAGCCAGGCGAGACCGGCCCCAGGCCGGGTCTCGCCGAGCCCGGCGGGTAGGCCGGGCGAGACCGGCCCTCGTGCCGGGTCTCGCCCCGCCCCGCGGCCAGCCAGGCGAGACCGGCCCCAGGCCGGGTCTCGCCGAGCCCGGCGGGTAGGCCGGGCGAGACCGGCCCCAGGCCGGGTCTCGCCCCGCCCCGCGGGCACCCAGGCGAGACCGGCCCCAGGCCGGGTCTCGCCGAGCCCGGCGGGTAGTCCGGGCGAGACCGGCCCCCAGGCCGGGTCTCGCCCCCGTCCCGCAGGGTGGGTCCCCTATTTGCTTTAGGTGACGCGTTTTTCCTTCTCTACCCCCTGGCGTGGAGGTTTCCTATTGGCCCGAGGCCTTTTGGCCGTGGGGGTATTTTGGTCATTTTTGGCCCAGGACTTTTGGAAAACTATAAATAGACCCCCTTGGGTGCCTTTGGAGGATATTTTTCTTAGCTTCCTCCTCCCTTAGCTCCTTCTTAGTAGAGTAGAGAGAGCTCCTCAAGGCACCCTAGCTCAAGCATTGGCTAGGGAGGGGAAGTGCTCCGGTAGCCTTCCGGGTGTGAGGTGGGACCTCCGCGCTAGAGCCGAGTGTCTGTTCATAGTCTCCTAAGTCTCCGGTTCGTGACGTTCTCTCGAGTGTAGTAGGTGTGAGGTCACCCCTTTCCAGGGACCCCGAACTCCACAGAAGTCAATTTTGGCTTCAACAGTCATGAACTATAGGCTATCACTGTCCCATGCTGTAGCAGAACACAGCCCAAACAACTGCCCGAAGCATCACTATAGATCTCGAACCCTTCGGTTCCACTTGGCGAACATAAAATAGGCGTCGTAGTCAACCTAATCTTCAACTCTTCAAAAGCCTGTTCGCACTCCAGAGAACACACAAACTTTTGATCCTTCCTTGTCAACATCGCGAGTGGAAGTGCTATCCGCGAAAAGTTCTCTACGAAGCGCCTATAGTAGCCAGCAATCCCAAAAAAACTCCGGACCTCTGCCACTGTAGTGAAAGCAGGCCACTCCCGTATCGCCACTATCTTCGCGGGATACACAGCTATCCCCTCTCCACTAACAACATGACCAAGGAACGCTATTGAGGATAACCAGAATTCACACTTGGAGAACTTAGCATACAACTGATTCCTCCTCAACATCTCCAACACCATGTGTAGATGATTGTAATGGTCCTCCTCATACCGCGAGTATACCAAGATATCGTCGATAAATACTATCACGAAGCGATCCAGGTACTCTCTGAACATCCTGTTCATCAGATCCATAAATACGGATGGCGCATTCGTTAACCCAAACGACATGACCGTGAACTCATAATGCCCAAACCGCGTACTGAATGCTGTCTTTGGGATTTCGCTCTCCCTTATCCTCAACTGGTAGTAACCGGACTTCAGATCTAACTTCGAATATACCGTTGACCCAACCAACTGATCAAATAGATCGTCAATCCTCGGAATCAGATACTTATTCTTTTTCGTAAGCTTGTTCAATTCCCGGTAGTCGATACAAAGCCGTAAGCTCCCATCTTTCTTCTTAACAAAGAGAACTGGTGCGCTCCAAGGCGATGAACTTGGACACACATAACCTTGCTCCAGTAACTCTTGCAGTTGCACCTTCAACTCCGCCATCTCTCGCGGCGCTATACGATATGGAGAGCGTGACACCGGTTTGGCACCCGGTACCAGCTCAATGGTAAAATCAATCTCCCGCTGAGGAGGGGCTCCAGGGAGATCATCTGGGAACACATCAGGAAACTCGGACACGACTGGAATACAGTCAATACCTGGCTTATGCGTCGAAGTCTGCACTAATGTGAGAAACAGCTCTGCCCCAGACCGAACTGCCTTAATCACCTGAAGAGTCGACATAAAAATCTTATCCGACCCCTCCATGCCCGCAAAAGTAGTTTCCCGATCAGTGTTCAGACCCAACCTTACTTCCTTACGGTTGCAATCAATGCATGCACCATGCTTCGAGAGACAATTCATACAGAAGAATACATCGAACTCTACTAACGGTAGAATAAACGCTCGTAAATCGAACTCCTGGTCTCCAATCCGAATCTTCACTACGCAGATCCTATCCGCACGCATTGAGCACCCATTAGGCAACAACACATCCAATTTGTCTCTTGCCGTCGAGGACGGAAACCCGATGTGAGATAAGAATTTTTTGGACAAGAAGGAATGTGATGCTCCCGCATCAAACAGGTCTTTCGCCGGAAACTCAAAGATCAACACAAAGCATAGCACCAACAAAAGTAAGCTAACAAATACGAAGGTAACAACTATAAAAGTTAAACCACTGTAATTTAACACATACCTGTCACCACGTCCGCTTGCTTTATGGACTCTTGTAGGACAAGGTTGTAGACTTTAGGCTGGGCTGGAGCATGGTGGGACGCGGTTGACTCCACCGCCTTCCCTTTCTCCTCATAAGTCGCTCCAGACTTCCTCTCGAACTTTGAACGTCCGCTCCAACACTCACAAGCAAAATGCCCCGTCTTCCCGCAGTTGTAGCAAGCTCCTGGGACTCGACTTGTAGTTTCCCCTGACTCATCAGCCGAAGGGGCTGAGTTCGAAGTCCTCCGCTTCTTGTTCCATCTACGGAATCCTGACTTTGAACTAGGCGCTTTGAACTCTGCCTTCTTTTCTCCTGGGTCCTTCTTGTCTTGAACTTTCTTAACGACCTTCTCCAACGATCGGGCCGAATTGACCAAGGCTAGGAAGCCTTTCCCCTTAGGACCAGCAAGGAGTAACTATAGGTCACCACGAAGACCCTCATAAAATCGGTTGGTCTTCCTCTCCTCTTCCGTAAACATAGCCCCAACATACCGACCCAACCGTGTGAACTCATGTAGATACTCGTCCACGCTTCTGGATCGCTGAGTCAACCCAAGAAATTGGTTCTCCATCTCAAGTTTCTGAGCGGAGGGTACAAATCTGGCTAGGAACAATCTTGAAAATTCCTCCATAGGCACATCAGCAAGCTGTCAACCCACTAAGAGATGAAACTCCAACTCCTCCCACCACAGCCTCGCTTCACCAACCAAAATAAAAGTCGTTATGGTGGTCTTTTGCCACTCCTCAGTTAACGTGGCTATCAAGAACCTCTTCATCGAAGAGAGCCAGTCCTCAGCTTGAGCTGGCGTTCCAACCCCATCAAACCTCGGAGGATTAAAGCCCATTACATGCTTGAGCTGCTTCTCCGTAGCTCTCCTCGGCTCTACCAGATCAACTGTTGCGCGCTCCACCACTCTTGGCTCTGCCGCCCTAACCGGTTCTTGCTCATTCGCAGGATGTGTGTGATGCATTTGCCCTGCAGGTTGGGAATTTATCATTGCAAGTACCGCCTCAGCCACCAACCTGATGGTTTCCGCTGAAGGAGGTGTTGTAGTCACGTCCCTTGGTGCACTACTTTCCGCTGATTGTGGACGCTCTGACTGACCAGCACCGCTCCTAGCTGCCTATAGTAGCAAAGACACACGATTAGACGACAAATAAATTGCTAAAAGCAATCATTGGAACACTCAGATTCCATAAAACATGTGTATTTTTTCATTCCTATGTGGATATTCATGGGTTCTTTTTGATGTTATAACGATGACGCACATATGTGCTCACCACCCCTTAAAAGAATTTGCCCACAAATTCATTTAAGCATGAGCGTAACCAGAAGTCTGATACCAAATTGTAACACCCCCATCCGTCACATGGCATATAACAGAAGGTCCAGCTGGAACCCGACGCCATATACCACAGACAGTCGGAAGGGTTACATAAGAATATTCAAACTATCCAATTAAGACTACTCGTCCTACACAGAGCATTCTAGCGGAAGCTTTTAAAAGTTGAAAGAACCCAAAACTTAAATCCATTAATCATGAATGTCCACAACCACACTACTGGGATGAAACCCAAATACACTAAAAGGGTACATTACCTTATGGCCTTAAAATAGTTCACTTAATAAATAGTGTTTTCCATACATCGGCTCGCAGGCCGGCCACACATGACAAAAGTAAAGTACAACTATTCGCTTTGGCCTTCTAGGGCCAGCACAGCAACATGGGCTCCAGCTCGATATTTGGTACTCAGCTCCGCAGCACCTGCAAGAACATTCCACCGCACGGTGGCAAACAAAGCAATAGTCAGCCAAAAGCTGACCACATTTTAACGACCCCGCCACTAGGTCGGGACGGCGGTGCTACTTCCCTGCATTACATTAGCCCAGCTAAACAATAAAGTGCAATTATATATTTCGCCACAGGTGTAGGCTCGCATGGCTAAACACCCCGTGCATTCAGGGCACATTAACGGTGAATCCGGTCAATTCCGTGGCTTCACCACCATCCCCGCGATGGCAACAACATGAGCATTCAGCCTTTCTGACCACTATCTAAGGCTCCCGACTATGCGAACGGCCAGTCCCCTTTTTGGGTCTCTCGCACCAAACCATATAGCCCAGGTCTAATACCACTTGCCCGTTGCTCACAATGCGTAGTACACCTTATGACGTACGCATGAGCCAAGCTTCTCTCGGATCCTGGCATTTCCAAACATCACATAACCCACTTATGTTCAAGGCCGGTTCCCAGACTGCCAAGTTAGCAGAACGACGATTCCACTCAGTTTTCCGGGTGCGCCTTGAAGCTAACCTCCAAGGATCCCAGCTACAATCTACCGCATAGAAACCCGAAAAATCCAAAGCACGGAGTCTTCTCCGGCAAATCATAACAAATGCAACATCACCGATCCAGACCAACATGTCCGGGTAGGCTTCACACACAATGCCTATGCCCGTACTTCGATTTCGGACTCTATATGCAACATGAGGGGGACTATTCACATCAACCTAAGGAACACCATGCACTCACCGCGCACTCGCGGGAGCGGGATTCCCTACGCAGAAAGAAAGAGCTTCGCATGCTCAAGTAGAGAATAGTTACCCTTGTAGTCCGCTTTGGCGCCATGGAAAAACTAAATCGACAGAGCTCTTCGTAACTAACTTTCCTCCACGGATCTGCTCTCAGATCTCAAAACGGTGCACCGATGCTCCGCTGGCGGCCGGAATCCTCCTTCTTCTTCCTCCTCTCTCTAACACCTTGGAAAGAGAAAGCCTTGGAGAGAAATGAAGGATTAACTCCCCTATTCCCGGCCTTAACAGAGCAGGAAACCATCTGGGCCGTTGGATCTTATTTAAAGAAAACGAACGGCTCAGATCCGCTAAAAAATCTCCAAACTTTGGCCGAACACGGCTTGGCACACGGCCGTGTCCAAGGCCGTGTGCCTTGATCAAGGCATGATCTATGAACACCGAGACTAACACGGGCTCAGACACGCCCGTGTCCCACCTGATACGCCCGTGTCGGGTCCCTCGACACGCCCATGACCGGGGGCGTGTCACGCATAACCACCATGCAAACCGACACGACCCAACTGAACACAAGTACTGATACGGGTAGGCACACGCCCGTGTCAAATGACACGCCCGTGTCATGCAGCCGTGTTCCTGGCCGTGTCCTTCTCGGGATGAAAACGACCAAAACACCAGCCAGACACGGCCTTGGACACGCCCGTGTCCTAGGCCATGTACCCCTATACAGGCACCAAAAATCCCTTTTTATGCGACCGACTCAAATACAATTTTCGGGGCGTTACACATCATTGGCCAAGTTTCATAATTTTTCAGCAAGTATTAATCTCTGAATAAATTAATTATCAAAAATCTCCATAAGGTGGACTTGTAATGAAAGTGTCGTAACTAAGATTCTAAAAATCCTGAATAAATGTCTACAAGCATATAATAGCCTGAAAATCTCAATTCCTAAGTCTCATAATTTTTCAACAGTAATATCATCCATAATTAATTTTTAAACTATAAAACCCCTTTTTAACATTTGTGAATGAAGTACTAGATTTACTCAACTAAAAATTATACAAAAATTCAGGAGCAACCATTCTGACCTAAAACACTTACTACCAAGATTTCATGGGGTTTCAATGAACAGAAAGATCTAAATAATTAAAACGTCAGTTAGGGCTATAGCAAACTTTACAAATGAAGTGCTAGAAATAAACATCATAAAATTCCAGTAAAATTGCTGTAGGTTCTGCCCATTCCAAAACTCACTCTACCAGAGTTTCACAGCTTTTAAATAATGTTTAGTGAATGATTTTACTCATTTGAGATTTTACCCTAAAACTAAGATTAGGGTTTTAAGGTCTCTACATATATCCAAATCCTCCAAGATTCCATCCGGATGATTTATATTATGCTAACGTCGACTCTACTGAGTTTCAAGGAAATACGAGGGCATTTGCCCCCATGTCCTTCACAACCCTCAAAACCCTCCCTTTAGGGTTTGTGTTTGGATCCTAGGGCAAATCAACCCTAAACAACACCATTTTTCTCCAAGTGGGTTATAATAACCCTTCTAAGTCAGTGGTCAAAATATCAGCCTCTGTTGAGGTGATTTGGCCATTCCAAACTCTTAGTGCACTTTTTACTTAAAAACACCTCATTAATGCCTAGCTAAGGATAGGTGATTTCCTACCCAACACTCATCCAAATGAGTTGGAATTTTGTACGGCTAGGTTTTATAGCCAGGGACCACTCACCAAAATTTGAGAGGTTTGGAGGTCATTTTACCACTTAAATAAATTACTCTAACTTTATTAAATTTTAAAACAAAAACCTTATGCAAAGTATCTCCAAAAATTCCCATTTTTGGAAAAACTCTAGGTATGGCTAAGGGTAACCCCCTGCCCAAATTTCAGGTCATTTGGCAAGGGACGAAGAGTGGGCATTCATTTTAATCTATGGACAACCCTATGGATAGATTGCACCAAAATGCGTGCTGTGGTCTAACCATGACTCCAAATGACTTGAAATAAATTTTAAAATAAATTAGAGACCTAGAGCTACAACGTTCATGTTGAGCATATTTGCAGTAGAGGCATCTAAGTATTTGTAATAATTAAAACCATCTACTGTTAATAATTTCCAGGAAATCAATTAATATTATTGAAACACTTGATCAAAACGGACGACATCCGTTCATCCTCAACCTCCAGCCAAGGGCCAAGATTGGCCCGACCTGGAGCACCTTCCAGCCGACTTTCCGGCCAGCCTGACCACCTCCCTGGCCAGCCACCACCACCACAACCTCTGTTGAGGTGGTGGCTAGCGTTTGGAGGCGACCATGCCGCCGGAGGCGGCGGTTTTCGGCAAACTCTCACCACCATTTTTCTTGGAATTTCAAGGAAAGTTTCTCTCCGATCCGGCTCGTTTGAGGCCGAATTCTCAACCTAAACAAGTCTAGATCTAGAATGCATAGTGAGGAGAAGGATTGGACCTTGCCGGTGGCCTGAAGTCGGGAAGATCGCCCGGAAGCCATTTCTGAAAGTTGCGTCGCTCGGCTTCTGCAACAGCAAGGTGGGGAGGCTCGGTTTCTTTTGGTAAGGACTGGGAAAGGCTTCTCTCAACCCAATGGTGGTGTTTAAAGCCTCAGATGGGGAGAGGAGGGGCTGGAGCATTAATGTCCTTCAAAGCCCTTAATGGCTAGGCTCAGCCATGGAGGAGGGGGGCTGAATCGGGTCTGATGTCCAGGGGAAACGGCTGGAAACTTCTCCCCTTCCCTGGGGAATTGAATTCAGCCATTAAATGTGGCTTTTGGCAAACCGTTTCCTTCCCTCTCCTTCCTCATCTCTCTCTCCTCCTTACGGCGATTCTGCCCAGAACCGTCGTGTCACGCCTGGTGACACGGCTGTGACACGGGCGTGTATCGTTCGACACGGGTGTGTCGGGTGGGTGTGTTCCCTTCTGTTCTACGAAACGAAATCGGCGATCGTTGAGCTGCGCTCGATGAAATGAGCTCGACGATCGTCGGCCTGACGACACACCTAGCGACACGGGCGTGTCGGGGGCGTGTTCCCCCTGTTCTATGAAATGAACTCGACGATCGTCGAGCTGGGCTCGATGAAATGAGCTCGACGATCGTCGGGATGACGGCACGCCTGCAGATACGGGCGTGTCGGGGGCGTGTTCCCCCCTGTTCTACGAAATGATCTTGACGATCATCGACCTGAGCTCGACGATCGTCGGGCTGATGACACGCATGGCGACACGGGTGTGTCGGGGGCATGTTCCCCCCTGTTCTGCGACGTGAACTCGACGATCGTCGATCTGAGCTCGACGAAATGAGCTCGACGATCGTTGGGCTGACGACACGCCTGGAGACACGGGTGTGTCTGGGGCATGTTCCCCCCTGTTCTACGAATTGGACTCGATGATTGTCGATCTGAGCTCGACGATCGTCGGGCTAACGACACGCCTGGCGACATGGGCATGTCTGGGCCGACACGGGCATGTCAGACCCGGAAGAGTTGTTTTCAGGGAATTTGTCTGGCTATTTATTTCTTCCTATAGGATCTGACGGTTCAGATCTCCCCTTGCTGATATAGGGCTGAGCTTTAGGCAGACCAAGGTGATTTTCACCTTGGCCTTCTTCACTTGGTCCTTTGGGCTTCCTAGGGTTTTGACATGACCTAAATCACTCTTGGGGGTCTAGTCGGAAATGGGATGTTACAAATCCCAATATATAACAAAACATTTCTTCCTCGAAATTCTAGTTAGGCCTACGGGGTTTCAAGTATGCAAGAAAAATTGTAACATCCCGAAAGGCTGAGAGTAATACCTCACTGAAGAGTTCCGGGTACCGCTGCTGCATCAAGTCCTGGGGCTCCCAAGTGTGCTCCTCCTGGCGATGATTTCTCTAAAGAACCTTGACCAGTGGGACCTTCTTGCTGCGTAAGACCCGCATACCCGTGTCATCAATCCGGACCGGCTCCATGTGTACTGACCGGTCAGATGCTACTGGCCCATCCGTGGTGTCTATCTACTGCTCTGGACGTAATAGGGCCCTCCTGAGGGATGAGTCACGGAAAACATTGTGCAGGCCTTCCAGCTTTGGCGGTAGCTCCAGACTATATGCTAAGGGGCCGAGCCGCTCCAGGATCCTATAGGGCCCCATGTATCTCGGGCTGAGCTTCTTCCTCCGCCCGCGAACTCGAGAGACTCCGTGCATTGGCCGTATCTTCAAAAACACTTTGTCTCCTACTTGAAACTCCACATGTCGATGCCGCGTGTCGTAATATTTGGCCTGTCTGCTCTGCGCCTCCAACATTCGGTCCCGTATCAGTCTCACTTGGGCCCTGGTGACCTCCACAAATTCCGAGCCCAGGACCTTTGGGTCCTCATCCTGTATCCATGATAGGGGAGTCCTGCACCTCTGTCCATATAGAGCCTCGTAGGGGGCCATACCTATACTGGCCTGATGACTGTTGTTGTAAGACAACTCTACCAGTGGCAGCATCTTCTCCCACGGCTCTCCTCGGTCTAGAATGCACAGACGTAGCAAGTCTTCCAATGTACGATTTGTGCGCTCTGTCTGCCCGTCCGTCTGAGGGTGGAAGTCTGTGATAAAGGTCAGTCGGGTGCCCAAGTATACCTGAACTGACCGCTACTCCCTGGATGTAAACTGCCCATCACGATCTGACACTATTGACCTGGGCACGCCATGGTAGCGAATGAACTGCTCCACAAACCTCCGCACCAGTACTCGCACTGAATCGTCCTTCTTGATCGGTATAAATCGAGCCACCTTCGTCAACCGATCAGCGATCACCCAGATCGAGTTGTTCCCTGTCCGAGACTGGGGAAGCCCATGTATGATGTCCATGGCTACGTCATAAAACTTTCACTACGGCACCGGGAGTGGCTGCAACAGTCCTGCGGGATTCCTGCACTCTACCTTCACTAACTGACATGTCTCACAATGGGTCACGAAGTAAGTGACATCCTTCTTCATGCCTGGCCAGAACATAGTCTTCTTCAAATCAGCCGTCATCTTTGTGATCCCCGGGTGCACAAAATACCGGCTGCAGTGCGCCTCCATCATAATGTCCTCCCGGATCTGACCTACCTCTGGTATATACACCTGTCCTCTGAAGCACCCAGGCCATCCCTCAGTGTGTAGTCTCCTGTAGTGCCTGCCTCTATGGCCTGGAAGATGGGCTCTAACTTGGAATCCTGCCTCTGTACCTCTCTGACTCGGTCTCTGATGTCATCGGTGACGCCCATCGCGGCCAAGTACTCCTCATAGAGCTCAGGGTCATCAGACGACACCAGAGTAATGTGCATGTCCTCTAGTCTCTACAGCAGTTCCATAGACATCAGCTGAGGATCTGCTCCCGCTGTGTCGGCTCTCCTACTCAGTGCATATGCTACCACGTTCGCCTTCCCGGGTTGGTAGTGCATCTCGTACTGATAGTCTGATAGAAACTCCACCCACCGCCTCTGTCTGATGTTTAGTTCCTTCTGCGTGTCCACATACTTAAGGTTCTTATGATCTGAGTATATATCACAGTGGACTCCGTAGAGGTAATGTCGCCATATCTTTAGTGCAAATACCACTGCTCCCATCTCCAGGTCATGCACAAGATAGTCCTTCTCATGGGTCTTCAACTGGCGGGAGGCATATGCTATTACATGTCCATTCTACATCAGCACCGCTCCCATCCCCCGATATGATGCGTCGGTATACACCTGGAATCCTTCCTTCCCAGATGGAAGGGCTAGAATAGGGGCTGAGATGAGTCGGTTCTTCAACTCCTGGAAGGCATTCTCACACTTTGGCGTCCATACAAAGGGCACGTCCTTCTTAATCAACAAAGTGAGTGGAAGGGCGATCCGAGAAAACCCCTCCACAAATTTCCGGTAATAACCGTCAAGCCCCAGGAAACTCCACACGTCCGTGGCCGTCTTCAGTGGTGGCCAATCCCTGACTGCATATACCTTTGCAGGGTCCACCGCTAACCCAGCTCCGCTGATAATGTGGCCCAGGAAAGCCACCTCCTTCAACCAGAACTGACACTTGCTGAACTTTGCATAGAGGCGTTGCTCCCGCAAAATCTCCAAAGTCAGTGCCAGGTTTCGTGCATGGTCCTCCTCCATACTAGAGTAGATAAGGATGTCGTCTATGAATACTATGAAAAAAATCCAAATAAGTCTCGAAGACCCGGTTCATGAGGCTCATAAATGCTGATGGAGCATTCGTGAGTCCGAAGGGCATCACGATGAACTCATACAGTCCATATCTGCTACTGAAGGTTGTCTTCGGAATATCCTCCTCCTGGATCCGCATTTGGTAGTAGCCTGAACTCAAGTCCAGCTTCGAGAAATAATGGGCTCCCTCCAGCTAATCGAACAACTCATATATCCTTGGGAGCGGATAGGTATTTCAGACGGTCAGCATGTTTAGTGCTCGATAGTCGATGCACAGGCAAAGAGTGCCATCCTTCTTCTTCACGAATAGGATCGGTGCTCCCCATGGCTAGGAACTCGGTCTGACGAATCTTGCTTCCACCAACTCCTACAACTGTGTCTGAAATTCTGCCAGCTCCCTTGGGGCCATCCGATAAGGGGCCTTGGATACCGGCTTAGCCCCTAGAACCAACTGAATCTGAAAGTCCTTCTCCCTCTGCGGAGGCAGTCCTGGCAGCTTCTCCGGAAATACATCGGCGTAGTCACAGACCAACAGAATGCTAACAATCGGGTCCTTCTCCTCAGTCATCTCGAACAGCACCTGATATATCTCGTCCCCCTGCATGTGGGCCTTGACGACCTGAATAAGATGAAAGGAGGCGGCGGGAAACTAGAGCAGTACCTTCGAATGTCGCATAAGTGTCGCCGTGTCTCAGCACGACCCTCCTCACCGGGAAGTCAATCTGGGCATGGTTCTAGACAAGCCATGTCATGCCCAAGACAAGGTCGAAGTCCGGCATTCTCAGGATCGTCGTCGGGGCCTCGAGTGTTAGCCCGTCTATGGTAACTGTTAGGAGGCACTTCTCTGTGGACTGGATCTCCATCCCATTGGAGAGACGCACCCTCCTGGCATCTCCCGTATAATATCAAATCTGGCCCAGATCCTTGATGAAATCCTCCGACACAAAGTTGTGTGTTGCCCCCGTGTCGAACAGGGTACGGGCAGGTTTGCCGCACGCCATCACTATTCCTAAAATAGTTAAAGGAAAAACAACTTAGGTCTAAAGTTTTCTAACCTAGGTCTTCGAGACTTATTTGGATGTGTTTGTGATGGAGGTATTGGAGATGATGGAGTTGGTGGAGTTGGTGTACCATCTGGAGTTGGAGTATGGACTGGGGTATGAACTGGTGAGGGGTTTTGGTGTACCATTTGGGGATGAATCTGGATGGCTGGAGGTGGTTGGAAGAGAAGATGGAGCATCTTCAGCAGGTGGTCAGTGGCTAGAGCAGCCCTTGGACTCTCAGAAGGTCTAGAGGAAGAGGAAGAAGCCTTAGATGTATTGGTGATGTTCCTCTCCCACCTGCCAAAGAGGGCACAAGTTAGCCTCTTAGAGGCATTAATGAATATGGTTAGTGTGACCAGTGATCAGCATCCTTTTCCTGAAGGAAGATTCCCAGAATCCTGACAAAACACACCTCTTTCTTGGTGTTCTTTTTCCTGATCATCTCAAACATAATCTTAGCCCAATTCACAGTCTTCTTATTCACCACAGCACACATCACCAGGATTTGATGCCTAGTGATGTAGTCATGGGCTGTGTGCTTTCCCAGCAGTACATTGCCCACAACATCTGCTAGAAACTTATATTCAGCAGATAAGTGTTTCTTTAGCTGCTCCAGAATAACCCATTTTATTCAGCATTTCATCAAATTCATCACTGTCAATCTCTAGTTCTTCTAAACCTTTTGCTAATCCAAAAATATCGGTCAGGACGGCGGGGGTAAGAGATATTTCGTTACCCGATATTGTGCCTATCATGGTGTTCTCATCTGGGGAGGAGGAGGTGTAAGCCCATTCTCAGATCTCTGCATCAACTATCTTTATTTTGGTGGTCATCAGATTCTTCAACTGTTGATCTTCGAGTAGTTGCAGAATTTCTAAGAAAATATGATCCGAGTGTTGAAATGACTCAAAATCTATATCAAAACCTGTATCAAACTTCATTACTCTAAGACTACCTGTGTGAATCGCCATGGGTTCGCCTGCAACAAACAGAAGAGATCAAGTGCAATGGAAATGAAAGCACGGGACGGAGGTCGAAGAAAAACCTAGATATACGGTTTTTCAGAATATGAATCGACAAACTCCGTTCGATGAATAATAAAAAGATCTTCGATCTGAGGTCGACGAATTATTTTATTAAAAAATGAGTTCGTCGATCTCAGTTTGAAGAAGACGAATAAATAGCCGATCTTCGTTCGACGAAAAATGTTTCACTAAGAAGTGATCGTCGAACTCCGTTTGACGAACTCTTCACTAAGGGTTCACAGATCGTCGATCTCCGTTCAACGAACTGTCAACAAATCGTCGACCACAGACATAAATTAAATTAAAGCCTCTCCATTTATCATTCCAAGCTGATTTATAAAGTACAAGTGATTTCTTTCATCCAGGGGTTTGGTGAAAATATTTGCTCTTTGTAAATCAGTGTAGATATAGACAAGTTTAATTTTACTTTTGTCTACACAATCTCTAATGAAATGATGCCTAATGTCTATATGATTGGTCCTACTGTGATGGACTGGATTCTGTGCTATGGATACATCACTTGTGTTGTCACATAAGAGAGTTGAATTATTTAAGTTGAACCCATAGTCCAGGAGTTGATTTTGAATCCACAGCATCTGGGAGCAGCAACTGCCAGCTACAATATATTCTGCTTCAGTAGTTGATGTAGATACAGATGACTATTTCTTGCAAAACCAGGACACTAATCTAATACAAAGGAACTGGCATGTCACTGAGGTACTTTTTCTGTCTACCCTACATCCAGCAAAGTCACCATCTGAGCATCAAGTTAACTCAAATTCTGATTCAGTAGGATACCAGAGTCCTAGACTAGGACAACTCTTTATATATCTCAAAATTCGTTTTAGGAAAACTAGGTGAGATTCTTTGGGGTTCACTTGGAACCTACCACAAAGGCATGTAGCAAACATTATGTCAGGTCTGCTAGCTGTAAGGTATAGTAGGGAGCTAACAAGGCCCCTATATAATTTTTGATGAACAGGTTACCCATGTTCATCAGAATCTATTACAACATTAGTGGCCATGAGTGTTTTCTTTGCTGAGGCATCAGCCATCCCAAACTTCTTAATAAGCTCTTTAACAGACTTCGCCTGGGATATGAAGATGCCGTCAGGTAGCTGCTTCACTTGGAGAACAAGGAAGTAGGAGAGCTCACCCATGCTAATCATTTCAAACTTTGAATGCATGAGGTCAGAAAACCACTTGCATATTTTGGTATCTGTAGACCCAAATATAATGTCATCTACATAAATTTGTACTAACAAAGTTTGATCGTTATGGTGCCTATTGAATAATGTTTTATCTACAATGTCTCTAGTGAATTTATGCTATATCAGGAAGCTAGCTAAGGTCTCATACTAAGCCTTTGGATCTTGCTTTAAACCATAAAGATCTTTATGCAATCTAAAGACATATGAAGGATAAGTTGGAGAGATAAAACCTGGAGATTGTTCAACATAAACCTCTTCTTTGAGTACTCCATTCAGAAAGGCACTGTTGACCTCCATTTGAAAGACTTTAAACTTCATGTAGGCAACATAAGCAAGGAAGATCCTGATTGCTTCTAACCTTGCAACTGATACAAAAGTTTGGTCATACTCTATTCCTTCTTCTTGCCTATAACCTTGAGCAACAAGTCAAGCCTTATTTCTCACAATTATACCTTGGGCATCTAGCTTGTTTCTATATACTCATTTAGTTCCAATGACTGGGTAGTCTTTGGGTCTTGGAATTAAATCTCAAACTCTACATTTCTCAAATTGATTGAGTTTCTCTTGAATTACAATGATCCAGTGAGGATCTTGCTCAGCATCTTTTATGGATTGAGGCATAACTTGAGAGAGGAAATAAGCATGCATCACATCTTGGTTGAGTTGATGCCTTGTCTGTACACCTACTGACATGTCCCCAATCACTTGAGATCTAGGGTGATCCCTTAGTGTGACAAAATCAGTGGGTGGAGTTAGTTCAGCAACATCATTTGGGTTTAATTCGTCTTGTTGAATAATGTCTGCTGTTGAAGGAAGTTCAAGCTCTTCCAAAAGTTCTTCTTCACTGTCTTCATCAGCTTGTGGAGGAGGAGGTGATATAACCTGTTGTGGAAGATTCAACTCACCCAATTTCTCACACAAGTGAGGTACCTGCCAAATATCTGAGGTAGAAGAGTCCTTCTCCTTATAGTACATGTTAGCTTCATCAAAAGAAATATGTACAGATTCTTCTATTTTTAAGGATGATTTATTGAATACCCTATAAGCTTTGCTAACTTGGGAATATCCCAGAAACATTTCTTCTGTAGCTTTAGTTTCAAATTTTCTAATGTGTTTCTTGTTATTGTTATGAATGAAACACCTGCACCCAAAAATTCTAAAGTAATCAATTTTACATTGCTTCCCTTTGAGTAATTCATAGGGGGTCTTGCCCTTTAGTTTGTGTATCAAACTTCTATTCAGCATATAGTTTGCTGTGCTCACAGACTCTGCCCAAAAGTATAGGGGCATGTGTGCATCTGCAAGCAATGTTCCTGCAGATTCAATGAGTGTTCAGTTTTTCCTTTCTACTATCCCATTTTGTTGAGGAGTTCTAGGAGCAGAGAAACATTGCCTGATACCTTCCTCCTCACAGAATCTTTGCTTGGGAAGAGATTCAAACTCAGTACTATGATCACTTCTGATCAATGCAACTAGAGTAGAATACTCAATTCTTATGCCCTTTGGAAAATTTGCAAGGACTTTAAAGTTATCTGACTTGTTTCTCAAGAAGAAAACTCAATAGAATCTGGAGAAGTCATCTACAATAACCAAGGTGTAAGACTTCCCTCCCAAGCTTTGTACATCAATGGGTCCAAAAAGGTCCATATGTAGAAGTAAAAAATCTTAAGTGAATCACTCTTATTAATTGACCTAAAGCTATTTTTAATTTGCTTGCCTTCTTGACAAGCCTTGCATAGGCTTTCCTTCTTGTAGGGACCAGAAGGCAGTCCTCTGACAAGGTTGTCCCTAGATACCTTAGATGTGTTCTTAAGGTTGACATGACCTATTCTCTTATGCCAAAGGATATTGTTATTACTAACTTCGTTGAATAAACATATTTCTGAGTTAGTAGAATTAAAATTTACTAAGTATATATTTCCTTGTCTACACCCTGTTAAAACAATTTGATTATTTGAAGAGATAATGCATTTAGAATTGGTAAAGCAAACCTGATAACCTGCATCACACATACCATTGACTGCTATGGACATCCATTGAAGGCCTTTATGTTTGAGACCATTGACATATGCATTACTTTTCTGATCAGGTGAGGCAGCTCCTGACTCGGCATTGAAGTATCTACAGCCAGTTTAGTCTGTGGCCAAAGCTGGAATCTCCAAAGATCACCGTTGGTAATTTCCAGGTTTGCCTTGAGCAGTTGATTAGGCTATCCTTCGGCTTCCAGTCATGTGCTTGGAGCACCCATTAGCTCCAGATACCACTTATTTTAAGTGATAGGATAGTTCTTCACCTGTAAGGAAATTAGTTAGATGTACTTGATGCAGGTTTTCTTGGGTCCTTATTTCTTTTCATAAGAAAAGCTAGAGATATATGAACATTCAGGTTGGCTTTTGTATCCTAAGGGGTGATATCTTTTGGGAGGAATTATCCAATCAGCAAGTGGATTAGAAGGTTTTCTTGGTTGATTAGTGTTTCTATCAAAATTATGATTTTTATTAAGTCTGAATGGGTTCGACGAAAAGTTGTAAGTTTGTCTACCAGAGTTTGACGAAGTGGGATGAGATCATCAATCTGTGCTCAGAGAATGAACATATTCATTTTCTGTACCCCAAGTTCGTCGATATCTGCTCAACGAACCGTACACAGTTCGATGATCACAGCAAGACGAATTATTATGGCTAGTATTGGCGTTCATAGATCTTCGATCGGAGTTCGACGAACTAGCCACATTTCGTCGACCTGATTTTAACGAAATCTGTTGAACTTTGTTTTCACTTAAAGTTTTGTGGTTTCTGTTATTTTGATTTTTAGAGTTAGGTAATTCTTTTGTGATTTGTTTGTTGTTCATTACCTCTTTACCCTTAGCTGAAACAAATCTAATGGGGGTTGATAATATGTTCTTCTTAAGTATGGAGGGTAAACTTGATGATGCACCCATCCCAGTTTGCCATTCAGTCTGGCATTGGCTGTGCTTGTGATGTCCATTATCTTAAGGCTTCTCCCATTGAGAGATTCCTCAAGTTGTTTAGCCTCACGTAGCTCTGTTTTTAAAGAAATGATTTGTTCATTAGCTAGAGTTAGTTCATCTTTTAACTTAGTGTTTTCAGAAATCAGATTTTCTTGATTGGTTATTCTATACCTAAGTATTTTAGTTTCATTTTCAGAGTATTTTAAACCTCTTCTTTAAGTACTCCATTCAGAAAGGCACTTTTGACCTCCATTTGAAAGATTTTAAACTTCATGTATGCAGCATAAGCAAGGAAGATCCTGATTGCTTCTAACCTTGCAACTGGTGCAAAAGTTTGGTCATAGTCTATTCCTTCTTCTTGCCTATAACCTTGAGCAACAAGCCTAGCCTTGTTTCTCATAATTATACCTTGGGCATATAGCTTGTTTCTATATACCCATTTAGTTCCAATGACTGGGTAGTCTTTGGATCTTGGAACTAAATCTCAAACTCTACATCTCTCAAATTGATTGAGTTCCTCTTGCATTACAATGATCCAGTGGGGATCTTGCTTAGCATCTTTTATGGATTGAGGCAAAACTTGAGAGAGGAAATAGGCATGCATCACATCTTGGTTGAGTTGATACCATGTTGTACACCTACTGACATGTCCCCAATCACTTGAGATCTAGGGTGATCCCTTAGTGTGACAAGATCAGTGGGTAGAGTTGGTTCAGCAACATCATTTGGGTTTAATTCGTCTTGTGGAATAATGTCTGCTGTTGAAGGAAGTTCAACCTCTTCCAAAAGTTCTTCTTCACTGTCTTCATCAAATTGTGGAGGATGAGGTGATATAACCTCTTGTGGAAGGTTCAACCCACCCAATTTCTCACACAAGTGATGTACCTGCCAAATATCTGAGGTAGAAAAGTCCTTCTCCTTATAGTACATGTTAGCTTCATCAAAAGAAATATGTACATATTCTTCTATTTTTAAGGATGATTTATTGAATACCCTATAAGCTTTGCTAAGTTGGGAATATCCCAGAAACATTTCTTCTATAGCTTTAGCTTCAAATTTTCTAATGTGTTTCTTGTTATTGTTATGAATGAAACATCTGCACCCAAAAATTCTAAAGTAATCAATTTTACGTTGCTTCCCTTTGAGTAATTCATAGGGGGTCTTGCCCTTTAGTTTGTGTATCAAACTTCTATTCAGCATATAGTTTGCTGTGCTCACAGAGTCTGCCCAAAAGTTTTGGGGCTTGTGTGCATCTACAAGCAATGTTCCTGCAGATTCAATGAGTATTCAGTTTTTCCTTTCTGCTACCCCATTTTGTTGAGGAGTTCTAGGAGCAGAGAAACAATGCCTGATACCTTCCTCCTCACAGAATCTTTGCACGGGAAGAGATTCAAACTCAGTACCATGATCACTTTTGATCAATGCAACTGGAGTAGAATACTCAATCCTTATGCCCTTAAGAAAATCTGTAAGGACTTTAAAGTTATCTGACTTGTTTCTCAAGAAGAAAACCCAATAGAATCTGGAGAAGTCATCTACAATAACCAAGGTGTAAGACTTCCCTCCCAAGCTTTGTACAGCAATGCGTCCAAAAAGGTCCATATGTAGCAAGTAAAAAATCTTAGGTGAATCACTCTTATTAATTGACCTAAAGCTATTTTTAGTTTGCTTGCCTTCTTGACAAGCCTTGCATAGGATTTCCTTCTTGTAGGTGCCAGAAGGCAGTTCTCTGACAAGGTTGTCCCTAGATAGCTTAGATATGTTCTTAAGGTTGACATGACCTAGTCTCTTATGCCAAAGGATATTGTTATTACTAACTTGGTTTAATAAACATATTTCTGAGTTAGTAGAATTAAAATTTACTAAGTATATATTTCCTTGCCTACACCCTGTTAAAACAATTTGATTATTTGAAGAGATAATGCATTTAGAATTGGTAAAGCAAACCTGATAACCTGCATCACATAATTGACTTATGGATATTAGGTTATGTTTGAGACCATTGACATATGCCACTTTTCTGAAGCTGACAGCTCCACTGTTGAAGTCTCCATAGCCTTTAGTCTGTCCAAAGCTGGAATATCGAAAGATCACCGTTGGACCCAGCTTTTCCTTGAAGTTGATTAGGCTATACTTGCTTCCAACCATGTGCTTGGAGTACCCATTATCCAGATACCACTTATTTTGAGAGATAGGATAGTTCTTCACCTGAAAGGAAATAAGTTAGATGTTCTTGACGTAGGTTACCTTGGGTCCTTATTTCTTTTCATAAGAAAAGCTAGAGATATATGAACATTCAGGTTGGCTTTTGTATCCTAAGGGGTGATATCGTTTGGGAGGAATTATCCAATCAGCAAGTGGATTAAAAGGTTTTCTAGGTTGATTAGGGTTTCTATCAAAATTATGATTTTTATTAAGTCTGAATGGGTTCGACGAAAAGTTGTAAGTTCGTCGACCAGAGTTTGACGAAGTGGGATGAGATCATCGATCTCTGCTCAGAGAATAAACATATTCATTTTCTGTGCCCCAAGTTATTCGATCTCTGCTCGACGAACCATACACAGTTCGACGATCACAGTAAGATGAATTATTATGGCTAGTATTGGCGTTCATAGATCGTCGATCGGAGTTCGACGAACTAGCAACATTTCGTCGAACTGAGTTTGACAAAATCTGTTGAACTTTGTTTTTACTTAAAGTTTTCAGGTTTCTGTTATTTTGATTTTTAGGGTTAGGTAATTCTTTTGTGGTTTGTTTTTTGTTCATTACCTCTTTACCCTTTGCTGAAACAAATCTAATGTGGGTTGATAATATGTTCTTCTTAAGTATGGGGGTAAACTTGATGATGCACCCAAGCCCAGTATGCAATTCAGTCTGGCATTGACTGTGCTTGTAATGTCCATTATATTAAGGCTTCTCCCATTGAGATATTCCTCAAGTTGTTTAGCCTCACGTAGCTCTGTTTTTAAAGAAATGATTTGTTCATTAGCTAGAGTTAGTTCATCTTTTTACTTAGTGTTTTCAGAAATCAGATTTTCTTGATTGGTTATTTTTTCCCTAAGTATTTTAATTTCCTTTTCAGAGTTGATTAGGTCAATACACATGATTTTAAATTCAGTTTTGAAACTATCAGAATTATAATCAAAAGATGAAAGTACCTGATCAGCTTCTGATTCTGAAGCTCCTTCATTATCAGAGTCTTCAACATCTGATTGACGGGTGGAGGCATTGATGGCCATGAGGCAGACTTCCTTGGCCTTTGCCTCTTCTTCCTCTTCACTGTAATTGGAAGATGTGGATTCATCTTCAGTGTCACTCCAGGTATCAGCTACAAAGCTCTTCTCCTTCTTTTTGTATTTGCTGGAGGAAGGCCTGCTACTTTGTTGTCTTCTGGAGTCCTTCTCTCTTCTTCTTTCTTTCTTCTGATTCTCTGGCACTCTGAGATAAAGTGTCCAGGTTTACTGCAGCCAAAACATACTACTTCTTTAGTAGGAGTTTTATCATACCTTGGCTTATCATCCTGCCTGGATGATTTTCTTTTGAAATCTTTTCTTGTCATTTTGTAAAATCTCTTGGCAAAGAGACTCATTAGTTATTCATTTACTGTTGAAGCTTCAGTTTCTTCAGCAACCTTGAATGCTATGTTGTGCTCCTTTCTTTCTAGTGGAGGAGTCGTTTGTTCACCTACTTCTCTGGACTTTATTAGTTGATCATAAGACTTGAGATTTCCCAATAGAGATTCTATGGAAAACTCATTTAAGCTCCTGACCTCCTTGATTGGCCAGATCCTGGAATCCCATGAGCTTGGGAAGCACATGAAGATTTTATCATTTACTTCATTAAGGGTAATGTCCTTATCCAAAGTCTTTAATTCATTTATTATTGAGCTCAGTCTGTTGTACATGTCAGCAACAGATTCTGACTCATCTTTCTTGAAGTTCTCATACAGGGATATGAGATTTGATCATCTATCTTTCCTCTCATCAGCAGAGCCAGCCACCTTGTGGTTGAGAGAGTCCCAAATATCCTTGGCTGATGTGCATTCAGCCACCTTCTGGAAAATATCATCAGACATAGTCTGAGCCAGAATATTCATGGCCTTTGCATCAGCAATCTTTGCCTTCTTCTGTGCATATGTCCACTCAGGTGGTGGAAAAGCATGTGTGCTTGATGTTGAACTAAGATGTAGATGATTGAGGAGGATCTGTCAAAATAGAATTGTAGATGTCCACATTAATGGAATTCATATAAAGTTTTATTCTTGCCTTCCAGATGGCAAACTTATTTAAGTTGCACACTAGAGCTCTGGTGATTGCATAATTCTTATTCTGTGCCATGTCGTGAATATAATCCTAAGAGAAATAAAAGATCAGATCTAACCCAGGATCTTTTTGTTCGAGGGTTAACTTGTACAACGAAAGAAACACAGCTCTGATACCAATTGAAAGAGAGGGTTAGACCTGATATACTCTAGAGTGGGGGGGGGGGGGGTGAATAAAGTATCTTTTTAAAACTTTTTTCTGTTAACAAAATCTACAGAGTAGGACAACTATTTGATACCAAAATTTGTTGTAAGTAAAAGAGTAACCTAAGATTAACTAATCTACAACAGGCACAGCAAAATTAAACTAACTAACACAGGTACAGCAAACACAAAAAGGAAGGATGGCAACCAGACAACAAAAGAATTTTTATAGTGGTTCCCCAACCTGGGCACATTTACTCTTCTACCACCCTGGTAGGAATCCACTCACATGTTTTGTTCAGGTGACTTACACCAATGAGCTTTTGTTCAGGTGCTCAAAAACCAACCCAAGTCTTTCGATCAGGTGACTTGCAACCAAGGAATAACTTTTGAAGGGAGTTAAAGAACCCTTTGTATAGTGACGGGGTGAGAGAGTTATGGTGTCTTCTCTTTCTCAAATACAACTGAGAAGACTAGTGGATATTTGATGTTATCAAAGCTCCCCCTGAGTTATTGAGTTATTCAGGAAGATTGGAGCTTTGCTTCAGGGTGAGTAGGTCTTCTATCTTTAGCCTTGACCAGAAGAGTTCCAGAAACTTCTTGACTGATGAAGATTTGTTGTCCATGAAGAATCCTGAAATGAAGAATGAAGAAGACTCTTGATTTGGGATGAATGTTCTTCTTCTTCTTCTTTAGCAATGTCAAGATGAAACCAAATTAGTTTTCTGCACAGAGAAGAGTTTGAATGTTATTGCTTTGTGTCTTCTCTGGTCTTGGTTATCTTATATCTTGATGTTGTGTTATTCTCTATCACTTTGTGTTGTATCTTGCTCTAGTGTATCTCTCTAGAGAAGAAGGAAGAAAATCACTTTTATATTCCCAATGGAATTTCTCCTTTGAATTTTTTAATTCCTTCCAACATTGATTGCTGACGACCTAAAGAATGTAATACGGATGGATAGAATGTCTGCATTAATTGATTTCCCCAACTGTACTATTGAAATGCGGCAAGTAATAATCCGATGAATGCCATAATCAATGCCGCTTCTAACAGTAATATTCAGAGAATATTAATCATTGATTACTCAGGAATTATAGCAGTAAAATAAGGACAGAAGGAAAGAAAAATCCATGTCTGGATCTGCACAGAAATCATCGAGCAAAGAACAGATTTCGTCGACCTGTGTCCATAGTTTGTCCAGTTGAGAAATTGTGTTCATCGACCAGATAATTGTTGTTCGTTGACCTGATATCCAAGATCATCGACCTGAGAATAGATAACTGCTTTCTGATAAACACTTGCCAGTTCTGTGCATTAAGATCGTCGAGCTGATAATATAACTTCGTCAACTAGAGTTCAGAGATATCTTTCTGGACTTAGAATGTTGAAGTAGAACATCCTGAAATCGTCAAGCTAAGAACCAAGTTCGTCGAGCTCAACTCAGAGAATTTCCTCTGAGTTCATCGAGTTGACCACGACTTTCGTCGAGCTGAGTTCGACGAACATCGAACTCACTTTCCTGAATCTTTGAAATTTCTCTAAGTCTGGAGTCTTCTGCAGTCTGTTGTTGGCTGGACCAAGCAATGTTGACTCTAAGGACTTGGCCTAAACTCTAGGACACAGACATGACCCTAGATATACATGTTGGGTCAATAATCCTAGTTTTGTGAACCTAGCCCAAATCCAACTAGGGATCCAACAAGGTGGTCCAAGTGACATTGACAGATGGATTCATAGAAGCTAACTGGAAAGACAGTAAAGAAAATTGATGAAGTCCACATGCGTCGAGTGAAACCAGTAGTTCACTCAATGCCATATATCTAATAGTGCTGAGTGAAGTCAGTACAGTCAAAGCAAGAAATGACTAAGTACAAAAGTGTCGACAAACTTCACAACTATGTCGACACCTATGTTGAAGAAGTGTCGAGAGATAGAGTCAGCAGTGTCGAGACAAGTCAGATATCTCGACACCTTAAAGTTCAAGACAGTAGTGTCGAGACAATACAACTGTCTCGACATAATGAAGACTGTAGTATCGAGACAATTTAACTATCTCGACACAGTGAAGACTTAAAGCAGATGTCGACACCAAACAGACAGTTGTGTCGAGACAAGTCAACTGTCTCGAGACCTTCAAGTTCAGACTGAAAATTCTACCAAGTAGAGATGTGTCGAGACTGCTGAGTTATCTCAACACATTGCAGTTTACACTAAGTATTATTATGTCGAGACACCTGAGACATCTTGACACTTAATGATTCTGAAGTTGTACATAGTCAACATAGAAGTGTCAAGTCAAGTCAGAAATGTCACATTAGCTACAGTAACGTGATATCTCATCAGAAACTATTTTAAGGAGAACTTGAAGTATGATTACATATGATGATGTCATTAAACAAAAGCCAACAACCAGTGATGTCTATAAATAGAGAGGTCATCTACACAGAATACAACGATCAAATGAATCAGACAAATCAATCAATTCTCTCATTCTGATTTCTCCTAAGTTAGAGGAGGGCGATAACTCCAAGAAGAATGAAGATGAAGGTCTTCAAGAAAGTATTCTTATCCTTTCATCAAGTTGATTAGAGGATTATGGTGGATCTGTTCTACAAGTTCTATAAGGAAATCAAGCCGATCATCATCAAGAACATTGCATATCCAGTAAAGAATCGATTCAGCCAGTCTGCTCATCAAGAATCTATCCCGTGCCGCTGAATTGAAGAATATAAATTATCAGATAAGTCAGATCGTAGAATTGTTGTTTTCTGAGATTACTTTTTTCTTATTTACCTCTTAATTTTGTAAGATCTCATTGATATCTGAGTGGGTAGGAGATAAATTCTCTGAGTTGAAAGCCTGATTTATAAAGGCTGAGGTATGGTTCTTGAGGAACCTAATATAGGTGAGTTGTGTGGGATCATTGACGTGAAAGATTATGTTATAAAGGCTGAGGTAGGGCTCTTAAGGGAACTGAGGTAGGAGATTGGATGGATCTCTGAGGTAGGACCTATTGGTCTGAGTTATATTTTTTAGCAGAAACTGTGCCTGTAAGATCTGTTGATCTGAGTTTGAAGAGGAGGATATATAACCATATCTAGCATATTGCTAGTGAGGAAGAAGGGGAAAGTGGATGTACCCTAGATAGGGGAACCACTATAAAATTTCTGTGTACTCTGTGGATTGCTTGTGTTGTGTTCTTATGAATATTTAATTTCAAGTATCTACTGAAATATAATGTATAAGTAACAAAGAATTTTAAAGACACATGTTCACTCCCCCTCTAGGTGATTAGCTACACATAGATTTATCTTTAAGATGCCTATAAATACCTAGGGTGGATTTTTCATCAACCCTAATCATGCTAATTGTCCAAAATTCAAAATCGTAAAGGTTTTTAAACGAGAAACCGTCGGCCCCTGTACGTTACACAACTTCCGTTCGACCGATGCAAGCAGTGCACGATTTGATCTCCTTCTTCCATTTCGACTAGATCTTTGCAATCTGATGGTCTCTATTCTCCTAGATCTAGTCGATTCAAGATTAATGATTTAAAGTCTTCAAGGTTTCCGATTTCACCGTGTTCTCCAAGTTATTCAAGTTCAACCTAAATGAAGAACGACAGATAGAAGACTTCAGATCTTGTCAAGTTTTTATCTGTAAAACCTTTGTGTAATTTCCTTTTACGTTTGTAGGAGATTCAACTCCAAGTTGTACAACAGTTTATGGATCAAGTTGTATATCCGTTTGTGGATTGAGTTGTAGATCCGGTTGTGGATCGAGTGGTAGGAGAGTTGTCTCCGAGTTGTAGGAGTTGCGGCTCTGAGGTATTTGTGGGAATCTGACAAAGGTGAAGTATCCAAATATAGCCCTTCATGGTAGATAGGCGAGGCAGGACAGTGGATGTACCCAACTCGGGGAACCCCTATATATCTCTGTGTTTGAGTGCTCTTATATTTAAAGTATTTTTATTCCACGAAAAGACATAGACATCACCTATTCACCCCCTCTAGGTGATTTAGGTACACACTATGTACTTTTAATTTGTATCAGAGGGGTGTTGTTCGACACAAGGTTAACACCTTGAATAAGATGTCCCATCTAGTGTCAAGAGATTCCGCTTCATGGCTATGGATAAGGGAATTGGCATGTCTTCTATGAAGTTACCTGAATGCACCAAAGAGAACTTCCCTATGTGAAAAGAGAGAGTCGATTCTTCATGGAAGCAACAAATCCGAGAATATTTCAGATTGTGGAAGAAGGACCTCATATTCCTACACAAGCCTCTATTCTGAATCCTGCAGTTATGATCCCTAAGGAAATGATGGATCTAACCAAAGATGAAAGTGCCCTTGTCTCCTTGGATAAGAAAGCAAAGAATATTATATCCAACGCAGTGGATGACTCTATGCTTCAAAACTTATTCCACTGCAAATCTGCCAAGGAGATGTGAGACTGTCTTGTTATACTCATGGAAGGTACCAAAGAAGTTTGAGACGATCGCAGATCATTGCTCAATCAAGAATACAGGGCGTTCAAGCATGGATCAAATGATATTATACAGACATCTTCGAGAAGTTCTTTAAGATTGTCAATGGGCTTAGAAACTATGGTCGCACATTCACTAATGGTGAGCTTAATGACAAATTTTTTACATCCCTGACAAAGGATTGAGACACAAAAGTATTAGCCATTAGAGAGTTTGGGAAGCTGAGAGAGGAAGTATACATAGCTCAACCTCCAGCTTTTGTCAACTATACTTTCCCTGAATACGTTTATTTTTTAATAAATGCTCTTTATAGCTTAAAACAAGCTCCCCGAGCTTGGTATGAGACGTTGTCTAGCTTTTTTCTTGAGAACAAGTTCACAAGAGGAAAGATTGACACGACATTATTTCTTCGGGAAGTAAAATACAAGATTTTGCTAGTACAAATCTATGTCGATGACATTATTTTTGGTTATACGAAAGACAACATTTGCAAGAAGTTTTCCAAACTTATGCAAGGGAAGTTTGAAATGAGCAGTATTGGAGAGCTGAAGTATTTCTTAGGACTTCAAGTGAAACAATCTGAAAATAAAATTTTCATCTCTCAGACGAAGTTCGCCATGGTGTTACCAAAGAAATTCAGAATGGTGAACGCAACCTTGATGAGTACTCCAAAGGGTTCAATTATGTCTCTAAACAAGAATGAGAAAGGGAAACCTTTTGATGAAACCAAGTTCAAAATCATAATTAGACCCTTGCCCTACCTTTCTTCCAGTAGACCTGACATAATGTTCTCGACATGTGTGTGCTCTATATTTCAGGTGAACATGAAGGAATCTCATTCTGTCACTGCAAAGCAAATTTTAAGATACCTTAAGCGTACACCCAATCTTGTCTTATGATACCCAAGAAGTAATGATGTCGAGCTAATTGGATTTTCAGATGCAGATTTTGCAGGTAGCAGGGATGACAGGAAAGGCACTTCCAGTATGTGCCAATTCCTTAGAAGAAGGCTTATCTCATGGAGCAATAAGAAGCAGAATTGTGTGGCAACTTTCACTGCCGAATAAGAGTATATCTCTGCGGGTAGTTATTGTGCACAGCTTCTGTGGATCAGGAATCAGCTCGAGGACTACAACCTAATGTGTAAAGAGATTCCCATGTATTGCGACTCCTCTAGTTCAATAGCTATTACAAACAATCCAGTCTCTCACAGCCGAACAAAGCACATCAAAGTTCGATATCACTTCATCCGTGAGTATGTGGAGAACAAGGACATAGCCCTTAGCAACATCCCGACGGATAAGAAGGACACATAAATTTTCACGAAACCAACATCCCGACGGATAAGCAGGACTCATAAATTTTCACGAAGCCGCTTGATGAGGCAAAGTTCTCATTTTTCATAACAGAACTGGGCATGTTAAATAAGGACTCGTGAAGTTGGCCAAGAGTCTAGAAATTCACTCAGGAAATTCTCCAGAATGCAGAAAAATTTGTCCAAGGGAAATTCATAGAATATCGGTCAGCAAAACTTGGCGATTCGTCAGATATACACAACTAATCTCGACAAATCTGACTTTGCGTGTAACACCCCAAAATCTGAAAAATAGAACTAAAAGGTAGTTATTGTCGGGCAACAGTGGGTATCACTAGCGATAACACTTGACTCTTTCAACGAATTATTTAGTCGATTCGACGCACTCGACACCTTCATCAAAGCATTGAGTAAACTCGACTAATACTGTCGTATGGCGATAGTGAGTATCACACGATAATACCACTCAATGCACTTCGTGCTCTCGATGCACTCAACGCTCTCAGCGTACTCGACAAAGCATTGGGTGAGCTATCAGAGTGGCGATAATGAGTGTTGGATCCATAGTTTGGATTTGGGCTAGGTTCATTATTAGGTTATTGACCCACAATGTATAGCCTAGGGTCAATTTGTTAGTTCTAAGGTCTAGGTTAGTCTGACTAGGTTAGATATCTTTGATCCAGACCTCAGAAGTATTCAGAGATACATACTTAGAAGAAATGGAGTTTTAAAGAGTTTAGAAAATCATTTCGAAGTTCTTTAAACTCAGCACGACGATCGTCGATCACAGATCGACAAACTCAGAATGTCAACTCTGAGCTGAGCTCGATGAAATACGAGCTCAGGTCGATAATCTTCCTTCTTCTTCTTAGATTCTCTGGTCGACGAACTTGGAACTCAGCATTGATAGATATCATCCAGATCAATTATCTCTGAGCTCAGCTCGACGAAGGAGATTTCTCAGCTCAAAGAACTTGGAGTTCTTTTTGACAAAATCTATCCTAAGTTTGATTGATTTCCTTCAGTATCAGTTTGACATATTCTCTCTCATTTTGACTTTAATTTGTATTGTTCTAAGACAGTAATTCTTTGATAATTAATGCTCATATTCTTAATAATATAACCGTTTCTTGGCAGCATTGATTATGGTTCCCACATAGTTAATTACTTAACTTATTTATTGGGATAGTTGAGGAAACTCATTAAAAGCCAAAATCTAGACGTTCAACTCTTAGAATCTCAGTAGTAAATTTAGGATATTATTCAAATTTCAAAAGGCTAAAATCTCTCAGGATATAAAAGCAATTTTTCTCTGTTCAATAGAAGCATAAAAACAACCATTGATACATTTTTCAGAGAAAAGCATTGCTATCATTCTTACAGGAAATTGAAGAAGAACGTCAACACACAGATCATTAGTCTTCTTCAGTTTCTACTTCAGTATTTTTCTATAGACAACAATCAATATCTACTTGAAAGTTCCTGAAGATCAGCAACCCAACTTCAAGGCCTACACCATGTGCAAAGCTCTCATCTTCCTGAACCTTTCTTCATCTCAGGGGGAGCTTTGACAACAACATCCACTAAGTATTCTCAGTTGTTTGAGAAAGAGAAGACAACATTATTTTCTTTTCCTACTGTAAAAAGGGTTTTTAACTCCGTTCAAAAAGTTATCATCTGGTTGTCAAGACTCCTTATCAAAAGAATTGGATTGGTTTTTGGGCACCTGAGCAAAAGCTCAAGGGGTTGTGAGATCTCCTTTGAAATAGATCTGGTGGTGACAGAGCACCTGAGCAAAAACCTGTGGTGGCAGGGCACCTGAACAAAAACCTATTAATGGATTCCTACCAGGGTGGTCGAAGAGTGGATGTACCCAAGTTTAGGGGAACCACTTTAAATTCTTTGTGTAGTCTGGATTGCTCCATTCTTTATTTCTGCTATACTGTGATAGTTTCATTTTCTTACCTCTCTTTATATATATTAATACCACTTATTTTAATTCCGCATTAAAAACTAATCATGTTTTTAAAATACTCTATTCACCCCCGCTCTAGAATTAATACAGATCCATCCCCTCACTTTCAATTGTAATCAGAGCGAGGTTGTTTGGTTTTACAGGCTAACACCTGAACCAAAAGATCTTTGATAGATCTTATTATCTCTAGTGTCTATTTTATATCATGGCACAAAAGAAGTAATACTTGAGCACCAGACCTCTAGTGTGCAACTTAAATAAGTTTGCTCTCTGGAAGGCAAGGATTAGATTGTATATAAATTCATTTGATGAAGATATCTTTAATTCTATCTTGACAGGTCCCCCCACATCTTCTGCAACAACATCAATAAGTACCAATGCAGTTCCACCCCCTGAGTGGACTGATGCACAAAAGAAGTTAAAGATGGTTGATGCAAACGCTATGAACATCCTAGCTCAGACTATGTCTGATGATATCTTCCAGAAAGTTACCGAATGCTCTTCAGCCAAAGAGATCTGGGATTCCCTAAATGCAATGGTTGCTGGCTCTGCTGATGAAAGGAAAGATAGAAGATCTCATCACTTCCCATTATGATAATTTCCAGAAAGATGAATCTGAGTCAGTGGCTGACATGTACAACAGACTCAGCCTAATTGTCAATGAGCTGAAAAACCTGGATAAAAATATCTCGCTAACTGAGATAAATGACAAGATTCTTATGTGCTGGCCAATCGAGCAAGCTAGAAGCCTGAATGAAATATCCACTAAGTCTCTACTAGGCAAGCTCAAATCTTATGAGCAACTTATAAAGAGAAGAGAAGTAGTTGAGCAGAAGACCTCCTCATTAGGATGGAAAGAGCAAAACATTGCTTTCAAGGCATCTGAAGAATCAGAAGCTCCATCAGCAAATGAAGAACTCCTAAGCTTGCTGGCCAAAAGATTTTACAAGATGACCAGAAAAGATTTCAGAAGGAAGTCATCCAGACAAGATGATAGACCAAGATATGACAAAACTCCTACCAAAGAGATTGTCTGCTTTGATTGCAGAAAATCTATACATATTCTTCCTAAGTGTCCAGAGAATCAGAAGAAGAAGAAAAGAAGAGACAAGGACTCCAGGAAGCAGTACAACAAGCCCTCCTTAAGCAAGCATAAGAGGAAGGAGAAAGGCTTTGTTGCAGAAACTTGGAGTGAGTCAGAAGAAGAATCTTTATCTTCCAGCTCCAGTGAAGATGAGGAAGAATCTAAAGCAAAAAAAAGTTTGCTTGATGGCTAAAAATGCATCAGGCAACTTTTTAGAAGCTAAAAATTCAAAAAAAATAAAGATTCTGAATCACAATAGGATCATGTAATATCGTCATTTGATTTTAATTAAGACCATTTTAAAACAGAATTTAAATTATTATGTAATGATCTAATCAAATCTGAGAAGAAAATCAAACTTCTCAGAGTTAAGCTAACTGAACATGATAATCTGTTTTCTGAAAACATTAAGTTAAAAGATGAACTAGTTATAGCTTCAAAATAAATTACTTCTTTAAAAATTTAATTGAATGAGGCAAAGCAATTTAAAGAATACCTAAATGGGAGAAGCATCAAATTGATGGACTTCACAAACACTGTAAATGCCAGGCTTAATGGCAAGCTAGGCTTAGGTGCTTCATCAAGCCAACCTCATCTAATTTAGAAAAACATTCTCTCAACCACCATTAAATTCATATCAGAAAAGGGCAAAGAAAAGGGAGATGAGAATAACAAACCAACTAAATTTAATCAGAAAACCAAGAAAAAGAGAAAGAACAAGAAAAACCTTAATCATAATAATGTTCAACAGTTTTCGTCGAACATAGAACGACGAAATGTATATAGTTCGTCGAACTCAAGTTGACGAACTCTGAACACAGATTTCTATTATAATTATTCTTCAAACAGCAATCGACGAAAGCAATACGGTTTGTCGAACCGAGATCGAAGATATTAGGGCACAGAGAATGAATACTTTCATTCTCTGAGCGGAGTTTGACGAACTCATCCCTATTCGTCGAACTCAGATCGACGAACTTATCAAAATTTATCGATCCCAGTTCAGCTTAACAAAAACTTTAATTATCCCAGAACATTTAATCAACCAAAAGAATTTGTTAACTCATTTACCCAATGGATAATTCCACCTAGGAAATTTCACCCTCTATGATATAAGAACCATCCTGAATGCTATTATATTTTTAGTTTTATGTTTGAAAAGAATCAAGGACCCAAGGTTACCTGAGTTAAGAACACCTAATTTTTTATTCTGTAGGTGAAGGACTATCCTACCACAGAGGAACATTGGTACCTGAATAGTGGATGTTCAAAGCACATGACAGGAAGTAAGAAAAACTTAACAAACTACAAGTCCAAGCTTGGTTCAAAGGTGATATTTGGTGACTCCAACTGTGGCCAAACTGAAGGCAATGAGATTATGAAGGTTGGAACTATCACTTTCAGGAAAGTAGCATATGTGAGTGGTCTAAAACATAATCTGATATCCATAAGACAATTATGTGATGAAGGTTATCAGATATCCTTCGGCCATTCTTCTTGCATTATTTCTTTAGTAGGTAATAAAACTGTCTTAACTGGCCTTAGGCATGGAAACATTTATGTGTGAGAAATTGGATGATTTAAACCTCAGCAATGAGGCTATATCACATCCTTCTCCATATAATGAAGAAGATAATGAAGAAGAATTCAGTGAAATAACTGCTGAACCACCAACCATAAACATAATTTCACAAGAGGAATTAATTGACAATGCTGTTGCTGAAACAACTCCTCAAACTGATCTTGTCACACTTAGAGATCACCCTGTATGTCAAGTGATTGGAGAAAAATCAATTGGTGTGCAAACAAGGAATTAACTCAACCAAATTTGATGCATGCTTGCTTCATATCTCACCTTGAGCCTCAATCCATAAAAGATGCAGTGCAAGATTGTCACAACCCGCATTTTTCTCAATTATAAAAATAAATCAGAGCATGAGATAACTACGAGCTGTGATGCCACGTCAAGCAGGGGATAACTGCTGACGCTCAGGCAACACTCTAATCCTTCAAATCATAAGTTAAAATGAATAGAAAACTGATTTTTTAGATTAATTGGTCGTATCCCTCGGCTTAGTGGATCAGATAGTCCACGGTTTGAAAACTATTTTTTATACGTAGCGAAAAAATACTTCATTTATGCTTAACATCCTAAAAGAGCACATAAGTGTCCTAAGAGGACAACTCACACTATGCAAGACCCTAGATTTCAATTTATAATATTTATAAAGAAAACAATCTTTTTACGCATTTGGAAAATAATGATTGAGCTTATAAAACATGCTGATCATGCAATACATATAGTAGTCCTTTTTTATAGGTTTTAAAGTAACTAGCAACCTAGCATAAAACATTCCCAGAGAGCAAGTGAAACTACCACAAAACAGGTAAACTAGCAGCTAAGCAAAGACTAAGTATCACAAAGGAAAATCACCAACGAGCGTCAACAACCTGACACGAACTCGCTGGCGAGCATGTATGTCTGTACTACTACAAAGCTAAAGAACTACCTCAACAGGTGAGGGAAACACTGCCACAACGCAGTCCACAAGGGAACTCCTGAAGTTAGCCATACAGCCGGCTACAGACCTGAACCTGAGGCATTCAAAAGAATAACACCTCAGCAAGAAATAATAAAACAGGAGGCAAAGAAACATCAGATAATAATCGAATGAAAAGAGCAGAAAGAAAAAGGGTTACCAACCCTGCAAGAGAAATGCTGAAAATCTCAGCTAAAGAATCCAAAAAAAGGGGCAAAATGTAAGTTAAACAGTCAGTAAAGTGAGAGAAATGCAACAAGTACTAAAACGTACCAAACTCCGCTCAAGCCTGCAGAGACAAAAAGGGAACCAATATGCATCAAAAGAACAGTATGAAAGGAACTAACAGTGCTAAACTTGTAAATCGTTAGCACTGACACAAATCCCAAACCTATGTCGGAGACTAAGAACAGTCACAACCGAACAACCAGGTCTAGGTGTCTCAAGAGTACTAAAGGGGCCGCCATAGGGTCCACACACGTAGAGTTCCAACCTCTTACAGGAACCCAAAATGTCCAAAGGAGGGAATGGTGGTGGCCACGGCTCGAACTCCCCCGGTACCATACTCCCTCAGAAACCCAGCTACCACATGCTAAGGATCCACGATTCGGCGCCAAAACTAGCCGACAACACCACTTAGAAACTACCAAGTTCTACAACCAAAACCCGCCGAATTATTTCCCCTTACCCGCCGAATTATTTCCCCCTACCCGCCGAATTATTTCCCCCTACCCGCCGAATACAACTAAAATAAAATTCCGAAACTTCCTAGTTTAGGCCGACTACACGCCCTAACCTAGGAATATTTCTAGTCTCACCTATACTATTCCGGTATTCTACGACAAGGAGAAATAATAAAGCGAAATACAACCCATGGAGGCACGCAAGAGGGGAGAAATCCACTTGCCTCAAATCGATCTTGAAAACGTCCTCCCAAAATATTCCACCACGTAGATCCGTCCAAAAGGGGGCACGCGGAGACGAGATCTACGAAACAACGGACAACCGGGGTTAGGGCCGGAAAAAATCTATGGCGAAACGGTCACCGAAACGGGAAAAAATTACCGCGATCTCGAAGCTCTCGCCGAGAGCTTTCCAACGCCGCGATCGGATCGAAATTCCGTCCACCGGATCGGCGATGGCGGCCGCCGGAAGATTCGCGAACGGAAAGGGGTTCCGCACTCGCCTAAAATTTCGCACGGGAGGGCTGCTGGTCGGAGGAAGAAGAAGGGATTTTGCATTGTCTTAATCTTATATAAATATATATATATATATATATATACTTAATAATAATATATACTTATTATATAAAATTATAACATAACAAGGGGGGCTGCTGTTCGGTGGGAAAGGCAATAAAACAAAGGGCCGATCGGTGAGAATGATTCTCACCGAATCCATTCGGTGAGAATCATTCTCACCGATTCTCTATTTTCTTTTTTCTTTTATATTATTTAAATACTTTATAAATTTATACAATATTAATATTTATAATTATTTTAAAAAGAAATGATATAACATATATCGATACGGAGGGCCAAACGCGCGCCGAATCGAACGAAATTCGCACCGTAGGCGAATGACGACGCTACGAATCCAACGGCGAAGTCGAAATCGAATTCCGAAGCACCGTTTTCGAGATAATAATTTCTAAAGTTAACGGCGTACGCGAACACAAACAAACTTCAATCGCGCGCCGATTCTCCAAAAATGCTCGGAACGCGACGAAACTTGACAAGCAAGTCTAAAATTAGCCGATCTAATTTCCTAACGTAAAATTTTCCACTCCCGACGCAAATCCCAAAATTTGGCCGGTCAAACCTAACGAACGCAAACGCGCTAACGACAAAGTCGGTAACCAAATCCGACGAACAAAACTCGGGCAAATTTCTCCCGAAGCCAAAACACAAGCATTCCCCAAGAGGCTCCACCGAGTCACCAAACAGACTCCGGCTCGCTAGGGAATATTGCTACCAGGCATCACCAAGCCACGCCGGGAACCTAAAGAGCTAAGAGCACGCTCTAACAACGTCACATGACCAACACGCGCTAACATAACGCTCTGACGTCATAATACGTCAAATAAGAAATTAAATTAATCACTGGAAAATCGGGGGCGTTACAGTCACTCCCCCTAAAAGAAAGTTTCGTCACGAAACATTACGCATAAAACACTTCTACCATTGAAGGGAAAGAAAATAACCAAGGGTTATCGAATGCTTACCGAGCACAGCTAGGAGAACAAATGAGGATGCGCCTCCCTCATAGCTGACTCCAACTCCCAAGTCGCGCTCTCCACGTCTTGGTTTCTCCACAGAATCTTTACCATCGGTATTGTCTTTCTCTGCAACACTCGATCTTGCACATCCAAAACACGAATAGGAACATCCACGTAGGAAAGTTTAGGATCCAACTGGGTCACTGCATCCAGAACTTGTCTGTCACTTAGCACGCACCTCCGCAGTTGGCTCACGTGAAAAACATTGTGCACGGCCGGAAAATTTGCGGGCAATATCAACTTGTATGCTGACACACCAATCCGCTCCACAATTTCAAATGATCCCACATACCTTGGGTCCAACTTATGGTACTTACCGAACCTCTTCACTCCAACCATCGGGGAAACCTTAAGGAATGCCATGTCCCCCACAGAAAATTCCAAAACGGACCTACGCCGATTGGCGTTCTTCTCGAATCACTCTTGGGCTATCTGAAGCTTCTCTCGAATAAGCTTTACAGAGACTTCCATTTCTTCTAAGGCATCTGGACCTAACATCGGCCTCTCACCAACCTCAGCCCAAAATAGAGGAGTTCTACATCGTCTTCCATATAGCGCTTCGAAAGGAGCCATTTGCAGACTCTCTTGATAACTGTTATTGTATGCGAACTCCATCAACCTCAAGCGTTCATCCCACGCTCCTCCGTGGTCTAATATATAACAACGGATCATATCTTCCACAATCTGATTAACACGCTCCGTTTGATCATTGGTCTGTAGATGATATGCGGTAGAATATCTCAAGTCAGTTCCCAATCCTTCTTGAAGGCTCTTCCAGAAACGAGACGTAAACCTGGAGTCTCGATCTGATACTATACTTACGGGTAGTCTATGTAACCTGATAACTTCATTCAAATATAGTTCCGCTATCTTTTTCATCGAGTAACCAATCTGAAAGGGTACGAAGTGCGCACACTTTGTTAATCTGTCAACAATCACCCAAACAGAGTCATGCCCTCGTGGAGATCTCGGCAACCAGTAATGAAATCCATTGAGATACTCTCCCACTTCCAAGTTGGAATCTCTAAAGGCGCTAACTTTCCACCAGGCCTTCCATGATCAGCCTTAACTCTTTTGTACGTAAAACATTCTGACACAAACCTTGCAATGTCACCCTTCATCCCAATCCACCAGGTAATCTGTTTCAAGTCCTTATACATTTTTGTAGACCCTGGATGGTAGGCCACACTTGAACCGTGTGCCTCACTGCACAACTTAACTCGAATATCTCGAAAATTGGGGATGCAAAATCTACCGCGGTACTTTAGAGTACCCGCATCAGCGATCGAAAAGTTAGGAAGCTCCTCCTTCTCAGTTCTATTATGAAGGTGCAGTAGATCAGGATCGTCCTTTTGATGAAGCCTCGTAAGAGAAATCCATGAAGGCTCAGACACTTCCAAACTGCTTGGCGAGTCACATCTACCAACTGAAATATCCATTAAAAGGAACTCTTCTACTAACAACTCAGTGGAGAGATTGAAAATTTTCCCTGTCTTCCTACTTAAGGCGTCGGCTACCACGTTAGCCTTACCCGGATGGTATAGGATCTCCACTTCATAAACAGCCACATACTCTAACCATCTGCACTGGCGCAAGTTCAACTCCTTTTGAGTGAAGACGTACTTCAAACTCTTATGATCTGTATAAATCTTGCACTGCGCGCCATACAACAAGTGTCTCCATAATTTCAATGCATAAATAACTGCTGCGAATTCCAAGTCATGCGTAGGGTAGTTCCTTTCATGAATCTTAAGCTGTCTTGACCCATACGCAATCACTTTTCCTTCTTGCATCAGCACACAACCAAGACCCACGTGGGATGCGTCCCCGTAAATGGCATAGTCTAATCCTTCCGTAGGCAATGTCAATATCGGAGCAGTGCACAGTCTATTCTTTAGCTCTTGGAACACTTCTTCGCACTTATCGCTCCACACAAATGCTGCATTTTTCTGCGTCAATTTGGTCAATGGCGCAGATAACGTAGAGAAACCCTCTACAAATCTTCTATAGTAGCCAGCCAACCATAGGAAGCTTCTTATTTCTTTGGGTGTGGCAGGCCTCGTCCATTCCATAACTGTGGCTATCTTTTCTGGGTCGATAGAGATTCCGTCCTTGTTAACCACATGACCCAGGAAAGAAACCTGAGGCAACCAGAACTCGCATTTACTTAGCTTGGCGAACAACTTATGGTCCCTCAAGGCGGATAAAACTAGACGCAAATGTTGGTCATGCTCCTCAACATTGCGTGAATACACCAACACATCGTCTATAAATACGACTACAAACTTGTCCAGAAAGTCCTTGAAGACCCTGTTCATCATGTCCATGAAAGCAGAAGGTGCGTTCGTCAAACCAAACGACATCACCAAAAATTCAAAATGTCCATGTCTGGAACGGAAGGCAGTCCGCGGGATATCTGATTCATGGATCCTTAACTGGTGGTAGCCCGAACGAAGGTCAATCTTAGAGAACACGGCACTGCCTCGCAGTTGATCAAACAAATCATCTATCCTCGACAACGGATACATATTCTTGATCGTTACCTTTTTTAACTCTCTATAATCGATGCACAATCTCATCGATCCATCTTTTTTCTTGACGAACAAAACGGGAGCACCCCAAGGCAAAGAACTCGGCCTTATAAATCCATTCTCAAGCAACTCGTCTAACTGGATACGCAACTCCTCCAGTTCGCGTGGGGCCATCCGGTAAGGCGCCTTGGCAATAGGACGCGTACCCGGCTCCAAATCTATAACAAACTCCACATCTCGATCGGGCGGGAGACCAGGAAGGTTAGCTGGAAAGACATCAGAAAAATCACGAACCACCGGGATCTCCTCCAAACAAGGCAAACTAACCTTGGTTTCTAAAACCGAAACCAAACAAGTAAAACATCCGGAATCTACAAGCTTCCGAGCACATACCGCCGATATAGTCGGAGAATCCTGGCGCGGATAACCGTAAACACTCCCGGGCTGACCGTTGTCCATCCTGAAGTCCAAGCGTTTACCCTTGCATTGGATCACAGCATCGTATCTGGACAACCAGTCCATGCCTAGGATCATATCGAAGTCTTCCAAATCCAACAGCTTCAAATCAGCAATCGCAAAAAAATCACCTAGTAAAATCGGACAACTCTGAATACCCTGATCCGAAACTACAGATTCACCTGAAGGAAACTTGACACAGAACGCATCACCAACACGATCGAGATCCAAACGGTAACGCTCTATGAAGGCTCTAGCCACAAATGAGTGGGTAGCGCCAGAATCGAACAGAACACTCGCCCAGCGGTTCTTTACCTTAAATCGTCCTATAAAATTGCACACGCGACTAAGGAAGCGAACGCTCAAAACTATAACTATGAGCTAAACATTAAAACTAGGGGAGAATCTAACCTGATATCACTTGCGTGGACGCCTGAGCTTCCTCCATAGAGACCACGTTCAACTTTCCTTTTCCCTTGTCCACTCGCTGCGGCGGCGGCAAACCTGAAGAGGAACTGGCTGCAGAGTAAGCTGAGCTTGCGGGCACTGATACTTCAGATGACCCTCTTGGTCGCACAAGAAACAACTTCTCGTCTTCTTCCAGCAATGGGCAGCATCGTTCCCCGGCTTCTTGCATACAGAACAAAACAAGTCTTTCTTTGGGATACCTTGGATCGCATGAATCTGCTCTTTCTTTTGAGCTCCTAATCTTTGATAGCACCTTTCCAATGGATGGCCCGGTCGGCCATAGAAACTGCATACCTCTTTGTTTCTCTTCCTCGGAGCAGCGTCAGGGACCTGAGTACTCTTACCCTCATCAGACTTTCTTTTATCTTTTCTCAGTTGTTGACCTCGATTCTTGGCGTTATCAATTGCCTCTACCTTTAAGGCAGCTTCCACCATACCAGCATAACTTGATGTCGCATAGGCACTTGCTAATTGCTGGATGTCACTCCTTAGCCCAGCCAAAAATTGCTTGCTTCTATTTTCATCGGATATCACCAAGTCTGGGGCAAATCGGCTTAGCTTACTAAACTCGATTTCGTACTCACTAACCGTGAGCTGCCTCTACTTTAAGTGCAGGAAATCATTCATCAGACGGTCCCTCTCGACCGATGGCAGAAACTTGCTCAGAAGTAGCTCCTTAAAGGACTCCCAGGAACACCCGTCCTTCAGACCTTCTTTCTCCCTCAGCCACCAGCCCTTTGCCAACCCTTTGAGCTGATATGCGGCTAACATCACTTTCTGATCATCAGTAATCCCGGAGTATGAGAACATCTCCTCGATTGATATCATCCAATCGTCTAAGACCATATAATCTGCCTTGCCATCATACGTCGGAGGCCTAAGTCGCTGAAACTGAGAAATAAAGGTCATCTCTGGTGGCACCACGACCGGAGGCACCAGAGGAGCGGGGGGAACAGGGACAGCTTGACCCACAACAGGGTCCTGAACTCTCGAAATCTGCCCTGCCACAACTGCTAACAAGGACTGGACCTGAGACTGCAAATCCACTACTTGCTTTGACAAGGCTTCATTGCTTTGTCGCAGACCTTCTATCATTGCGCTGCTCTGCGCACCTGAAGATTCTCCCTCCGATTGGGGAGTCAACCTTGTCGAAGGACGCCTCGACATTCTAATGGAACAACAAAACACTAATCAGACACCTAGCCCACCCACTAGAACCAAACAACATAGTACAAACAATACATACTTAAGTACTTGCTCCTGCTGCTAACTTGTTCTGGGATTTTCAATAATGATGATATGCTTATCCTACGATGATTCACTATCATCACACTAACTCTTGTGCCTAGATCGGGAATGCATGAATTTATATTCTTTTTAACTCAAAAAAAATTATGTGTGTACACATATCATCCTGCAAATCTTTAGCTTGGCACGTTGTGCTTATGCAATGTTATGGTATGCATGATTGTGCTATGCATTCTAAAAAGGCCCTAATGCATGTTATGAGCGGCGTACACATGAAAATGTTATGCATCCCATACTACATAACATTTCCATGCAACGAAAAAGAAAACGTGCTAGTCGCATTCATGTGGTGAGGTTATGCATCCCATACTACATAACCCTCACATGTTGCCTCCTATGGTGGATCCATATACAAACACATAGTATGCATCCCATACTATATAATATGCCTCGTATACTTCATGTCATGCTATGAGTGTAGTGTTCGTGCTTCAGCCAAGACGTGCTGATGACATATCGGTGTGTGTATGATATGACTCTAAACACCTAATACTAACAGGGACAGGTTGCCCGACAATTTGTCAAGCAACCTCCCTCTGATACCAACTGTCACAACCCGCATTTTTCTCAATTATAAAAATAAATCAGAGCACGAGATAACTACGAGCTGTGATGCCACGTCAAGCAGGGGATAACTGCTGACGCTCAGGCAACACTCTAATCCTTCAAATCATAAGTTAAAATGAATAGAAAACTGATTTTTTAGATTAATTGGTCGTATCCCTCGGCTCAGTGGATCAGATAGTCCACGGTTTGAAAACTATTTTTTATACGTAGCGAAAAAATACTTCATTTATGCTTAACATCCTAAAAGAGCGCATAAGTGTCATAAGAGGACAACTCACACTATGCAAGACCCTAGATTTCAATTTATAATATTTATAAAGAAAAAATCTTTTTACGCATTTGGAAAATAATGATTGAGCTTATAAAACATGCTGATCATGCAATACATATATTAGTCCTTTTTTATAGGTTTTAAAGTAACTAGCAACCTAGCATAAAACATTCCCAGAGAGCAAGTGAAACTACCACAAAACAGGTAAACTAGCAGCTAAGCAAAGACTTAGTATCACAAAGGAAAATCACCAACGAGCGTCAACAACCTGACACGAACTCGCTGGCGAGCATGTATGTCTTTACTACTACAAAGCTAAAGAACTACCTCAACAGGTGAGGGAAACACTGCCACAACGCAGTCCACAAGGGAACTCCTGAAGTTAGCCGTACAGCTGGCTACAGACCTGAACCTGAGGCATTCAAAAGAAGAACACCTCAGCAAGAAATAATAAAACAGAAGGCAAAGAAACATCAGACAATAATCGAATGAAAAGAGCAGAAAGAAAAAGGGTTACCAACCCTGCAAGAGAAATGCTAAAAATCTCAGCTAAAGAATCCAAAAAAAGGGGCAAAATGTAAGTAAAACAGTCAGTAAAGTGAGAGAAATGCAACAAGTACTAAAACGTACCAAACTCCGCTCAAGCCTACAGAGACAAAAAGGGAACCAATATGCATCAAAAGAACAGTATGAAAGGAACTAACAGTCCTAAACTTGTAAATCGTTAGCACTGGCACAAATCCCAAACCTGTGTCGGAGACTAAGAACAGTCACAACCGAACAACCAGGTCCAGGTGTCTCAAGAGTACTAAAGGGGCCGCCACAGGGTCCAGACACATAGAGTTCCAACCTCTTACAGGAACCCAAAATGTCCAAAGGAGGGAATGGTGGTGGCCACGACTCGAACTCCCCCGGTACCATACTCCCTCAGAAACCCAGCTACCACATGCTAAGGATCAACGATTCGGCGCCAAAACTAGCCGACAACACCACTTAGAAACTACCAAGTTCTACAACCAAAACCTGCCGAATTATTTCCCCTTACCCGCCGAATTATTTCCCCCTACCCGCCGAATTATTTCCCCGTACCCGCTGAATACAACTAAAATAAAATTCTGAAACTTCCTAGTTTAGGCCGACTACACGCCCTAACCTAGGAATATTTCTAGTCTCACCTATACTATTCCGGTATTCTACGACAAGGAGAAATAATAAAGTGAAATACAACCCATGGAGGCACGCAAGAGGGGGGAAATCCACTTGCCTCAAATCGATCTTGAAAACGTCCTCCCAAAATACTCCACCACGTAGATCCGTCCAAAAGGGGGCACACGGAGACGAGATCTACGAAAAAACGGACAACCGGGGTTAGGGCCGAAAAAACTCTATGGCAAAACGGTCACCGAAACAGGAAAAACTTACCGCGATCTCGAAGCTCTCGCCGAGAGCTTTCCAACGCCGCGATCGGATCGAAATTCCGTCCACCGGATCGGCGGTGGCGGCCGCCGGAAGATTCGCGAACGGAAGGGTTCCGCACTCGCCTAAAATTTCGCACAGGAGGGCTGCTGGTCGGAGGAAGAAGAAGGGATTTTACTTTGTCTTAATCTTATATAAATATATATATATATACTTAATAATAATATATACTTATTATATAAAATTATAACATAACAGGGGGGGGGGGGGCTGCTGTTCGGTGGGAAAGGCAATAAAACAAAGGGCCGATCGGTGAGAATGATTCTCACCGAATCCATTCGAGAATCATTCTCACCGATTCTCTATTTTCTTTTTTCTTTTATATTATTTAAATACTTTATAAATATATACAATATTAATATTTATAATTATTTTAAAAAGAAATGATATAACATATATCGATACGGAGGGCCAAACGCGCGCCGAATCGAACGAAATCCGCACCGTAGGCGAATGACGACGCTACGAATCCAACGGCGAAGTCGAAATCGAATTCCGACTCACCGTTTTCGAGATAATAATTTCTAAAGTTAACGGCGTACGCGAACACATACAAACTTCAATCGCGCGCCGAGGCTCCAAAAATGCTCGGAACGCGACGAAACTTGACGAGCAAGTCTAAAATTAGCCGATCTAATATCCTAACGTAAAATTTTCCACTCCCGACGCAAATCCCAAAATTTGGCCGGTCAAACCTAACGAACGCAAACGCGCTAACGACAAAGTCGGTAACCAAATCCGACGAACAAAACTCGGGCAAATTTCTCCCGAAGCCAAAACACAAGCATTCCCCAAGAGGCTCCACCGAGTCACCAAACAGACTCCGGCTCGCTAGGGAATCTTGCTACCAGGCATCACCAAGCCACGCAGGGAACCTAAAGAGCTAAGAGCACGCTCTAACAACGTCACATGACCAACACGCGCTAACATAATGCTCTGACGTCATAATACGTCAAATAAGAAATTAAATTAATCACGTGAAAATCGGGGGGTGTTACAAGATCCCCACTGGATTATTGCAATGCAAGAGGAGCTCAATCAGTTTAAGAGATGCAGAGTTTGAGATTTAGTTCCTAGAACCAAAGATTTCCAAGTCATTGGAACTAAAAGGGTACTCAGAAATAAATTGGAATGCACAAGGAGCCATCATAAGGAACAAAGAAAGGCTGGTAGCACAAGGATATAGACAGGAAGAAGAATTGACTATGATCAAACCTTTGCCCCTGTTGTAAGGTTGGAGGCTATCAGAATATTTCTTGCCTATGCAACCTACAAAAAGTTCAAAGTCTACCAAATGGATGTCAAGAGTGCTTTCTTGAATGGTGAACTCAAAGAGGAAGTATATGTTGAACAACCACCAGGTTTTATTTCTCTAAATCATCCCTCCTTTGTTTTCAAATTGCATGAAGCTCTCTATGGTTTCAAGCAAGCTTCAAGAGCTTGGTTTGAGACCCTAGCTAGCTTTCTTTTAGAGCATAAGTTCACTAGGGGCAATGTAGATAGAACTTTGTTCATTAGGCATCGTAAAAATAAAATATTATTAGTACAAATATATGTAGATGACATCATTTTTGGCTCTACTGATTCCAAACTATGCAAAAGGTTTTCTGACCTGATGCATTCCAAGTTTGAAATGCGTAGCATGAGTGAGCTTTCTTACTTCCTTGGTCTCCAAGTGAAGCAATCCCCTGATGACATTTTCATATCCCAATCAAAATATGTTAAGAATCTAGTTAAAAGATTTGGTATGTTTGATGCCTCAGCTACGAAAACACCGATGGCTTCCAATGTTGTGATTGATTCTAATGAACAGGGCAAACCAATTAATCGGAAAACATATAGGGCTATTATTGGGTCCTTATTATATCTCACAGCTAGTCGGCCAGATATTATGTTTGTTATATGGCTTAGTGCTAGGTTCCAAGTGGACCCTAAATAATCTCACTATATTTTACTTAAAAGGATTTTGAGATAATTAAAGGGTTGGGTAAATCTAGGACTCTTTTATCCAACTGAGTCAGAATTTGAATTAACTGGATTCTCAAATACTGACTTTGCTGGATGTAGAGTTGATAGGAAAAGCACATCAGCAACATGCATGTTCTTTAGTGATAGGCTTATGTCCTGGTTTTGTAAGAAACAAACATCTGTGTCTACTTCAACTATAGAAGCTGAATACATTGCAGCTGGCAGTTCTTGTTCACAAATATTGCGGATTCAAAATCAACTCCTGGATTATGGTTACAATCTAAATAATTCAACTATATTTTGTGATAGTACCAGTGCAATTTCCATTGCACAAAATCCAGTGCATCATAGCAGAACCAAGCATATAGAAATTAGACATCATTTCATTAGACATTGTGTGGACAAAAAAATTAATCTTGTCTTTATCTCTACTGATTTCCAAAGAGCAGACATCTTAACTAAAGTTTTAGATGAGAAGAAACATCTGTTCTTTCTGAATCATCTAGGTATGATCAATGGAGAAGGTTAATTTAATTTTTGTTTGAGGTAGAAGAATTGGTCACAGTTCGTCGAACGGAGATCGATGATCTAAGAACGGTTCTCGAGAAATTTCGTTGACCTGAGATCGATGAACACTCTGCGTGAAGTTATTTTCATCGTGCAGAGATCGACGATCTTGCTTCAGAAAAGTTTTCGTCGACTTGAGAATGACGAAAAGTTTTTCCCTTCTTCCAACTGAGATCGACGATATCATTTCATCATGAAATTTTTCGTCGACCTGAGAACAGAGATTTTTTTTTCATTTTCGCAAGACAGAGTTTGTCGCTTCATATTCTGAAAGCCCTATAACTAGATTTTATTTGAGCTCTATCATGCACCTTCTAGTTCACTTGCACTTGATCTCTCTCTCTCTCTCATTTTTGTAGGAAAATAATTGCGATTCTAGCGATTTCTCTCTCCAGCATGAAATATGATACTGGATCTGACATCGAATTCAATTCATTCAGCCATACCGATCATATATTCACTGATATTCTGCAACTGTTTGAAGAACAACAACTGAGGAAACTTATGACCACCTGGATAAAATTGCCAGCGACTGAGATAAGAGAATGGGTCTACAATTCAACTTCCCCAAATGCAGAAACAATGATTGGTACCATCTCAGGCCATCAGGTTATTCTAACAACTGCTATTTTAACTGAAATTTTTGGTTTGGTTAATGGAGAAGAAGATATAGAATTATACAGTTCTGAGTATGATTCTATGCTGATTAAGATGAGTCACCCAGAGGGAAACCCTAATAAATTGTTAAAGAAAAACTTGTCTGTAGAATATAAGTTTCTGGCTGGTGTGGTAGGGAAAGTGTTGTTAGGAAAGAACACAGCCCATGATTATATTACCAAACACCAATTTTTGGTGATGTGTGCCCTGGTTAATAAGAAATTAGTAAATTGGAGTTTGTTGATGTTTGAATTAATAAAGAAGAAAAACTCAAAGATAGAAGTATGTTTTGGGAATTTTCCTCCAGGCCAAGGCTCCTAAACTTTTGATCTCCAAGACCATGTTCATCAATGCCTACAAGAGGCTAACTTCTACCTTATTTGGTAGATGGGAGAGGACCATCTCTAAGCCATCCAGGGCTTCCTACTCTTCCAGAGCTTCAGAGAACACCAGGACAGTAACATTCACTCCCACTCCTGAAGAAGAAGCTCCTGCTCCTCCTCCATCTCGACCACAATCCATAGTTCCTTCATCAACTCCACTCCAACAACCATCCACTTCCTCTCAAACTCATACGGCCTCACCATCACAACCTCATTCCCCACTTCCTCAATCTCCAATCTACATACCAGAGGATTCTCCATCCCCACCTCCTCAATCTCCTACACCACCTCACCTTGATGACAAACCACTACAATCTTCTCTGTCATTTCCAACTTTTGATATTTTACCATCTCCATCACCATCTCTTCAACATCAACAATCTCCATCTCAGGATGAAGTCATGCCGGATTTCATTCCTCCCTCTTCCTCCATCCATCCATCTATATCTTGTCAGACACCACCTGAGTTCATGCAACTAGATTTTCTCCCCATTTCCACTATCCTGGAGCTTATCTCTCCAACTTTCAGACATTTCATAGTAGAGGCAATTGCTCCTATAACCGCCTCCATAAACTCTCTGCTGCTCCTCTTGCTTCCTCTTCCTCTATCCCTTCTTCTTTCTAGGGCCTGGGTTCAGTACCCTTTGAATCCAGACAGGGGGAGATGTTCCAGGAAGAAGCTCCAGCTCCAGCTTCAGCAGCAGCAACAGTTTCTCCAGCAGCAACAGCAGATTCAGTTTGTACAGAAGTAGTTCCAGAGATTATCACTATTGTTGATTGCAACATCAATCCCACAGCGGATTTAATTTCTTTACTTAATTCTTTTAAATTAGTTTACAGAAATTTTTTACCATGTTTTAATGTTCATCACTCCAAGGCCATAGTGTGTTATACTGCTCTAATAAGTCCTGCAGTTGTGAATCAACTAAGGGCAAGTTTTGATGTACCAGAGATTACAGAAAGCCTAGTTGTTGTAGATTCTTCTGATACAGCTCCTGTTTCTAAGCATAAGGCTTTCTCTCCTCCAACTCTTCCTTGGGATGAAACTCCCTTTCCCAATCTTGATGATCTTATGTTTGAAGACATGGAAGAAGAAAGTACCCAGAGTGTTACAGAAATTTCTGTAGAACCAGCAGTTAAAAAATAGCCTCAGGTTCCAGGAATCTCAGCTGAATGGATAAAGCAAATGGATTATCTATATGATAATCCTCCTAAATCATTTGATGATGATGAGGATTTTGATGATTCAAGTTCTAAGAAAGTAAAGTTTAAGAAGATAAAGGCTCCTGCCAAGGCTGTTCCTAAGTCTGACCCTACTGCTGATACTCCTTACTACATTCTGCATAATATTCCTCTCACTCCAGATATGGCTCACTGGATGAGATTCCCTAAGAATGAGCTCAAGGAAAGAAAGAAAAGGAAAAGATACAGTTCCCTACCTAGGTAGACCAGGAGAGGACCTCCTCCTCCTCCTGCTGCAGGTGCATCAGGAAATGTTATTTAGACTCAGAAGCCAGCCTCAAGTTATTCTCAATCTTCAAGCCCAACCTCCCATCAGACATTCAGACCAGCTGTAAAGTATAGTCAATACAGACCTCCAAGGTCTTATTATTCAGGCCAACCTCAACAGTCTTTCCCTCAAACTAACTTTCAACAACAATCCATTCTTTTCAGAAATCCTCAAAAGTCTTCGCAGGATGCTCTTAAATCTAATCTAGAGAGACCTCTCTCTCCAACCTATGAACCTAAATTAGATCCTAATTTCAGGATGGCCATATTCCAAGAGCTGATTGGGTTATCTCAAATTAACGAAGCCAGAGAAGAAAGAGCAGATCCATCTAAATTCACTACAATGTCTACCTATAGATAGAAGGAGATTGATGAATTTCAGGAAAACAAAAATCTATTTGACCGTAATGAATACATGCAGATCCATCTAGAAGTTATAGTGCCCAGAGCTGCATCTGTAACACTTCTTGGGGTTCAAGACCTGAAGATGTCTCAAAAAGAAGCACAAAATCCAAACAGGACAATTTCTTTTGCAAAGTCATCTTCTGCTCCTCCCTCTAATAAATCGTAAGTATTTTTTTATTTGCTATTTTTGTGTGATTTATATGTGTAATGAACTTAGCCATATCATATATGCTGAATAGTTTAAATACTATCAGATATTTTTATTACTTTGTGTTTGTATGCTTTTCTATTTTGTTTAGTGACCTCACCCAAATAGGGGGAGATTGTTGGATCCTACTTTGGATTTGGGCTAGGTTCACTATTAGGTTATTGACCCACCATGTATAGCCTAGGGTCAATTTGTTAGTTCTAAGGTCTAGGTCAGTCTGACTAGGTTAGACATCTTTGATCCAGCCCTCAGAAGTATTCAGAGATTTAGACTTAGAAGAAGTGCAGTTTTAAATAGTTCATAAAATCAGTTCGAAGTTCTTAGAACTCAGCTCGACAATCATCGATCGCAGATTGACGAACTCAAAGTGTTAACGCTGAGCTGTGCGCGACGAAATACGAGCTCAGGTACACGATCTTCCTTCTTTTACTCAGATTCTCTGGTCGACGAACTTGGAACTCAGCATTGAGAGATATCTTCCAGATCAATTTATCTCTGAGCTCAGCTCGACTAAGGAGATTTCTCAGCTAGACGAACTTGGAGTTCTGTTCGACGAAATCTGTCCTAAGTTCAATTGATTTCCTTCAGTATCAGTTTAACATAATCTCTATCATTTTGACTTCATTTTGTATTGTTCTAAGACAGTAATTCTCTAATAATTAATGCTCATATTCTCAAGAATATAGCCGTTACTTGACAGCATTGATTATGGTTTTCACAGAGTTAAATACTTGACTTATTTACTGGGACAGTTGAGGAAACTCATTAAAAGCTAAAATCCAGCCGTTCACCACTTAGAATCTCAGCAGGAAATTCAGGATATTATTCAAATTTCAAAAGGCTGAAATCTCTCAGGATATAAAAGCAATTTTTCTCTCTTCAATAGAAGCACAACAACAACCATTGGAGAAAAGCATTGTTATCATTCTTACAGGAAATTGAAGAAGAACATCAACACAAAGTTCATTAGTCTTCTTCAGTTTCTGCTTCAGGATTTTTCTAGAGACAACAATCAACATCTATCTGAAAGTTCCTGAAGATCAGCATGTCAACTTCAAGGACAACAACCTATGCAAAGCTCTCATCTTCCTGAACCTTTCTTCATCTTAGGGGGAGCTTTGACAATAGAATCCACTAAGTCTTCTCTGTTGTTTGAGAAAGAGAAGATAACATCATTTTATTTTCCTACTGTAAAAGGGTTTTTAACTCCCTTCAAAAAGTTATCATCTGGTTGTCAAGTCTCCTTATCAAAAGACTTGGATTTGTTTTTGGGCACCTGATCAAGAGCTCAAAGGATTGTGAGATCTCCCTCGAAATAGATCTTATGGTGACAGGGCACCTGAGCAAAAACCTGTGGTGGCAGGGTGTAACGCACCAAAACACAAAAGAGGGACGGGCAGTGATTAGAGCCGAGTTTGGGGCCTGGTAAGGGTCACACAGCCCGAGACATGGTCGTGTCTAGGGTCGTGTCATGCTACGAGTTCGGAGAATTTCCGTATGGTCTACGAAATGCGTTCGACAATCTTTGGTGATCGGCATACGGCCTGAGACACGGGCGTGTCCAAGGTCGTGTCCTGCTCTGTATGGGTAGTGTGGTGTCAAGCGAGGCACACAGCCTGAGACACGGGCTTGTCTAGGTCGGACACGGGCGTGTCCAGGGTCGTGTCCTTCTCTGTGTTAGATGGTCTATGAAGGGCGTGGTACACGGCCTGGAACACAGGCGTATACTGGATGAAATGGGCGTGTCTAAGACCGTGTCCTGTTCGGGATGTGGCGGTTTCCTGTGTCGTTTGAGAGACATGCCCCATGACACGGGCGTGTCATAATCTGACACGGTCATGTCAATCAGTACATGAGCGTGTTTGAGCCCATTTCTTGTTCTGTGTTCGATGATCGTCTTCAGATTGTGAGACACGGACTGTGACATGGGCTTATCACAAGCCATGTTCGGCCCAAGAGATTGGTTTTTAATGCGAATCTTGGCCATCCGTTTCCTTCTTTTGGGATCCAAGGGCCTATGGATGTTCTTGCTGAGTTAAGTCTGGGAATAGGGTTTGAAACCCTAATTCCACTTGGAGCTTTCTCCTTCTAAAGCTTTAGATAGAGGAGAGAGCAAGGAAGAAGGAGAAGGAGAGATCCGACCACCGGAGGAGCTTCAGAGCCCCAAATCGCAAGCCGAGTTCAGATCTACGGAGGTGAGGCCGTTGCGGTGCTTTTCATCCGTCTAGATCTTCATCGCGCCAAAGGGAAACACAAGGGTAACGATTTTCTTCTTGGACAAGTGATGTCCTCTTTCCTTTTTGCATAGGAAGGCCGCTCTCGCGAGTATGCGATGAGTGTGAGGTATTCCATCGTTTAGACATGAATAGTCCCCATTGTTTTGCATGTAGAGTCCGGAATCGAAGAACGAACATAGGCATGGTGTATGAAGCCTACCTGGACAAGTTGGTCTGGATCTGTGATGTTTCTTTACGCATGAATGGCCGGAGAAGTCTCCGCGTCGATGGTTGTTTTTGGGTTTTCTATGTAGTAGATTGCAACATGGAACCTTGGGGACTAACTCCAAGGTGCACCCAAAAAACTGGGCAGAAGTGTGATTCTGCCATCTTGGTGGCCTGGGAGCCAACTTGCACATAATTGGGTTATGAAAAGTGTGTGATCGAATTGGGACTCGGGGAAGCTTGACCCGCGCATATGGCTTAAATTAACCCCTCGATTAGTTCGTTCCCATCTACTCGAGTAGTTTTCCTTATACTCGAGTAATCATCTCCACCTCTCGTGTAACTACTCAAGTACTCGAGTATGTCATTTTTGATACTCGAGTAGCTGAATTCTTTTTACTCGAGTAGTTGACTACATGTACTCGAGTAACTTTCTCATTCTCTCTCGAGTAGTTTTCTTATATACTCGAGTAGTCATCTTCTACCCACTCGAGTAGTGCTGCAATGTACTCGAGTAGTCCTTTCTCTCTCGAGTATTTTACTTCGATTTCTCCAAAAATTTTGTTAAGTCCAGTATAACAGAATTCTTTATGAACCTTGACATGAATGGTACACGTGTATCTCATAATGACTTAATTATGACTAATCTTGTCTGATCCTATAAATGGTCTTGTCTAAACCGACAAACCCTAATCCTAAGAAGTTTTATCAAAGAGAATATTAAAAAGTTTTGCAGTCGTTTTATCAGGTCTCTGATTTCCTCTTTTCTCTCCAAGAAACGAAAACCGCTACCGCCCCCGTCGCTAATTCCCAACCGGCTAGGGTTTCGCATTTAGAGTATTCAGATCAAGAAGGCTTTCCAGATCGAGATTTGCTCAACTCCTCATCTTCTAATCGATCGATCGTGTGAAGCCAAGAAGATTCAGATTCGATCTTGCCGAGATTTTTCTTCACCATTCTGATAAAGCTGTAAAGCCTAGAAGAAGAAGATCCTGGCCGATAGTTGCAGATCTGAAAAAGAAGATTTACTGTTTGTATTTCTATACAATTTATTTCATTCTTGTAGGAGAAATTTCTCCGAGTGTAGGAGCTTTTGTCTCCGAGATTGTAGGAAGTTTTACCTTCCGAGTGTAGATTTGTTTTGTGGATCGAGATTGTAGGAACGTTGTTCCGAGGGTAGGATTGATTTTCAATCCAAGATAGTGGAGTAGCCGAGTCTAGTGTATTGCTAAATCGGTGAGGGAAAGTGGATGTACCCAAGGTTGGGAACCACTATAAATCTTGCCTCGTTTGTGATTGATTGGTAGTTAGTTATGTGCATTGGTTTGAAATTTTTATTCCGCAAAAAGACGCACATCTCACCTATTCACCCCCCTTTAGGTTATTTAGGTAGGCAACTATACACTTTCAGAGACCAGATCTCTACAAATTCTGGAGCTTTACTCTTTTTTGAATCTGGAACTGGGATAAACCTGCTAGCAGAGGCACCATCACCATATTTTCTTTTCTTCTTAAAAGTCTGGATCTCAGGAGGAGCTTGGAGAAAAATATCTGCAGGATCATCCTCCCAAAGTTGGGCATAAGAATCTAGAGGAGGGCCTTCTTGGCCTTCAGGTCTAGGAGAGAAGGTAGGTTGTTGAGGAGGAGCAGGAGTAGCAGCAGCTACAGGGTTGAGATGATGAGGAATGATATTTGGATCAGCAGTAAACTCACGAAGGATTTGATTATGCATCCAGATAGCAGTGTCATATGTATGTTATTTGACACTCTGAATTTGTCCTGAGACATCATCATGGATCTCTTTCATTTTGGCTTCCCAAAGCTCTTGCTTGAGTGCATCTGATTTTTCTATATATTCTTTCACCAAACTCTCCCTCTTTCTTACTTCTACAGTCAGTGTTTTGATGGTATCATCTTTGAAGGTTCCAACCTCTTCACAGATCTTCATCTTAGTAGCTTCAGCTCTCTTATCGAATTCAATCTGATTTCCTGCCAGAGTCACACCTTGTTCCATAACTTGACCAACACTAGTAATAGTGTGATCTAGAGCCTTTCCACCAATTTGGAATAGGTGTCTTAGCTGATCAGTATTGTCCTGAATTTCTGTAAATCCCCTGCTCATTTCAGTCTCTAGAGCAGTGACTTTGTCATTAACAGCCATGAGTGAAGTATCAAAGTAGGTTCTTTGCTCTTGAAGCATAAGCACAAACATATTCATCAAATCAGTGGAGGAAGCAGTGGCATCAGGAGGAGCACTAGTAGAGGGAACTGGAGGAGGAGGAGCAACCCAAGGAGCAATTGCTGCAATGGAGACTGAGCTCTTTGCTTTAGTAGTGTGAGTCAGGGCATCACCTTCATCAGTGACTGTGGGGATGGTGAAGTACAAATTCCTTAAAGGAGCTTCAACTTGCTCAGGGGATTGCTCATCTAAAATGAAAATGGTTTCAACCTGCTCTTGGGGTGCAGCAGGAGATTTTGTTGTAGAAGGACTATATATTGGAGATGGCACTAGAGTGGATTCCTTGGGGATTGCAGTGGTGGTTTCCTTTGGAGAGGGAGGAGGAGGAGGAAGATCTTCTGCAGTCAGCTCTTCAATAATTTCACTGATTGCAGCTTTTGTTGAGAGTGTAACATCCCTCAAACAACTATACCCCTAGGGTTTTGTTTTGTCATGACTAGGTCATGACAAAACCATCAGAAGCTCAAAGGCCACATGAATAAGGCCAAGGTGAAAATCACCTTGGTCTGCCTATATCACAACCTCATCACCAACCTAGGGTATGACATTTGGGCTTCAAATTGATTCCATTACCCCACCACAACACCCATAACACCTTGAGTAGTCCATTTGGTCACTAAGGACCCACTAGGGTCCACCCAAGAGGCTAAGTTGACCCAAGTCAACCCTAACCCTAAATGGGTCAAACTGACATGCATAGTGCCAATTGAATTTCCCTTAGCCAAGTGGACACCACACATACCTTCCTAACCCTAGAGAGAGGCCAATGGGTCACCAAGAACCCGTGGGGATCAACCAAAAAGGCTAAGTTGACCCAAGTCAACTCTAGCCCTAAAGTGGTCAGAGTGCCCTGATTAAGGGTCAAGTGACCTCCAAAGGGCCAAGTCAACCCTACCTAGACCTTAGGGGAGGCCAATGGGTCACCAAGGACCCATTAGGGGCAACCTCAAATACCAAATTGACCAAGGTCAACCCGAGTCAAGGTTTAGGTCAAGCTAGCCCAAATGGGCTAATTCAAGCTCAAGCCCAGTTCACTTCGGCTAACCTTCTATTGGTGGATGAAATGAACATGTGGGCTGCCATTAGGCTTGGTAGAAGTTAAATTTCAGGCTTGGTGAGTAGGAGAGAGGAAAATCTCCAAATAAAAGAGAGAGAGAGAGAAAGGGGAGTAATGAGGAAAGACTTTGGGGCTCATCCTTCCCCTTCCCCAACCCCACATTCAATTCACTAGGACAAGGGGAGTGCAATCCCATTTCAACCAACTGTTCTTTGACTGGTTTGAGCCATGCTTCATCCCCCACCCACCATGGCCGAAATCCTCTTAAGGGGCCATTAATGGCCATGGCAGCCTACACCCACCCAAAACCCCAACTCTCCTCCTTAAACGCTCCACTGGACTCCAGGAATTCAGTTCCACACATTACCTGAAGGAGCCAAGGAAGTCCACTTTGCAATTGCAGAAATTTTACCACCACCACCACCATGACTATCCGGCGATCGGCAAGGCTTCAGCCACCCACACAGGTCCTCACCTTCTCCTTCATCAATGGGTAGATCGTAGGATTCATTTAAAAGGGATTCACGCTCAGTTGAGCCCGATCCAAGTTGAAATTCCTGGTTTTCCATGTTTTTCACCTTGTCGGGATCGCCAGAATAAGGCGCTCCGGCGGCTGTGCCTCCACCTGGCGACAGCCACCACCTCAACGGAGGTGGTGGTGGAGGTGGCCGGCCGGGGAGGTGGCCGGATGGCCGGCGACAGAGGTTGGAAATGGCTCCAGGCAGGTTGAATCGGGACCGTTGGCTAGAGGTTGAAGAAAACCCTGCACCGTCCGATCTACGCCAAGATTCGCGCTGGCTCTGATATTAAACTATAGGCTATGAAATGTTATTTCATTTCTGTCACACTTTATTGATTTAATGTTTTTAATTATTAAAAATACCTAGAAGCTAATTCAGACCAAATGGTCAACACATGATTTGTAGCCCTATGGGTCTATTGTAATTGAAAATTCGTTGGAACCAATTTGGGTGCTTGGTTTGACCAGGGCACTCATTTTGGTGGGGTCTATACCTATGGGTAGACAGAAATTAAAATGTGTGCCCACACTTCATCTCTCGTCCAAATGACTTGAAATTTGGACAGGGAGGCTCCCTAGGACATATCTAAGCTTGCCCCAAAATGACAATTTTTGGGGTCAATATTTCTATAGTTTTGGAAATTATTTAATTTCTCTAGGGTAAATTAATTTTGGGGTCAAATGACCTCCAAACTCACCCCAATTTTGGTGAGTGGTGCTTGGAGTCATCATACGGCTCTGTTTAAAATTTCATCTCATTTGGATATGGTTTGAATTGAAATCATGCAAACCCTAGCCCTGTCATAATAAGGGTATTTTGGTCAAAAAGTGCACTTAGGGTTTTGAGTGGCCAAATCACCTCAACAGAGGTTGAAATTGGGGCCACTAGCTTGGCATGGCTTTTAGCACCTCCCCATGGAAGATGGGGTAGATTGGAATAGATTTGCCCTAAGATCTAAGACCAAACCGTAAGGAAGGGCTTTTTTTCCTTGTGAAGGGCATGAGGCCAAAAGACCTTAAATGAACTTGAAATTTGGTGGGTAGGGTACTAGGTTAACTAAAGCCCTCTGGTAAAAATATTATGGGATTTGGGAAAGGGTAGGACCCTCAAAATCCTAACCCTAGTTTAGGGCACAAATCTTATGATGCTAGAATAGGTTAGTAAAACTCATTGAACAATAATGAAATTTGGGTAGTGTTGTCATTTGTGTAGTATGAACCTTTGGTAATTTAATTGAAAATTTTGGATCAATAATCTTAGCACTTCCTTTGTAACTTATGAGATTGTTCTAATTAATCATTTGGTTATTATGATCCCACTACCCATTGAAAAGTCATGAAAATTAGGCAGAGGGAGTTTTAGACCTTATTACTCATGTATGAACTTTATTACCATTTTTGAATACATATTTGCAGTACCTACTTCATAAGCTCAATAACTTGGAAAATTGTTCAATAATTTGTTTAGATCTCATTACTTGATAATAAATTATGCAACTTGACTTCGAGCATTTATATGTCCTTACAATCATCCTTGAAATTTCTCATAATTTTTGGAAATAGTTTTGCTGCCCATGCCTCTTAAATTGATAAAAATAGGTTATTTTAAAATATTTGATTCAAAGGATTAACCTTGCTGAAAAATTGGGATACTTGGGATTCTATGTTAAATAATCATCTTGAATTTATCATAAATTTGGTAGAGCATTTACTTGTATCAAATGAGCACTTCATGTTCAAACATGGGTTTTTGATTTACTAGATTAATTAAATAAATTATCAGATAATTAGGAAAATTGTGAATTCCTGGACTTAGGCCACAAATGTCATAATATTCCTGGACCCTCAAAGGCTTTGTTGCAGAAACTTGGATTGAGTCAGAAGAAGAATCTTTATCTTCCAGCTCCAGTGAAGATGAGGAAGAATCTAAAGCAAAAAAAAGTTTGCTTGATGGCTAAAAATGCATCAGACAACCTTTTAGAAGCTGAAAATTCAAAAAAAATGAAGATTCTGAATCACAAGAGGATCATGTAATATCGTCATTTGATTTTAATTCAGACCATTTTAAAACTGAATTTAAATTATTATGTAATGATCTAATCAAATCTGAGAAGAAAATCAAACTTCTCAGAGTTAAGCTAACTAAACATGATAATCTGTTTTCTGAAAACATTAAGTTAAAAGATGAACTAGTTATAGCTTCAAAATAAATTACTTCTTTAAAAATTTAATTGAATGAGGCAAAGCAATTTAAAGAATACCTAAATGGGAGAAGCATCAAATTGATGGACTTCACAAACACTGTAAATGTCAGGCTTAATTGCAAGCTAGGCTTAGGTGCTTCATCAAGCCAACCTCATCTAATTTAGAAAAACATTCTCTCAACCCCCATTAAATTCATATCAGAAAAGGGCAAAGAAAAGGGAGATGAGAATAACAAACCAACTAAATTTAATCAGAAAACCAAGAAAAAGAGAAAGAACAAGAAAAACCTTAATCATAATAATGTTCAACAGTTTTCGTCGAACATAGATCGACGAAATGTATATAGTTCGTCGAACTCAAGTTGACGAACTCTGAACACAGATTTCTATTATAATTATTCTTCAAACAGCAATCGACGAAAGCAATACGATTTGTCGAACCGAGATCGAAGATATTAGGGTATAGAGAATGAATACTTTCATTCTCTGAGCGGAGTTTGACGAACTCATCCCTATTCGTCGAACTCAGATCGACGAACTTATCAAAATTTATCGATCCCAGTTCAGCTTAACAAAAACTTTAATTATCCCGAACATTTAATCAACCAAAAGAATTTGTTAACCCATTTACCCAATGGATAATTCCACCTAGGAATTTTCACCCTCTATGATATAAGAACCATCCTGAATGCTATTATATTTTTAGTTTTATGTTTGAAAAGAATCAAGGACCCAAGGTTACCTGGGTTAAGAACACCTAATTTTTTATTCTGTAGGTGAAGGACTATCCTACCACAGAGGAACATTGGTACCTGGATAGTGGATGTTCAAAGAACATGACAGGAAGTAAGGAAAACTTAACAAACTACAAGTCCAAGCTTGGTTCAAAGGTTATATTTGGTGACTCCAACTGTGGCCAAACTGAAGGCAATGAGATTATGAAGGTTGGAACTATCACTTTCAGGAAAGTAGCATATGTGAGTGGTCTAAAACATAATCTGATATCCATAAGCCAATTATGTGATGAAGGTTATCAGATATCCTTCAACCATTCTTCTTGCATTATTTCTTAAGTAGATAATAAAACTGTCTTAACTGGCCTTAGGCATGGAAACATTTATGTGTGAGAAATTGGATGATTTAAACCTCAGCAATGAGGCTATATCACATCCTTCTCCATATAATGAAGAAGATAATGAAGAAGAATTCAGTGAAATAACTGCTGAACCACCAACCACAAACATAATTTCACAAGAGGAATTAATTGACAATGCTGTTGCTGAAACAACTCCTCAAACTGATCTTGTCACACTTAGAGATCACCCTGTATGTCAAGTGATTGGAGACAAATCAATTGGTGTGCAAACAAGGAATCAACTCAACCAAATTTGATGCATGCTTGCTTCATATCTCACCTTGAGCCTCAATTCATAAAAGATGCAGAGCAAGATCTCCATTGGATTATTGCAATGCAAGAGGAGCTCAATCAGTTTAAGAGATGCAGAGTTTGAGATTTAGTTCCTAGAACCAAAGATTTCCAAGTCATTGGAACTAAAAGGGTACTCAGAAATAAATTGGATGCACAAGGAGCCATCATAAGGAACAATGAAAGGCTGGTAGCACAAGGATATAGACAGGAAGAAGAATTGACTATGATCAAACCTTTGCCCCTGTTGTAAGGTTGGAGGCTATCAGAATATTTCTTGCCTATGCAACCTACAAAAAGTTCAAAGTCTACCAAATGGATGTCAAGAGTGCTTTCTTGAATGGTGAACTCAAAGAGGAAGTATATGTTGAACAACCACCAGGTTTTATTTCTCTAAATCATCCGTCCTTTATTTTCAAATTGCATGAAGCTCTCTATGGTTTCAAGCAAGCTCCAAGAGCTTGGTTTGAGACCCTAGCTAGCTTTCTTTTAGAGCATAAGTTCACTAGGGGCAATGTAGATAGAACTTTGTTCATTAGGCATCGTAAAAATAAAATATTATTAGTACAAAGATATGTAGATGACATCATTTTTGGCTCTATTGATTCCAAACTATGCAAAAGGTTTTCTGACCTGATGCATTCCAAGTTTGAAATGCGTAGCATGAGTGAGTTTTCTTACTTCCTTGGTCTCCAAGTGAAGCAATCCTCTGATGACATTTTCATATCCCAATCAAAATATGTTAAGGATCTAGTTAAAATATTTGGTATGTCTGATGCCTCAGCTACGAAAACACCGATGGCTTCCAATGCTGTGATTGATTCTGATGAACAGGGCAAACCAATTAATCGAAAAACATATAGGGCTATTGTTGGGTCCTTATTATATCTCACAGCTAGTAGGCCAGATATTATGTTTGCTACATGGCTTTGTGCTAGGTTCCAAGTGAACCCTAAATAATCTCACTATATTTTACTTAAAAGGATTTTGAGATATATAAAGGGTTGGGCAAATCTAGGACTCTTTTATCCAACTGAGTCAGAATTTGAATTAACTGGATTCTCAAATGCTGACTTTGCTGGATGTAGAGTTGACAGGAAAAGCACATCAGCAACATGCATGTTCTTTGGTGATAGGCTTATGTCCTGGTTTTATAAGAAACAAACATCTGTGTCTGCTTCAACTATAGAAGCTGAATACATTGCAGCTGGCAGTTGTTGTTCACAAATATTGCGGATTCAAAATCAACTCCTGGATTATGGTTACAATCTAAATAATTCAACTATATTTTGTGATAGTACCAGTGCAATTTCCATTGCACAAAATCCAGTGCATCATAGCAGAACCAAGCATATAGAAATTAGACATCATTTTATTAGAGATTGTGTGGACAAAAAAATTAATCTTGTCTTTATCTCTACTGATTTCCAAAGAGCAGACATCTTCACTAAAGTTTTAGATGAGAAGAAACATCTGTTCTTTCTGAATCATCTAGGTATGATCAATGGAGAAGGTTAATTTAATTTCTGTTTGAGGTCGAAGAATTGGTCACAGTTCGTCGAACGGAGATCGATGATCTAAGAATGGTTCTCGAGAAATTTCGTTGACCTGAGATCGACGAACACTTTGCGTGAAGTTATTTTCATCGTGCAGAGATCGATGATCTTGCTTCAGAAAAGTTTTCGTCGACCTGAGAATGACGAAAAGTTTTTCCCTTCTTCCAACTGAGATCGACGATATCATTTCATGATGAAATTTTTCGTCGACCTGAGAACAGAGAGTTTTTTTCATTTTCGCAAGACAGAGTTTGTCGCTTCATATTCTGAAAACCCTATAACTAGATTTTATTCGAGCTCTATCATGCACTTTCTAGTTCACTTGCACTTGATCTCTCTCTCTCTCTCTCATTTTTGTAGGAAAACAATGGAGATTCCAGCGATTTCTCTCTCCAGCATGAAATATGATACTGGATCTGACATCGAATTCAATTCATTCAGCCATACCGATCATATATTCACTGATATTCTGCAACTGTTTGAAGAACAAAAACTGAGGAAACTTATGACCACCTGGATAAAACTGCCAGCGACTGAGATAAGAGAATGGGTCTACACTTCAACTTCCCCAAATGCAGAAACAATGATTGGTACCATCGCAGGCCATCAGGTTATTCTAACAACTGCTATTTTAACTGAAATTTTTGGTTTGGTTAATGGAGAAGAAGATATAGAATTATACAGTTCTGAGTATGATTCTATGCTGATTAAGATGAGTCACCCAGAGGAAAACCCTAATAAATTGTTAAAGAAAAACTTGTCTGTAGAATATAAGTTTCTGGCTGGTGTAGTAGGGAAAGTGTTGTTAGGAAAGAACACAGACCATGATTATATTACCAAACACCAATTTTTGGTGATGTGTGCCCTGGTTAATAAGAAATTAGTAAATTGGAGTTTGTTGATGTTTGAATTAATCAAGAAGAAAAACTCAAAGAAAGAAGTATGTTTTGGGAATTTTCCTCCAGGCCAAGGCTCCTAAACTTTTGATCTCCAAGACCATGTTCATCAATGCCTCCAAGAGGCTAACTTCTACCTTATTTGGTAGATGGGAGAGGACCATCTCTAAGCCATCCAGGGCTTCCTACTCTTCCAGAGCTTCAGAGAACACCAGGACAGTAACATTCACTCCCACTCCTGAAGAAGAAGCTCCTGCTCCTCCTCCATCTCGACCACAATCCACAGTTCCTTCATCAACTCCCCTCCAACAACCATCCACTTCCTCTCAAACACATACGACCTCACCATCACAACCTCATTCCCCACTTCCTCAATCTCCAATCTACATACCAGAGGATTCTCCATCCCCACCTCCTCAATCTCCTACACCACCTCACCTTGATGTCAAACCACTACAATCTTCTCTGTCATTTCCAACTTTTGATATTTTACCATCTCCATCACCATCTCTTCAACATCAACAATCTCCATCTCAGGATGAAGTCATGCCGGATTTCATTCCTCCCTCTTCCTCCATCCATCCATCTATATCTTGTCAGACACCACCTGAGTTCATGCAACTAGATTTTCTCCCCATTTCCACTATCTTGGAGCTTATCTCTCCAACTTTCAGACATTTCATAGTAGAGGCAACTGCTCCTATAACCGCCTCCATAAACTCTCTGCTGCTCCTCTTGCTTCCTCTTTCTCTATCCCTTCTTCTTTCTAGGGCCTGGGTTCAGTACCCTTTGAATCCAGACATGGGGAGATGTTCCAGGAAGTAGCTCCAGCTCCAGCTCCAGCAGCAGCAACAGTTTCTCCAGCAGCAGCAGCAGATTCAGTTTGTACAGAAGTAGTTCCAGAGATTATCACTATTGTTGATTGCAACATCAATCCCACAGCGGATTTAATTTCTTTACTTAATTCTTTTAAATTAGTTTACAGAAATGTTTTACCAAGTTTTAATGTTGATCACTCCAAGGCCATAGTGTGTTATACTGCTCTAATAAGTCCTGCAGTTGTGAATCAACTAAGGGCAAGTTTTGATGTACCAGAGATTACAGAAAGCCTAGTTGTTGTAGATTCTTCTGATACAGCTCCTGTTTCTAAGCATAAGGCTTTCTCTCCTCCAACTCTTGCTTGGGATGAAACTACCTTTCCCAATCTTGATGATCTTATGTTTGAAGACATGGAAGAAGAAAGTACCCAGAGTGTTACAGAAATTTCTGTAGAACTAGCAGTTAAAAAATAGCCTCAGGTTCCAGGAATCTCAGCTGAATGGCTAAAGAAAATGGATTATCTATATGATAATCCTCCTAAATCATTTGATGATGATTAGGATTTTGATGATTCAAGTTCTAAGAAAGTAAAGTTTAAGAAGATAAAGGCTCCTGCCAAGGCTGTTCCTAAGTCTGACCCTACTGCTGATACTCCTTACTACATTCTGCATAATATTCCTCTCACTCCAGATATGGCTCACTGGATGAGATTCCCTAAGAATGAGCTCAAGGAAAGAAAGAAAAGGAAAAGATACAATTCCCTACCTAGGTAGACCAGGAGAGGACCTCCTCCTCCTCCTGCTGCATGTGCATCAGGAAATGTTATTTAGACTCAGATGCCAGCCTCAAGTTATTCTCAATCTTCAAGCCCAACCTCCCATCAGACATTCAGACCAGCTGTAAAGTATAGTCAATACAGACCTCCAAGGTCTTATTATTCAGGCCAACCTCAACAGTCTTTCCATCAAACCAACTTTCAACAACAATCCATTCTTTTCAGAAATCCTCAAAAGTCTTCGCAGGATGCTCTTAAATCTAATCTAGAGAGACCTCTCTCTGCAACCTATGAACCTAAATTAGATCCTAATTTCAGGATGGCCATATTCCAAGAGCTGATTGGGTTATCTCAAATTAACGAAGCCAGAGAAGAAAGAGCAGATCCATCCAAATTCACTACAATGTCTACCTATAGATAGAAGGAGATTGATGAATTTCAAGTAAACAAAAATTTATTTGACCGTAATGAATACATGCAGATCCATCTAGAAGTTATAGTGCCCAGAGCTGCATCTGTAACACTTGTTGGGGTTCAAGACCTGAAGATGTATCAAAAAGAAGCACAAAATCCAAACAGGATAATTTCTTTTGCAAAGTCATCTTCTGCTCCTCCCTCTAATAAATCGTAAGTATTTTTTTATTTGCTATTTTTCTGTGATTTATATGTGTAATGAACTTAGCCATATCATATATGCTGAATAGTTTAAATACTATCAGATATTTTTATTACTTTGTGTTTGTATGCTTTTCTATTTTGTTTAGTGACCTCACCCAAATAGGGGGAGATTGTTGGATCCCTACTTTGGATTTGGGCTAGGTTCACTATTAGGTTATTGACCCACCATGTATAGCCTAGGGTCAATTTATTAGTTCTAAGGTCTAGGTTAGTCTGACTAGGTTAGACATCTTTGATCCAGCCCTCAGAAGTATTCAGAGATTTAGACTTAGAAGAAGTGCAGTTTTAAATAGTTCAGAAAATCAGTTCGAAGTTCTTAGAACTCAGCTCGACAATCATCGATCGCAGATTGACGAACTCAAAGTGTTAACTCTGAGCTGTGCGCGACGAAATACGAGCTCAGGTACACGATCTTCCTTCTTTTACTCAGATTCTCTGGTCGACGAACTTGGAACTCAGCATTGAGAGATATCTTCCAGATCAATTTATCTCTCAGCTCAGCTCGACTAAGGAGATTTCTCAACTAGACAAACTTGGAGTTCTGTTCGACGAAATCTGTCCTAAGTTCGATTGATTTCCTTGAGTATCAGTTTAACATAATCTCTCTCATTTTGACTTCAATTTGTATTGTTCTAAGACAGTAATTCTCTGATAATTAATGCTCATATTCTCAAGAATATAGCCGTTTCTTGACAGCATTGATTATGGTTTTCACAGAGTTAATAACTTGACTTATTTACTGGGACAGTTGAGGAAACTCATTAAAAGCTAAAATCCAGCCGTTCACTTCTTAGAATCTCAGCAGGAAATTCAGGATATTATTCAAATTTCAAAAGGCTGAAATCTCTCAGGATATAAAAGCAATTTTCTCTCTTCAATAGAAGCACAACAACAACCATTGATACATGTTTTCAGAGAAAAGCATTGTTATCATTCTTACAGGAAATTGAAGAAGAACATCAACACACAGTTCATTAGTCTTCTTCAGTTTCTGCTTCAGGATTTTTCTAGATACAACAATCAACATCTATCTGAAAGTTCCTGAAGATCAGCAAGCCAACTTAAAGGACAATACCCTGTGCAAAGCTCTCATCTTCCTGAACCTTTCTTCATCTTAGGGGGAGCTTTGACAATAGAATCCACTAAGTCTTCTCTGTTGTTTGAGAAAGAGAAGACAACATCATTTTATTTTCCTACTGTAAAAAGCGTTTTTAACTCCCTTCAAAAAGTTAACATCTGGTTGTCAAGTCTCCATATCAAAAGACTTGGATTGGTTTTTGGGCACCTGATCAAAAGCTCAAAGGATTGTGAGATCTCCCTCGAAATAGATCTTATGGTGATAGGGCACCTGAGCAAAAACCTGTGGTGGCAGGGTGTAACGCACCAAAACTCAAAAGAGGGATGGGCAGTGTTTAGAGCCGAGTTTGGGTCCTTGTAACGGTCACACAGCCCGAGACACGGTCGTGTCTAGGGTCGTGTCATGCTACGAGTTCGGCGAATTTCCGTATGGTCTACGAAATGCGTTCGACAATCTTTGGTGATCGGCATACGGCTTGAGACACTGGCGTGTCCAAGGCCATGTCCTGCTCTGTATGGGTAGTGTGGTGTTAAGCGAGGCATACAACCTGAGACACGGGCTTCTCTAGGTCGGAGACGGGCGTGTCCAGGGTCGTGTCCTTCTCTGTGTTAGCTGGTCTATGAAGGGCGTGGTACACGACCTGGAACATAGGCGTATACTGTATGACATGGGCGTGTCTAAGACCGTGTCCTGTTCGGGATGTGATAGTTTCCTGTGTCGTTTGAGAGACATGCCCCATGACACGGGCGTGTCATAATCTGACACGGGCATGTCAATCAGTACATGGGCGTGTTTGAGCCCATGTTCTGTTCTGTGTTCGATGATCGTCTTCAGATTGTGAGACACGGCCTGTGACATGGGCTTATCACAAGCCATGTTCGGCCCAAGAGATTAGTTTTTAATACGAATCTTGGCCATCTGTTTCCTTCTTTTGTGATCCAAGGGCCCATGGATGTTCTTGCTGAGTTAATTCTGGGAATAGGGTTTGAAACCCTCATTCCACTTGGAGCTTTCTCCTTCTAAAGCTTTAGATAGAGGAGAGAGCAAGGAAGAATGAGAAGGAGAGATCCGACCACCGGAGGAGCTTCAGATCCCCAAATCGCAAGCCGAGTTCAGATCTACGGAGGTGAGGCCGTTGCGGTGCTTTTCATCCGTCTAAATCTTCATGGTGCCAAAGGTAAACACAAGGGTAACTATTTTCTTCTTGGACATGTGAAGTCCTCTTTCCTTTTTGCATAGGAAGGCCGCTCTCGCGAGTATGCGATGAGTGTGAGGTATTCCATCAGGTAGACATGAATAGTCCCCATTGTTTTGCATGTAGACTTCGGAATCGAAGAACGAACATAGGCATGGTGTATGAAGCCTACCTGGACAAGTTGGTCTGGATCTGTGATGTTTCTTTACGCATGAATGGTCGGAGAAGTCTCCGCGTCGATGGTTGTTTTTGGGTTTTCTATGTAGTAGATTGCAACATGGAACCTTGGGGACTAACTCCAAGGTGCACCCAGAAAACTGGGCAGAAGTGTGATTCTGGCATCTTGGTGGCCTGGGAGCCAACTTGCACATAATTGGGTTATGAAAAGTGTGTGATCGAATTGGGACTCGGGGAAGCTTGACCCGCGCATATGGCTTAAATTAACCCCTCGATTAGTTCATTCCCATCTACTCGAGTAGTATTCCTTATACTAGAGTAATCATCTCCACCTCTCGTGTAACTACTCAAGTACTCGAGTATGTCATTTTTGATACTCGAGTAGCTGAATTCGTTTTACTCGAGTAGTTGACTACATGTACTCGAGTAACTTTCTCATTCTCTCTCGAGTAGTTTTCTTATATACTCGAGTAGTCATCTTCTACCCACTCGAGTAGTGCTGCAATGTACTCGAGTAGTCCTTTCTCTCTCGAGTATTTTACTTCGATTTCTCCAAAAATTTTGTTAAGTCCAGTATAACAGAATTCTTTATGAACCTTGACATGATTGGTACACGCGTATCTCATAATGACTTAATTATGTCTAATCTTGTCTGATCCTATAAATGGTCTTGTCTAAACCGACAAACCCTAATCCTAAGAAGTTTTATCAAAGAAAATATTAAAAAGTTTTGCAGTCGTTTTCTCAAGTCTCTGATTTCCTCTTTTCTCTCCAAGAAACGAAAACCGCTGCCGCCCCCGTCACTAATTCCCAACCGGCTAGGGTTTCGCATTTAGAGTATTCAGATCAAGAAGGCTTTCCAGATCGAGATTTGCTCAACTCCTCATCTTCTAATCGATCGATCGTGTGAAGCCAAGAAGATTCAGATTCGATCTTGCCGAGATTTTTCTTCACCATTCTGATAAAGCTGTAAAGCCTAGAAGAAGAAGATCCTGGCCGATAGTTGCAGATCTGAAAAAGAAGATTTACTGTTTGTATTTCTATACAATTTATTTCATTCTTCTAGGAGAAATTTCTCCGAGTGTAGGAGCTTTTGTCTCCGAGATTGTAGGAAGTTTTACCTTCCGAGTGTAGATTTGTTTTGTGGATCGAGATTGTAGGAACGTTGTTCCGAGGGTAGGATTGATTTTCAATCCAAGATAGTGGAGTAGCCGAGTCTAGTGTATTGCTAAATCGGTGAGGGAAAGCGGATGTACCCAAGGTTGGGGAACCAATATAAATCTTGCCTCGTCTGTGATTGATTGGTAGTTAGTTCTATGCATTGGTTTGAAATTTTTATTCCGCAAAAAGACGCACATCTCACCTATTCAACCCCCTTTAGGTTATTTAGGTAGGCAACTATACACTTTGAGAGACCAGATCTCTACAAATTCTGGAGCTTTACTCTTTTTTGAATCTGGAACTGGGATAAACCTGCTAGCAGAGGCACCATCACCATATTTTCTTTTCTTCTTAAAAGTCTGGATCTCAGGAGGAGCTTGGAGAAAACTATCTGCAGGATCATCCTCCCAAAGTTGGGCATAAGAATCTGGAGGAGGGCCTTCTTAGCCTTCAGGTCTTGGAGAGAAGGTAGGTTGTTGAGGAGGAGCAGGAGTAGCAGCAGCTACAGGGTTGAGATGATGAGGAATGATATTTGGATCAGCAGTAAACTCACGAAGGATTTGATTATGCATCCAGACAGCAGTGTCATATGTATGTTATTTGACACTCTGAATTTGTCCTGAGACATCATCATGGATCTCTTTCATTTTGTCTTCCCAAAGCTCTTGCTTGAGTGCATCTGATTTTTCTGTATATTCTTTCACCAACTCTCCCCCTTTCTGTATATTCCATGCCAGTGCGCACGAGCACAGTACATAGTGCGCACGACCACTGGTCGTGCGCCTGTGATCGTGCGTATTGTTCATTTCTGCTTTTGTATAAATAGTGCAGGTCTCGCCCTAATTCGAGAGAGGATCCAGAGCTCAACATTTTCTCTGCCGTTTTCCGCCTTCTCCGCCGTTTCCCTTCATCTTCCACCCTAGGGAGGTGCTCCGGGCAAGCTTTCACTGCCAAATCCAAGCCGAAACTTCCTCTCGTCCTTCTCCTTCATCAGTGATCTTCAAGTAGGGTTTGACGCCATAGCCATCAAGAAAAGGAAAGCTAGCAAACTTCGTCCGCTATCGTGAGACGAAGAAGACGAGCCATTGGAATGTGGTGACAGCCCTTCTCTATCCCGAACGTAGTTGAGGACCGAGCTTGGACGCGAAATGACAACTCGACGATTCCAACCGTGAATCCTTAGCAAGACTTTGGATTCGGTCGATCTCTTGACTTGTTCTTGCTTTATTGTTGAATATTGGTGTTTTACTTTATTTATATTGATGAAGTATGCTTAGTTTGTAAACGTTTTATACAATTATGTCTATGTGATTGTATGTTTTCGTTATTTACTTGAGTTGCGCCATATATCCATCCACCACCATCCACCCTTGCCGCACTAACAATTGCTAGTGGCGTGCATTGCGAAGAGGTGCTCACGACCCTCATTCTGCCGTTCTCACCACCTCATCCACGAGCCTACTCTTCCATCCGCCTAGCGATTCAGTGCATCGCGGCCCGACTAGTCTTCCATCCCGCCTGACGCAGCATCGCATAGCGGCGTTGCATAGGAGTAGTTGATAGTGTTTTATTTTCTTTATCCGCAATATCAAAACCCCCCCTTAGTTAGCTCCGATCTGAGGACTTCAATCTCAAGTCCTCCTCGAAATTAACTCCACCTTACTGTGTTCCTTGTGAGATCGATACTTGGGAAAACCCCCATTTTATATTACTTGTGCGACTGGTTCACTGCCGTGATCTTAAGCATCATTCACACACAATGCCTATGCCCGTACTTCGATTCCAGACTCTATATGCATCACGAGGGGGACTATTCACATCAAACCAAGGAACACCATGCACTCACCGCACACTCGTGGAAGCAGGATTCCCTGTGCAGAAAGAAAGAGCTTCACATGCTCAAGTAGAGAATCGTTACCCTTATAGTCCGCTTTGCCACCATGGAAAAACTACACCGACAGAGCTCTTCGTAACTAACTTTCCTCCACGGATCCGCTCTCAGATCTCAAAACGGTGCTCCGATGCTCCGCTGGTGGCCGGAATCCTCCTTCTTCTTTCTCCTCTCTCTAACACCTTGGAAAGAGAAAGCCTTGGAGATAAATGAAGGATTAACTCCCCTATAACCGGCCTTAACAGAGCAGGAAACCATCTAGGCCGTTGGATCTTATTTAAAGAAAACGAACGGCTCAGATCCGCTCAAAAATCTCCAAACCTAGGTCGAACACGGCTTGGCACACGGCCGTGTCCCAGGCTGTGTGCCTCGATCCAGGCACGATCGTCGAACACAGATACTCACACGGGCTCAGACACGACCGTGTCCCACCTGACACGCCCGTGACCGGAGGCGTGTCACGCATAAGCGCCACGCCAACCGACACGACCCAACTGAACACGGGTACTGACACGGGTAGGCACACGCCCGTGCCAAATGACACGCCCGTGTCATGCAGCCGTGTTCCTGGCCGTGTCCTTCTCGGGATGAAAATGGCCAAAACACCATCCAGACACGGACTTAGACATGCTCGTATCCTAGGCCGTGTACCCATATATAGGCACCAAAAATCACTTTTTACACAACCAACTCAAATAAAATTTTCGGGGCGTTACAAATCTCCCCCACTTAAGGAATTTTGTCCCGAAATTAAATAAAAGGTACACAAGATTAAATGTTACCTGAATGGAATAACTCGGGGTATTCTTCCAACATAGTTTGCTCTCGCTCCCATGAAAGCTCCTCCCGTCCGCAGTTATCAAAACGGACTTTAACCATTCGGACCTCCTTGTTGTGGAGTCGTTTGACTGCAACATCTTCAATACGTACTGACTTGACCCTTGTTGTCAACTCATAATCAACCGGTACTTGATTGTCCGCATTGATCTGTGAAGGCTATTGCACTGCCTTACGCAACACCAACACGTGGAACACATCATGTAGCCCACTCAACTCCACTAACAGATTCAATCTATATGACGCCTCGCCAACACGCTCTAGGATTTCAAAAGGTCCAAGGTATCTCGGACTCAACTTCTTCAAGCGTCGAACCCGTGATACACCCTTGAACGGCTTGATTTTTAGATACGCCATGTCTCCAACACTGAACTCCACATTCCTATGCTTGGCGTTGTAATACTTTTCCTGCCTATCCTGAGCGATCCTCAACCGTTCTTGAATTTTCCGTATCACTAAAGTGGCGTCTTACACCGCCTGACATTTATACAACTTCGATTCGCCTGCCTCCAACCAAGACAACGATGTACGACACTTCCTCCCATACAAGACTTCAAAAGGCGCCATACCAATACTCGCCTGAAAGCAGTTGTTATACGCAAACTTCACCATATACAGGTGATCCTCCCAATGCTTTCCGAAATCTAGGATGCATATGCGAAGCATGACCTCCATAGTCCTGTTGACCCTCTCGTTCTGACCATCCGTCTGTGGATGAAGGCTGTGCTGAATCTCAGCTTAGTTCCCAACATACTATGCACCAACCTCCAATCCTTCGACGTAAAGCGTCGAACTCAGTCACTAACAATACTGCGGGGCAAACCACGCAACCGTACAATATTATCCACGTAGAGTTTGGCTAACTTTTCCACCGGATCCTCCTTCCTGTTTGGAATAAAGTGTGCCACCTTTGTCAACCTATCCACGACCTCCCAAATGGCGTTGTTTCCCCTCTGCGACTTCGGCAAGCCATGCACAAAATCCATAGATATGTCCTCGAATTTCCATTCTGGGATAGGTAGGGATTTCAAGAAACCTTCGGGCTTCTGGCATTCCGCCTTCACCAATGCGCAAGTACGGCACTTGGCCACATAAAGTGCTACATCCTTCTTCAACCTGGCCACCAAAAAAATTTCTTCATGTCTCTATACATCTTTGTGCTTCCCGGGTGGATTGAGTACTTGGTATGATGAGCCTCATACATCAATTCCTCCCGAAGATTATCCGCACTAGGAATGCATAGGCGACAGTCCTTCCTTAGCAAACCATCCTCAACAGCAAACTAGGAATTTGAACCATCCAATGATTCATCCAAGATCTACTTCATGCTGTTGTCCTGAACCAAAGCCCGCCGAACTCTATCAGCTAGGTTACACTGCACTTCTGTCCAAAACAGTTTCGCCTCAGCACTAGATTGCTTGTCGACGTAAGATATCTCCAAAGACTCCAACTCATGGACAAATCTCTCATCTTGTACCGATAACCAGTTGGCATGTGCCGGAGTCCTGCGACTCAACGCATCCGCCACTACATTTCCCTTCCGAGGCACATAATATATCTTGAAGGTGTAGTCCCCTAAGAACTCCATCCACCTCCGCTGCCTCATGTTCAGATAATTTTGGTCCAGCAGGTACTTCAAGCTCCTATGATCGGTATAAATATCGACCTTCACAACGTACAGGTAGTGCCTCCAAAGCTTTATAGCAAATATCATGGCCGCTAACTCTAAGTCGTGGACCGGATAATTTCTCTCGTGAGCCTTCAATTGTCATTGTACAACCTCGTATTCGCGAAGAGTGGACCCTAAATGAGGCGTGCTTAGTTTTTAAGCTTTTTGAGTATTTTGAACTCTCGGTGGCCAATTTTGGCTCTAGCTTGGAAACATACTAGTAGGGGAGGAGAAATCGGCCTCCCCCAGCGGCCCCTTAGTTGGAGTGTGAGAGCGGCAGGTTGGTGGGCACCCGCCCGGGCTAGTTGGGTGTGGAGGTGGAGTCAGCAGGCCCTCCCCCTCCCCCTTTTCCCCTCAGGTCGGCGAGACCAGCCCCGAGCCCGGTGGGTAGGCCGGCGAGACCGGCCCTCGGGCCGGGTCTCCCCCCGCCCCGCAGGCAGCCAGGCGAGGCCGGCCGCAGGCCGGGTCTCGCCGAGCCCGGCGGGTAGGCCGGGCGAGACCGGCCCTCGGGCCGGGTCTCGCCCCGCCCCGCGGGCAGCCAGGCGAGACTGGCCGCAGGCCGGGTCTCGCCGAGCCCGGCGGGTAGGCCGGGCGAGACCGGCCACCAGGCCGGGTCTCGCCCCGCCCCGCGGGCAGCCAGGCGAGACCGGCCCCAGGCCGGGTCTCGCCGAGCACGGCGGGTAGTCCGGGCGAGACCGGCCCCCAGGCTGGGTCTCGCCCCCGTCCCGCAGGGTGGGTCCCCTATTTGCTTTAGGTGACGCGTTTTTCCTTCTCTACCCCCGGCGTGGAGGTTTCCTATTAGCCCGAGGCCTTTTGGCCGTGGGGGTATTTTGGTCATTTTTGGCCCAGGACTTTTGGAAAACAATAAATAGACCCCCTTGAGTGCCGTTGGAGGATACTTTTCTTAGCTTCCTCCTCCTTAGCTCCTTCTTGGTAGAGTAGAGAGAGCTCCTCAAGGCACCCTAGCTCAAGCATTGGCTAGGGAGGGGAAGTGCTCCCGTAGCCTTCCGGGTGTGAGGTGGGACCTCCGCGCTAGAGCCGAGGGTCTGTTCATAGTCTCCTAAGTCTCCGGTCCATGACATTCTCTCGAGTGTAGTAGATGTGAGGTCACCCCTTTCCAGGGACCCCGAACTCCACAGAAGTCAATTTTGGCTTCAACATTTTGGTGCGGTGAGCGTGGAGAGTGACCAGCACAGAAGATCACGGGAGAGAGTCATGACGGGAGGTCATGGAGGTAGTGATGATCTCGGCGAGCTCCCAAGCTCAGGACCCTTTGTGGGGAGGCAAGAGTTCATGGCCTCCATCCAAGGCATCATGGAGATACTGCAAAACATTGCTCCTCAGGGTGGCAGCACCACCCCAACCCCCAGGAGCTAGCTCCCCCGCTCGATGAGTCGACTCCCAGGGGTCTAGGAGAGATGACCCAGCGGGGGGAGAAGGAAGTGCACCTGGAAGAAGGCCAGGGAAGGAGAGGATGGGAGATGGGGTCGAGCAAGACCTCACCGGCCGGGAGCTGTTCTCCACCCCGGCGAGTGCCAAACTCCCAGGCGAGAAAGTCGCGCGAGTGGAGGTGGCGAGACCAACCCTTAGGGGGTCACCCTTTAGCGAGTTGATCATCTCAGCTCTCGTTCCCGAGGGGTTCCGAGAGACAGACATCGCTTACTATACAGCGAAGGATGACCCTGTTCAGCATCTACAGTGGTTCGAGGATGCTGTCTCCATCAGGCCGATGACGGATGCCTTCAAGTGTCGCCTCTTTGCGATCACGTTGAAGGAGAAGGCAAGGGACTGGTTGTCACAACCCACATTTCCTCAACGAGTACCTCGTATCAGAGCAAGAGGAACTATGGGTTATGATGCCACGTAATGCAGTGGATAACTGCACACGCTCAGGCAACCCTTGACGCTTACTTTATGAGTTGAAATCCCACAGTTAAATGCAAGAAAACCTTTGAATT